>VXBJ01003379.1:252097-423647 GCA_013400055.1 Nycticryphes semicollaris | reverse complement strand
AAAAAAAAAAAAAAGCTTTGGGACAAAGATACAGCATTGCTGAGGTGCTGAACAGGCAGACCTGCGAAGAGCAGGGAAGTGGGATTTGTCCTCTTCACATTAGTTTTCTAATGACTGGTTTATTTTTTCTTTTTTTTGCAATATATTTCTAGGAAGGAAAACTATTCTCACAGCTGAGGTGCCAGTCCTCAATCCTGTTATTTAGAACTGGTTTGGCTTCATTTGTGTAAAATTTCATGGACTGTGCCTGGAATTTTGGAAATAATAAGTATTTCAAAAATCATTTATGTTTCTAATTTTTCAGTTCACAGCAGTTTTGGGTTTTTTTTTTATTTTATTTTATTTTACTCCCTGGAACACCCTCACTTCTCTTTTATTGCTGGACTGGTGTCATGCTGAAGAAATATAGACAGTGATGGCAGAGAACAGTTATTTGAGCTTTCCCCAACTAGGCACATCTAATGCTGATTATAGTATTTTGTATCTGTACAATAGTTTACTTGCATGATATCATTATATCTCCTTGTAATGCTGTAGAGAGGGCTCAAAACTGTTATTCTTCCCCCTGGGTGGATAGAGAAACTGAGTCATGCAAAATAATCACTGCTTAGTTCCGTATTCAGCAAGACATTTAATGAGATGCTTAAGCCATTCTGTTTTATAAAGCATTTAAGCATGTCCTATGTGGGATAAGCCATCAAGTTACCAGTTGAAGAATGTATTTTCTAAAGCACTGAGCACTTGGGAGCTCCAGCTGAAATCAAGTGTGGCCTTTAAGGAAAATTTCATCCTTTTATTTCCATCCTCATACCTCCACTTTAGTGAGGTAAATGGGTGAAAGGACAGTAAGCTTAGTCAGTTTTTTCTGTTCCACAGTTTGGGGAGTAGAGGGGAATACCACCCAAATTGGGACCAAGAAAACCTGAAACTAAGCTGTAGAAATCATGCTGCCTGTGAGCATAAAAGGCTTTTTCCGATCTGAATGGTAGCATGAACTTGTAGATGAAAAGGAAAGAAAAGAGGCAAAACTCCCCTTTACCAGGCTTTAAACCTGGAAAATTCACTCCAGCCTTCCCTCCCCTTGTGCTATCAAGTCTGAAGTTATGTCTTTCAGCAGCCTTGTATCCCCTTAATGAGCACAACACAGGGTGATGAACCTGCATAGAGTAATATTACTTTCTCTAAGACGATGCCTCTCCAACTAAATACAGCCTATTCCATCTTCATAATGTCAGGTGGGTAAAATACCCCCACAATTATATTTGTCACTATCAAACAAGACAGTGTTTGCATACTTGGGAATAAAGTGAAGACAATTAACTTTCCATAGTCTAGAAAAAGATGTTCCATAGGCACCTGATTGCTTTATCTTCATTATTTTCAGTTGTAGAATTATGTAAATAGCAATTCAGAGAGCCCAGAGGATTCTGAAGATTCAGTTTAATGATTTGTTATTGTTTAATTGGGCTGTAAACTGGCCCCTGCAGGGAGCTGAGTGTAGGTATAAGTATATACTTCATGCCCCTACCAAAAATTGCTAATTGTTACCTCTTGTGTAAGCAGCAGCTTCTAAGCAATCCCAGCAGCACAGAACCATGCTGAGTTTCAGCTAGGGAATGCACTTCTGTGCCTGTAACTAGGCTGGATGTATAGGTATTTACAGGTAGCAGAACTCAACCACAGCGCACTTACTATAAGCACACCTTGAGGACAGCACGTGGGAGGAAAATATGCCATTAGCAGTGAGAAAGGAAAATTTCTAGCTCAATTATTTCACAAGATCTCTCATATAAAGAGGCACACATAGCTACTTTGAAAAGTGGGAAGCACAGAAACATGTCCACTGCTTTCAGGTGGAGATTTATCCAGTATTTTGGAGATGTGCCCCGTGAAGCATAGCCTGACAAAATCAATTCAAAGCACATCTGGATAGATGTTTCTTAGATGCTGGCTCAACAGCTCTATAAGAGAAATCTTTGAGTTCCCCACAGAAGCATCAAGGGTCTCAAACCACAGTCAGAAGTGGGACAGAGCTTACTTCTGAGTCGAGGGTCCATCTACACTCCAAACCCATCTTCTCTCCCTCCCAGGGAGGAAAAATGGGGCAAGGAGAGAAATCACTGCAGAAGGGCAGCAGGTGTCTGGATGAAAAAAGGCCAGAGAACCTGAGATTATTTCTGCAGCAAAACTAACTGGCTTGACAAATGAAACATAATGGAAAGCGCCAACTCTGCTCCACTCGCCATCCGCCTCTCCTCTGGTCATTTCATTTGCCCTTCTTCCTCTCAATAAAATAAAGTGAAATGCATATTTTACTGTAAGCTTCTTTACAGTGCAGGCTGAAAGAGGCTGGAGGACTTCCCTAGGGGGAATAAGCTAACCAGTGATTGCTTCATCCTTTAATTCAAAAGGCCAGGGACTTTCATTTTCAATTTCCTTTTATCTAAGGTTTTTCATTATGCTCAGGTTGCTCCTCCGCAGGCTTTATTGAGTGACAAGTGTGTACTGGAAGGTGACAGACAGACATCATGTGTGTGGTCCATACCAGAAAAAAAAAACCCAACATCTCAAAACCTGCTTTACAAACTGAAAGATCTTGATGAGTTTCTGGATTGTCTGATAAGGTTTGTCTCTGCATTGAGCTACAGAGCTGGGCATCTCACTGTCAAATGTGATTAAAAATATCAGTCAAAAGCACCAGGGATACCGAGAGATCAGAGAAGTGGTTATCAATACCTTGTAACTAGTTTTTATTCAGCAGAAGAGATATCTGGCAGTTATCTAGCTGCTGGTTTTTATGGGAATTAATGACCCTCTGCTTCCATCACTTGGTTAGATAGGATGGAGCAAGGGGATTGGGATACAGGATTGAGTCCCTGACTATCTGCCTCTCAGCAGAGCATTTTTCTTTTCAAGCCATCTATCTTTGCAAAGTAAACATAATCTGAAAGTATATTTTATGTTAGTTCCTGTTACAGCCTGGCTAAGACACCTCAAACATTCACAACAAGCAATTATAGCACACCCTGCCCAGACAGGATTTCCTTCCTTACCCTAGGAAGTAACTTAATTTACACAAAAGGTAAACAATCACAACAATTTAATACCATTCAATGTACCAATTCTTATATTCATTAGTGGCCAGAGAGGCCAAGTGTGATCATATTATGTTTGACTCCAAGACAACCAGAACATTTCACTCTAAATTCCAGTGACAGATCGCTGGTTGTGAGCCAAAGTGTTGACAGAAGACTATCATCCACTGCAATGCTATAAGATGTCACACACGTATATGCCATCACCTTCTGCTGTCAGCCCTGATTGGCAACAAGTTCCTATATCAAGTGGATTAACCATCAGTTAACCTCATATTTAGAGATTATTTCCCCCACCCTCAACATCTCAGAGACCTTTGTCATTTATTCCATTCCAGGGAAAGATTCTCAGAGATATTTTGAAGTGGCACAACTGAGAGCATTAGAAACTCTTGACTGTCAGACAAGCGTCTGCTGAGACACTTACCCAGCAAGTATCACCCCTGGGGAAGCACCACCTGAAAACCAGCACTGAAGACAGTATTAATTTGGACAGAACAAGTAGGTCCATCCTGCACAGCAATTACGCATTATATTTTAACATATATATATATATATATACACATACAGTGAAAGTATAATTTCACCAGGATTATTGCATTTCTCTGTTGGCTTGAGTTAGCCAGAGGTCAGCACTGTGCACTATTACTAGAAACTCCCAAGTATGGCATAAATACACAAAGGGGAATTCTTAGTCATATTCCACCATAATTAATTCTCAAAAAATATTATGTTGCATGGTCATCATGCAATTACTTGTAGACGAGGAAGCTGTAATCACATTACATTTCCATGAATGGAAGATACATTACATCTATTATTGTACATTTAAACAATAATTGAATATGTGAAGAACTAATTACTGTGATATATTTAAAACATCTGCAGCCCTAAACTTACAATCCTTTTTTGTCTTAATTCAGAGAAGCACAGACTTTCTCTACATGTGAGGTGTTTTAAATTCCTTTTGTTTCCCACCTTTAAAGCACACCTTGGCATACTGTGAACTCTAAGGACATGGCAATTTAGGAAAGTCCAGAAAATTTTGCTTAAGGTTTTCAAGCCTTTAAATATTTCAGCCAGAATATTGAAAAAAAACATGGAAACCCTGAGCTTTTCCCAATCATCACTAAACACACACTTCAGCCTAATGCCCAGTTCTGCCTGGAGAGAGATTAAGCAGCAAGGGCAAAGGAAAGACACCATCAAGTCAATAAGTAGAAATGCGTGTTGCCTTCCAACTCTGCTCTACCCCCTTCTCCCATGGTTCTGGACCTGTTAGATAGAGCTGAAGAGCCAAATTTAGCCTGAGCCCACCTGTCTCAGGCCTGGATTAATGCCACAGTCAAGCCAGGAATATTTTCCTTCCAGATTTCTTTGAAGACGGTAAAAACCCTGTACAAACAGGGAGACCAAAAGTGAAGCTGTTCAGTGGCCAAGCTTTCTGCATTCCCTTTCAGATCTCAATTACAAGCATCACATCCAGGAGCCAAGTAGCAAAAGGAAAAAAAAAAAAAAAAAGAAAAACAACACAAAAACAACCAAAAGCAGCCAGCAAAATCCTGCCACCACTTTTCAGAGTATAAATCCTAAACGAGTCAATAGATTTATACCAATATAATCCCTTTGTGACTGATTAGAAGAGGAACAAGAGGCCAAGAGGCTGAGATCTTCCCCTCTGTTACATCCCTAAATCAGAAACATGTCAGCTGCTCATCAAAACGGTATGCCACATTCAGCCAGCACTGGATCTACACTACCTTGCAGTGAGCCCAGGTGGTCACAAGCTCTGTGGCATCCCCAAAGTCCCCACTGCCTGCACTGAGCTCAGCCTGCTGGGGCTAAGGAAACTCCCAGGCCTCGCAGGGAAAGTGAAACCAGTAAAATTTAAATGCCAAGTGAGAAAGGAGAAAAGGGACAAAGTTTTTGTGCAGCCATGCCCTGCCCTCACTTGTTCAAACCCTTTATTTTTTTTAACACCATTTCCTAATCTGATATTGAGCTTCTGACCCAGCAGAAGGCAAGGTACGGTATAGAGGGAAAGCATTGCCCTAAGAATATTAGCATTAAGTACAACAGGGACCATAATCACCAAGATCCTCACTCATCACAGAGCAGTGGAGTGTAACCGCTAATTCCTCTGGGTTTTGTGACTGCACATTTGCCCTGATTTCTTCTAATAGAGGCCAGTGCAGCTGCATTTCAGAGAATGATAAGCTGAGAATTAATGAGGGATATTCCATTTTGCCATCTCAGTCCAAAACCTTGATCATTCTAGCTCAAGAACAGAACTGGCTGATATTTTTGGTCAAACACCCATCATGCACCATTTTGCAGTGTTTACACAGAAGCAGGCCTGTATGGCAAGGCAGTTCCCTGAAGCATAAGATTTGATTAACCTTGTTAGCTTGCCTTGTGGAGCCGCAAATGTTGTTAGACATCATGAAATTATCTAGCCCTATTTAAAACCCAACTGGTGTATTTGGCCTGCTGACCTCCCCCAGCAACAGATTCCACAAGTAAAATTAACCACCACTTTCCACAGCCTGGAGTGATTCAGTCCCTGGTCTCAGCCAGCAGCAGCTCTTTGAACTTCATCTATGGCAGCTCAGAGTTTCTTCTGCCACTTTACCTTTCCCCACTCAGCCAACAGACATGTTCCCATTTCAGTCCTCAAAAGCTGAGTCAGTAGAGAGGCAGGGCTCAGTCTCTTCTCCCAAGTCACAGGTGATAGGACAAGATGAAATGGCCTAAAGTTGTGCCAGGGGAGGTTCAAGTTGGATAGTGTGAAAATTTTTTTACACATAAAGGGTTATCAAGCACTGGAATGGGCTACCCAGGGAAGTGCTTGAGGCACCATCCCTGGAAGTATTCAAAAAGACAGGCTGACATGGTGCTCGGGGACATGGGTTTAGTGATGTTTTTTGTCAGAGTTAGGTTGATGGTTGGACTAGATGATCTTAAAAGTCCCTTCCAACCTAGACAATTCTATGATTCTATGATCTTTACAATTATTGAAGACAATAAGCAGCAGCAGAGTATCCACCTTTAAAGCAATCTACAAATCACAAGTGCTTAAAAGCTAAAGACTGAAGAGTCAAAAGGATTATTCTCTTAAGCTTCTCTCAAAGTTATACAACATTACTGTAGCTGAAGATGTTCAACAGCCGTAAAAGAATTTATGGGAAGTGTGTTATTATATACCAGCTAAGTCAATGGTAATACAAGCAGTTGTAAGTGCAGAGTTACCTGATCCATTAGTACTGGATGTGTTCAAAGCCAGCTTGGAAAGGGTTTTGAGTAACCTGGTCTAGTGGAAGGTTTCTCTCCCCATGGCAGGGGGATTGGAATAGATAACTTACAAGACTCTCACCAATGAGACTTGGCCTATTGCTTTGCTTCCTGAGGAACCTGATTGGGTTTTAACCTATTCTAGACCTGAAGATTGCCA
Organism: Nycticryphes semicollaris; assembly: GCA_013400055.1. Lineage (NCBI taxonomy): Eukaryota > Metazoa > Chordata > Aves > Charadriiformes > Rostratulidae > Nycticryphes > Nycticryphes semicollaris. The sequence continues at coordinate 417,101 of VXBJ01003379.1, read as the reverse complement.
GTTACAGAGAGTAGCCTTGGCAGCACAAGTAGTCTCAGCTGGAAAATCTTCAGTTCTTCTAGTCTATATTAGACCCAAGTAGGTTCCTCAGGAAGCAAAGCAACAGACCTTGCCTGATAGGTGTAAAAGAGTTTATTGAAAGAACACTAGAAGTAGTAGAAAAACACAGGAGCTTGGCTGTAGGGTTGCAAGAGTTAAGAACATGTACAGCTGGACATCTCCAAGTTCCTAGAGGCAGTTTCTCCCCATCTTGCTGATTTTTACTCCATAAGCCTTCCCACTGATTTGCACTGAATGCTCCTTTGGCCCCCCTGGGAGCTGCCTGTTGCTTTCCCAGCCTCACAACAACAATAAGCATTCAAAGCCCTTCTGTTGGAGGCACACACCACATCAATTACAGTAACATCATCCTTCTTAATCAAGGTTAATTTCTGTGGGCAACATTTTTCTCTGTTGGAATATTGTCAGATGTTTTTAGATCTCCAATTTTATATAAATTTAGCCTCTGAATTCTCAAGGAGAGAGTTGCTAAGGTAACCAGAGCCAGCCATATTGCTGTCTGTTCTCCCTATGGAGCTTCATTAGGGCCAATCAGTCATTTCCAGGGTAATAGAGTATGTCGCTTTCAGAGATAAGGATACATCTTTTTATAGTGACAGATCATTTTTATTAAATGCGTTAACCCCTTGCCCTCTTAAGAATCAGGCACCGGCCTTTCCCTTGGAATTTTAATACCCAAGGAAGGCGATTCAGGCAGACTAATTGCTTGAACACCTAAAGCCAGATCAGAGGAAGTCAACGTCAACACACCCAGGGAGTTTGTTGCCTTGTGACAGCAAGACATGGGGTGGTTGTGGGTGAGGATTGTTTTCCGCTGGCAGGGAGCCTAATCAACTTTATATCTCAGTAGCCAGGCACAAAACCTGCTTCTGAAAGATCTGACCCACATGAAACAAGGGGCTTGCTGTAATACATATATATTTGTTATTATTGTTCAAGTCTAGACATATGGACTACCTGCTATGCTTGATCTCACACTTGACCATCATTATCTTTTAGATCTAAGAGCTGTTTCACACCTGTTCACAGTATCTGTTAGCAGCCACCTTAGAAGACCACTTGGAACAAGCTGCTCACAGAGAGATTCCTAGATGTTGAGACTTTGGTCTCTTCCCCAGAACATAGAAGTCTCCTCATTTCAGCTAGCTGAGAATAGCTCAGCTGAAAAAGTGCAGCTTCTTTGGTCAAAAGGACCCTACCTGTTGTCCTAATTGTCACTACACCATTCATTAACTATTGCAGCATGTGTTCTGAAATTTGCTTTTTTCCAAAATTCATTTTCTCTGAGACTTTCCAGCTAGCCCTAAGAAAACCCCCTCTGTACATTCTATTAGCAGCTTCAGAAGAAAAGCTGGCACTTGAGCAAGCCACAGTTGCTGTTCTATCTTCTCCATCCCTGCCTCCAGCATAGAGCTGCTCTGTGGTTATTTCCTCAACTCTAATAGATAGTAGTAATAATGCATTTATCCTCATGTCCCCTTCTAACCAAGAGTATTAATAATGTTTGAGCTGGATCTGATTTGACCTCACTTTATGTAGACAATTTCTGACAGAAAACAGCACTAGAAGACAACACATCTGCTGCAGAAGTGGTGCAAAAGCCTACGAGCAGCTCTGTGATCCTCAGCCTTCATCCAGTAGGGTTCTTCCAAGGTCCTGGCTGCAAACCAAAACCTGCAGTCATAAGACACCAGAAACTCAAAGGAAGAAGTTTCCCCTTCTTGCTCCTCTGTTAATCTCTTCGGAGGTTCTTCTGTGGTGCAGAAAGATACAGTTACACCTCATCGCTCCAGCTCTTGTGAACATCACATCTATCTTATTAAATAATGGATATAACACTGCAGCCAGGAAGGACAGCATCTGTCAGCTGATACCGTATTTATTCTTTTCCTTTGAAAGAGTCCATTATTGTAATCCTGTAGCAGGTTCACTTACAGACAAACAGAAGTTTTACTTAAAAAAGGCAGGATCTTTTGTGCTGGAGAAGCAAAGACAGCTGGGCACTGGAGTATTTTTTTTGTACCATGATTTTTCTTGATGTCATATTCACTAGTGGGGTAAGAAAAGCTAGTTATGTGAAATTTGAATACAACTACTGTGGTAATGGCAATACTGGTTTAAAAAAAAAAAAAAAAATGCCCAAAACCCAGCATTTGCAGTACAGTGGCTTTTTATGCCCATCTGAGTGATAACTCCATTTCTTCCAGCACAAACTCACAGTTCACACAAACACATGGGGATCAATGAAATTCAGAGCCTAATGCAGAGAAAAATCACACTTACATCTACTTTGAATTTGTTTCTTTAAAACAGAAGTGTAGGACATGACCATACATTTGAGTAGGAGAACAGCAGCAGGGATGGATGACATCTAGACACACACACACACACACACACAAAACCAAAGCGGGCAAGGTGTTTAATTTTGGTAGTTCTGAGGATAAAACACTCGCTTTGCCAGGCTTTGGTGTTTTGTTGTTTGTTTTTTTTCTTCCTTGTGACATTGTCTTACTTGCCTCCTAAAAATGATATCTGCCCCTATAACAGAGACTACAAGAGTGGACTATTCCAAGGGTCTCAAGAGGCCATCTAACTGCACAAAACTGTCACTGCAGTGGGGTACAGGAGTTTTGTGTGTCCACTTGCAGGAGATGCAATGTTCTGTTCAAGTGAGCATCCTTCCTCAGTAAGGGGAGCAAAGACACTGGCACCTTTCCTTTTATTGTTGCTTTGGGAGGATGCAGCATTCCCCTATGTCATTTCTGAGCCTTTTACTTACTGCCATCCCACCCCAAAGCGTGAGATAAGGCTGGCAAGATGTGGATGCAAGCTCAGTAACATCCCCTCTTTCTTTCCATTTCCCAGAGGGAAAAACCATCAGCAAAGAAAAGCTGGAGGCATCTTCCTCCTCATCATTGCCCATACTAATGAGAGTATTTAGCATTCAAAGCTTGACTGGTGTTGCAGCTGAAGTAACACAGAGCTCAACTCAAACAGAAAGGGCCCAGCAAGCTGCAGGGAAGATGCTCAGAGCCCAGGCTCCAGGGGAATACCTCTCCATTAGTAATCATTAAGCACTGAAGGAGGAAATTAGAAACAGAACCCATTCTGCTTTAGTCATCTTTGCCAAATTCCCCAGTAAAACAGCTAGCAGGTTCTCTTCATCTTCTTTGCATCAGAACTCCACTAATCTCCAGGCAGGCAGGGAAACCCTGTGCTGGCTGCAGCTGTTTGTGAAACCACGGGGAGCAGCTCCTTAAAACCCACACTCTCCAGGACTGTCCCCTTCAACAGCATGTGACAGTTTCTCTGCTTTGCAAATCAAAACACCTTTCTAGCAAAGGAAAAAGAGAGCAATAAAAAGGAAAATTAACCCCCTGCAGGAAAATCTGTGTTCCTGGGCCTGAACATCTGCCTTAGCTGCTTTGTGAAACAGCTAAGTGCTACTATGAGTATAATCAGCCTCAGAGGCATTGTGGGGTAAGAATGCTTGACTTGAGGGCTCCATTGAGGATCTGAGATCAGAGCTCATATTTTGAGCTGCTACTCTTTGGTGCATAAAAGCAACTCATCTTACTTCATAATCACTAGCACTTCCCATTTATCTCTTGCTTAAGGCTTTGTTCAGAGGCCACCTGATCCCTGCATTTTTGCCTCTCAGGTGAGGCACCCTTGGACATCACCCACCACGTAACTCATATTGCCCTTTTGAAGCAAGGATTTCCAGGCACCAAGATCCTCCTGCCCTGAAAGCACACCTCATAACAGATTGGATATTAGGAATAAGTTCTTGTTCTTTACTACAAGGGAGATGGAACACTGGAACAGGTTGCCCAGGGAGGTGGTTGAGGTCCCTTCCTTGGAGATATTCAAGGTGAGGCTCAACGAGGCCCTGGGCAACCTTCTCCAGTTGGGGATGCCCCTGCTGACTGCAGGGAGGTCAGACTAGATGACCTTTGGAGGTCCCTTCTGACCTGGACCATTCTATGATTCTATGATCTCCATTTAACTACAGGCTGCCTGCTCTTAAGCTGGTTCTCTGCAACTTTTTCCAATCAGCTATAGTGATAGCTGTTCTTCATGAAAAAGGAAACCAGGATAAATACACACTGAAATGTGCAAATTCAATACAAAATGCAAGCTCCCTCATTTCTACTCGACCAATCCTTCACAAAAACCCTTGGGACAATAGGATATTCTTTGCAGCTCGATGCTACAGAACAAGTAACAAAGCCCATGGTAATGATGTGATTGACATCAGTTATCTCCAAGAGAGCACCCATCAAAAGGCTTTTTTTTTTTCAGCTGTTGGTTCGATGCAAAAGTAAGTCATCTCTAATTGCAGTTGTGCCTGTACCAGCTATGAGAAGCGTGAAAAATAGACCATCTGCACGTGGCAAAACGATGAGGTATCTCATGAGGTCTGAAAACTAAGGTAACAAAGCTAATATCCAAATAAAGGCAGAGGAGAAAAGCAGAAGTGTTTGGGGAGGGGGGGGGTGTTACTTTCCCTTCTTTCTCTCCAATGAATTAAACTTGTCTATTATGGTGGTGGTGGGTTTTTTTGTTTTGGTTTTTTTTTTTTTTTTCATTCAGATGTGGAAGTAGAAAAGCATCCCACTTTCTGCAGCTCTGAAGATCACAAATGGGGCTTTTTAGGCACTGTTGCTCAGCTGGGGGTTATGAACAATTCACCAACTGTTGAGGATTTCAAGCATCCTTCATTCCTGCTGGAGTTAATACCATGCTGGTAAGCACCCAGAAAGTTTGAAAGCTTATGCAAAACTTGCCCAAATAAACTATCTAAACCCCTTTGATCTGCAAACCACAGCAGGAAAATAACAGCTAAATCAGTCTTTCTTAGATTCCAGCGCTTGTGCTTCTGGCTAGAATTAGGAAGTGTACAGAAACAGCTTTTTATAAATTCAAGATACAAGCTGTTTCAGAATAAGTGCCACCTTAGGCCACCCTCTTGTGGCCAGGGATAATTTTGCAGCCACTTTCTCCTGCTTTTCCCTCTCTATCCCACTGTCAGCTTCCACTCCCCCCAGCATGAGGAATTATGGAAATCATTCTTTTAATTCCTCTGTGGACTCCCCTCCACCTGCAAAATGAGCCTCCCGAGGAGATGCATCAATGCTGGTGAAAATCATGGAGGAATAAATCCAATGCTTGGGACATCAGACTCCTAGGGTGGAGGAAGAGTAGTGGTAAAGGTTAGAAGCAAGGAGACTGTGTGCTTCCCTCCAAGCACTGTGCTGCACCCTGAGCCAAGTTTCACCACACTGCTCCCATTTACTCCAGAGAAGCCAGCTTGCTCCTTGCCTTTGCTGGCGCTTGGTTACGAGGAACCTTCTCAGCTCACCTTGCAGTGTGGCCATAGGCTGGGGAAAGAGTTGTTACTGCATTGCATCCCAGGGCTTTCAGCTGCTGAGCCTCAATGAGTCAGTTCAGTGAGCTGATCTGATGGGTGGGGTAGGGGGAGAAAAAGAAAAAGCCTTCCAGAAGATCAGTTTCTTGACCTAATTGTCCCAGTGTGGGTGAAAGAGAAGCAGGGGGAGGGTACAGCTGGGAGCTAGTATGGAAAGGTGATGGCTGCACTTCTCAGTAGCAGGATCCTGGTTAGATGCAACTTCAAATCACACCTTAAACCTCTCCCCACATCTGTTTTTCTGTCTGGATAGCATAACCAATGCATGCCCACATTGTCGACACATCACAGCTATGTGCCTTTAACCAGAGACTACAGCAAATTGGAATTTAGGGTAGGTATCCTTTATTCTTTTTATTTTAAACCTGTTTATGCACTTTTGCAGAGTAATAGCAACACCTCTCCTATCTTCTCCACAGGATACTTATTAATACCAATGAAAGGGAGTAAACAAGGCAGCAGGAGAAACAACCAGGGTATATTACTGCATCTAATCCTCCTTTTGCATCATTCATACTTATACAGGCCAGAGACTGATTTTTATGGTCTGCCAAGCATGGCTGATATATATTCTGCAAACAGAGAACAGACCCTTGCTCGCAGTTGGGTTTCCCCAGTGTCTCACCAGAGTGTTTTTGTTTTATTTCTCTCTGCACCTTCGCAGTGAGAGAAAACATTACAGCTCAGCTGGGTGGGCAATTGTTAAAGGAAGAAGAGCAAAATAAGCAGCAAGGCCAACCTAGGAAAAGGATAGAGACAGAGCTAAGGAGTAAAGACAAACACTAGATTTAGGCACTAAGGACCAGGTAAAGCATTTAGGTACCAGCAGCCACTGGAATTAGAAAGAATTCAGGCTTAGCTCCTATTAAAAAGAAAAAAAATCTTAAACCTTTGCCAGAAGTAAGGAGTAAAGAGGAAGGGACAGCTGGCTTTGTGCCAATAGTAAAAAGATTCAAGGCAGCAGCTTTTTGCTCTGTAGTTCTCTCTGCACCTAAGGGGGCCTCTGGATAAAGGCCCTGCATGCAGCCACTGCTCCAGAAGATCTGCCCTAGTCAGTAGTGGTAAGTGCAGCGTGGTGGTGCATGCAATTGGGATCTATTCGAGTCCACCCAGCAGCAAGGTCTGAACTTGTATCTAGAGTCGTGCTGCCTTTTTCTCACCTCCCAGCTACACACCAAGCTTTCCCAGAGAGCCTTGAAATAATGTTTGTCCCCAGAAAGCAGTAATCCTGGTTTCTTTCCACCTTTTACTGCACATGCCTATACACTCAAGGTACATGCTGCATTCAGAAGCTTAGCCTCAGATTAAGAGCCCAAGCAGAAAAGAAAAGAAAAAAAGAAAAAAAAACCTGTTCAGAGTTGAATAACCCATCTTGTATGCACAAATAAATCCTCTCCCTGCCCTATCTTTCCCTTTTGTATTATACTTTATTTTTATATAGTATATAAACATATATTATACCTTATTCTCAATGTAAGGATAGAGCAGCACATGCTTTAAAAAAGCCTACTAAAACATGAATTTACACTGCCAAAACCTAGTTCCCTCAGGCAGAGGAAAAAACTAAGTTGACAGAGTGGAGCTGACATCTTACACCTCTTTTGGTGTCCTCTCAAGAGTCCTCCAGACTCTGGTGTAATGCAGGCCAGTTAAGATCTTGCACATCTGGAGCTGAACAACTCAAACCAGCTACCCCAAGCAGTAACTGCCCCAAGGACAGCATCTATTTAGGGAAGCAGGTCTAGTACTTTCCTGGACTGGAGGAAACAGGGCCATGGCATGGTGATAGGCGTCCAAAGTGTGGGCTATCAGCCCAAATCCTGGAACATCACTCAGAAGGGGACCCTGTGACCCAACACAGCTTGGGCTGGAGAGAGCAAGCCTGTACTGCACCCTTCTTCCTCTGGACTTCATTATTCGGGATGGATAGTGGGGTCAGTTTTCCTGATGCATAACACAGCTGATTATTTTGGCACTGTTCTGTGCCAGCTCCATCTGCAGGGCAAATAACACAGAGAAGCTGATCCCTGCTGTGCCAGAACCACCTCTGTAAGGGATGAAGACTCAGTCTCGGGGAAAAGACAAGTGTCCAAGGGGTTAACAGGAAGGAGCCACCCAGTATCAGAGCTGGTCAAGCCTAGATTTGACATAGATATGTGTCTTTTCTATCTCTGCCACCACATACGCCCAAAGCTATTGGGCAAGTAGACGGCCAGCACATTAGTTACTAACCAGCCCCAAGAGGATCATGTCTTCCTGCCTCTGTCCTCAGGGAAGTACAACCTCTTAAGAAGAAAGAAGTAATGATACTTAAGAGCTACAGCATATAAATAACTTCGGCAAATGTCTTTATTTTTCCCTCAAATTAGGTACTTTCCATTACACTGATTTATCCCCTTTGCTGAAGATCACATTGTCATTTTTCTTAGTTATTCCTGACAAGAGTTATGAGGCCAGAATAAAAACATCTAAGGAAAACTTTTTTTCCCACTGAAGAAAACAGGCAATGTTCAACAGGCCTGCAGGCTCTAGTGCTAGGGAAGGCAGGAAAAACAAAAAGGGAGTGGGAAAAAGGCATTTCTGCCTGCCTTGTAGCCTCAGGCACCCAATACAGACATAAGATCTGATCCTATTTCTTTAGAGCTTCACCGTACATGGGGGAGGTGGGGAAAAGCATGGCCCTGACACCAGGTCATGGCTCATTAATGTCAGCAGGAAGGACAAGTAAGCAGTGACAGCCCAAAGGCTTCACCAGACATTTGCCCTGGTGGCATAACAGGCAGAGGGGCACAGAAATCCCCTAACCCTTTCTCAAACTCTGGGTTTCTAGACCAGAAACGTCCATTCCCTGCAGCTATATTGGTCTGATTCTGCAAGGGGTAAACTGCACACAGCAGGGGCAGGGTGACAGCAAGCACAGAACTGCATCTTGTTAACACTTGCAGGCAGCACGTTCCAATCAATAGCCACTTCCAGGGTCTGAAGTTTCACAGCAGGTCATTATTTGATCTGTTAATACAACTTCTATGGTGTATTACTCGGGACAACAGAAGTAGAGGGAAACATGGTTTTCACCCTAGCTGTGACCAATGGGTTACAGAGAGGGAACATCCAGAGTAAGTGAATGAGTAATTTCATTAGGCTACATATTAAACATAGATTTTGCTCTCCACAGGAGGAGGGATGCTTTCCAAGAAAAATGTCAAAACACAGCAAAATGAGTTTAAGAAATAAAATAGTCTGAAAATAGGGATAAGGCTCCTAAGCTGGCACAGTTAGAGCACTCCCTGGCATTGGTCCTGTTCATATCCTACTTCCCCTCCCTTCTGAGGTGTGAGCAGAACAAATAAGCTGTCCAAACCCCTGCTTTACAACTTCAGAGAACAGCAGGGGTTTCCAGCCGTGCCATTCTCCATGCTGTTGCTGCAACACCTGTACTTATATTAAGCTGGAGTCACAGCTGTGACTTTTTTTCCCCCCTTTGATACCCAAAGGTCTTTCAGTTCCAGGTTTAAGTCACCCACATGCAAGCATCTTTCACAGCAATAGCCTGTCCAAACCCATTGGGGAACCCTAGGGCTGAGCACAAAATGCTAACCTGATTTAAGCCCTGAACACTACCAAGCTTTTACTGCTGTTTGTGTTGAAGGATGTTTGGAGTCAGATACAGCTGGGAAGGGTGCAGCAGCCATCTGCCTCTCTGCTGGAGCTGTTGCAGTTTACACCTCAGCACATTCACAAAGAAAAAAAAAAAAGAGAGACCAAAAAGAACTTCTCATTTCAGTTGCTAATGCTGTGCCTATAAACTGTGGAACTCAGGAACACACACGCATCCCAGCAGGATGTCCTGCTGTAGGGCAGGACCTTCCAACAGCACTAAAGCTCACACCAGTAACAGCATATAAATTCTCAGCTACATGGTGACTACCACTGTCCTCAAATTAGTCCACAACAGACACTACCCTAATTCACTCTTTCATCCTTGTCTCACTACAGATATATGGCACAGATCCAGAAAGGTAGTAAGTAGTTCCCCAACTGATATCAAGAGATGAAAGTACCAAGTCAGCACCACTTGTTAGAAAAAGCTTCCTAAAATAAATGCAAGCAACTCACCAGAGCTAAAATACAGCCATCCCTTTCAGCTTCTGCACTGGCACTCTCCTCTCCTACTAATATTTCATGAATCACAGGCCTTACGTGTTTACAGGTGGCTTCACTAGCCCTTAAAAGCACTGTGGTATGAGCCAGTTTCCAATCTTCTTAACTGAAGAAGGTGGGGGGCAACACCTGAGGTCAGTTTGTAAAGGCTTCTCAGGGCAGACGGTTTCATTGGTCTTAATCAAGGCAATTAGGAATATGTGTGGGTGACATGTCTGAGGATGGGAGAGAAAAGAGGTTATTTTCTTCTATGTAATCCTGCAAAAACTTGTGAAAATTCAGTATCTGCCTATGTCGCATTTTTTTTAACTAAAATTTTTGCTTTACCTAATTACTGGGGTGAAATCTCTGTTTGTCCAATATCTGTCCAGAGCACACGGAAATCTCAGATGTATTTGTGCCACAGCAAATCCTGTGGAGTCCCTAAAGTGCATAAGTTAGGTCTTAGATGTGTCCAGGAAATCATGGACACCAATGGAGAAATTTTGATCCACTAACACCTGAATCAGATGATTTCTGTGCTTTGTCTTACACTTCTCCTAGAAATTGTCACATGAAAGATAAGTGTCATAAAGAAGTGCACAGGAAGACACTGGAAGGACATGGACCTGTTGGAACGGATCCAGCAGAGGGCCACAAAAACGATCAGAGGTCTGGAGTACCTCTCCTATGAAGACAGGCTGAGAGCTGGGGTTGTTCAGCCTGGAGAAGAGAGGGCTCCAGGGAGATCTTACAGCAGCCTTCCAGTGTCTGAAGAGAGCCTACAGGAGAGCTGGAGGGGGACTCTTTGTCAGGGAGTGGAGTGACAGGTTTTAAATTGAAAGAGGGGAGATTTAGATTAGATACCAGAAAGAAATTCTTTGCTGTGAGGGTGGTGAGGCACTGGAACCCACTTCTGCCCAGAGAAGTTGTGGGTGTCCCATCCCTGAGAGTGTTCAAGGCCAGACTGGATGGGGCTTTGAGCAACCTGCTGTAGTGGGAGGTGTCCCTGCCCATGGCAGGGGGGTTGGAACTTGGTGATCTTTAAGGTCTTTTCCAACTCTAACCATTCTATGATTCTAAGTGGTCTTCCTTCAGTGTTTGCTCTGAGTTTAGTGAAACTGCTCTCATTTGTGAGGGTTTTTTGCTTCTAAAAATATTTGCTAGGCCCTAACTCATGATCTATGGCTATTGCAAGCTGCTCACTGTCAGAAAAACACACAACCCTTTTGAGAATAAGCCTGAGCCTCTCGTTGCATCAGCTCTTGTGTCCTCATGTGGATGTAGTGAGGCCATTGTTGGGAACTGGCACAATGCAGCCCACAGATGACAACACAGATGTCCTGATATTCACCCCAACAGGTGGAGGGTATTTGCACAAAATGCTGAAGATCTAGATATAATAAGGGTATCAAATTAATGAATTAGTTTTAATAACTATAGTAGAGGCTTTCATTCAAAGGAACTCTGAAATGCTGCTGAAACAGCTGTATGCTAGGGACAGTGAAAGAAAAATCACAGAATCACAGTATATCAGGGATTGGAAGGGACCTTGAAAGATCATCTAGTCCAATCCCCCTGCTAGAGCAGGAACACCTACATCAGGACACACAGGAACACATCCAGGCAGGCTTTTAATATTTCCAGAGAAGGAGACTCCACAACCTCTCTGGGCAGACTGTTCCAATGTTCCATCACCCTCACCATGAGGAAGTTTTTCCTCATATTTAAGCGGAACCTCCTCTGTTCCAGCTTGCACCCGTTTCCCCTTGTCCTATCATTGGCTGTTTCTGAGAAGAGCCTGGCTCCATCCTCCTGACACTCACCCTTTACATATTTACTAAAATAAATTTTTAAATAAATCTTTGTAAGTTTTATTGTCTCTGAAAAAGGGCTTGGTGGACAAATCTGTGTGTGTGTACATAAAAGTTCATTCTTTACCTAGCTCTTTAGGCAGCTGCATTTTTAGTGGAAGATACTTCACAACCTTGTTTGGATAAGAAAGAAGATTGTGGCCAGACATATGGGCAAATACTTCACCTTGGAAAAACTGCCAGCTGACTTTCCCTGCCTTCACACTGCTGATAAGGAATAAATTTCCACGGCCTGGCTCATCATCTCAAAAGCTGCCTCCAGCCCTGCGGTGCTCTTGCAGAGTTGCTGCGGAGCTGTGGACCGATGTGCACCGCAGGGTTAATGAGAAACCAGGCTGTAAAAGCAAATCCAGCCTTTGCTAATCCCATGCACTGAGCTGTAAGTCTATTCTCAAGCTTTCCCAGCACAACTCATTGCCGCATGTGCCTTCATATTACAGCAGAGCACTTTATCTTTTGGCTAAATTTTTGTAGGGCTGTTGAAAATAGTGATGCTTCAAGCTGCTCTATCCAGATAAAGGCCTGGACTTCTTGGAAATGCAGGATTTGTATCCCAGGTCAAAGTGGTTTTCCTCCTGGCACATGCCCAGAGTGCTTGTAACCTGTGTGCTGAGGGAGGAGATCAAATAAAGTTTCCAGGGCAGGATGCCCTTGATTTTCTTATCATAGATTGGTGCACGTGGTGGCCTTTCTGCTGCTGACAGCAATGTACTCTCAGATATTTAGAGATGGACTTTTCTCTTCTGCGTTCGCTCCTTTGGGGTTAGCCTGGACTTCTCTGGCTCGTGCTTCTCTCAGAATCCCCCTGAATCACTCCTTCTGGATCCAGAAAATTGGTGTGAGGGGAAAACAAGCCAAGGGACAGGAACCGTAGTTGTCCTTGTGGCAGGTGACTGTCTCTCCCTGTAGAGAGCACTGGACAGCCATTAGGTGTAATCTCATTTCTCCTTGGTCTTTCTCTGGCACCTTCGACCACTTCTGCGTAGTTTAAAGCCCAGCTGGAGATTTCATTAGGGAGGGCATAACCTTTCCATGTCCGCTGCACAGGGCAATGGAATCCTTATGGCTTTTGTAGCACTGTAGGCTCTACTGCAGCAACAGGATAAGTTGTGACGGTAATGTTAACCCATAGCCAGGGGGATGATTAATTTTGAACTTCTTTGAGCTAGACTTGGGTCCATTTCCTCCATATCTCTCTGCAAGTAGTAAAGATAGGACAATCTATGGCAACGATGTTTTGAAAAGTCAATTCTGTGCTGATTTCAGCCAGCCTGGCCAAGGGCATCATCAGGCAGTTTTGGGAAGAGAATGATCTTCAGTGATTACACACCTTTCTGTACACCCAATAGATCTGGATCCTGAGGACACAGACTGGTTCAGACAGCTCTGAAAGCACTTTTTTCTCAATTTTATTCCCATATTTCCTGATTTTATCCTAGCCATGACTGCAAAGGCCAGTTATTTTCCTCCCCAAGTATTCCACTTACTCTAACTGGATATAGATTGCACTTAATTGTTTGTCTGAACTGAAGCTGGAAACTGTTTAAATGGTTCATCCATTAATATTCAAGGTGGATGTTGCTTTCACACGTTGCACTGTGCAGAAAACCAAGAGATGCACATGCTATTTTAATGGCTCAATAATTACTGCTGATAAAATGCTATGAAGACATGGTACACCACTATTTATTAGATCATTATTTTAGGTTGTTCCACTTAATTCGGTGACAAGCACTAGGATTTCCATGTGAAAGGAAGGTGCTTTTCCACAGACTGCTGCGAGTTTATTTCTGCCACCCTGCGCAGATAGCGATGCACTAGAGCTTCATTTGAAGAGGCAGGATGCCAGCCCCCAGTTGCGATATGCAGACCTGCTCTTATGGAGGATTTTGCCAGCCCTGAGAGTTTACAACCTGCAAATAACTTCGTTCAGGCCCAGTGGTTTCTGCAAAAAATAATAATAATAAAAAAAATAAATAAATAGAAAACCAACCCTGATTGCTTGCTCAGGCACAAGGCAGGGCAGCTGGACAGAAAACGGCTGGCTCAGCGGAGCATCTTGTTTCAGCCCACCTCGCCCTTGCTCCACATGCTCCATGACGGGGCCCCTCTGTGCCTTGAACAAGGAACAATTCATCATGTGAAAAAGGAAGGCGTCAGGCCACAGAGTAATTGCCGGGAACATGGGGATTGAATGACTAAAGCCCCATTTAAGCAACAGGAATTTTGCCTTTCATTTCAGCTGTGGCCAGGATTTGCTCACAAGAAAAGAGGGGAAAGTTTCTAAGATTTCATTCAATTTGGATAAGTACCAACAGTTTGTTTGGTTATCCCAGGGCCTTTTATCTGCACTAAATACGAAAAGAAAAGTCCTTTGAGCAGACAGATTGAGAGGGTGTTAAATAAGTTGTTACCCTTTTGCTTATTCTGAGTGCAAGTAGCCAATTTTCATTGACGGAGGCTTTACAGGGCTGCCTACATAAGATCAAGAAGAAGTAAATTGTATTTGAGAGCTTAATGATGGAAATTTAACATGCTGCTTATGGCTTACCCTGGACAAGCCAGTGGATCAATGCACAAGGCTCATGCATTATTTTAGCTGAAGAACTGTTGGCAAATAATGATGAGGTTGCAGAAGATAATTTGAGGGACATAGCTGCATAAACAGCTACAGGCAAGGAGTGTTTTTCCTCTATCAGAACTCACCAAAATCTGAGTCCGGTAAGTCAACACTGCAGTGAAACTTCACCTCCTGACTTCTCACCTCCAAAAGTCTCCATTTTTTGCCTAGAATGGAATTCTGTGTGAGGCAGACAGTGGTCTGGTTTCAGTGTAATTCTGCTCCGCTCTGGTGCCAGTGAGGTCGAGTCACAGCAGTGAGACTGAATCAATATTTGCAACAATTACATGGACCCTTACTTTCAAGCGTTCTGATTTCAGCTCTATTTTAAATTTGGCAGAAATAATTCTCCACCATCTACTCACTGTTTTTAGTTGTTGACCTAAACGAACAGTCCTGGTGAAGGGGCAGATGGTCCAATCCCAGCTACTTGGGCAAATCTGACTCTGGATTTTCACGGTGCCACTTTAGAAAAGAAGTGAAAGAGTTCTGAGAAGCTGAAATGCATCTGCAGAATATCACTTGGGTCAGGTGCTCTGAGCAACAAATATTTCCATGCCACTATTAAAAAATATCTTATGGTTGATTGTTCATGAACATTTAAAGAGTTTCCTCAATGGAGATTCTTCCTCCTCCTGATAGAATATCGATCCAGCTATTCTGTCAGCTCCTGTACCAGTTTAGTTACTACCACCGTTACTGCTAAGGCCGTAAAATTTATTGAACAGATATTCTTGCTTTACAAGGTGGAAATGAAGGGCTGTCTGCTCATTCCCAGAAACCATGCAGTAACTGTCTCAGGAGGTGAAGAGCCTTGAACCTTTAATGGAGCCGCAGACTGTATTTTCAAAATTGGATGCTAAGAACAACAACCCCAAAAAACAATAATCACAGAGCAAGCAGGAAGGGGGGGGAAAAAAATCCCTTTTTGGGTTGTCACTAACTTTGCTTCTCCTGGTTGTACAAATCGCTTCCTGCTCCTGACTAGTGTAAAACTGGCTGTGAGCTCTGCGGGCTTCTCCCTCTCTGCTTTTGCGGAGACTGTCCCTGACAAGCGCCGCACAAAGCAGCTGGAAAAAATCCGTTTGCCTGAAATGATACAACTGCAGAGCAGAGCCATTTGGGTGAAAGTCCATTCTGCTTCCAAGGCCGGGTGCCCACTTTGCATCCTAACACAGACGGCCAGAATTCCCAGCTCTGCTGCCTGACGTCGTGCTGTTATGGACACTGGGAGGAGAAGGGAGTGAGAGGGGCTGTGCCTGGGCAGAGTGGGGAGCGGCGGCTTTTGGCAGCTGTTGTCTCATTAGTTTTCCATTAACCATCAAGAGTAACATGTGATGCATTCCTGCACCCCTCTAGCTGTCAAAGGTATTAAAATGGCCAGTGCCATCTGACTGGGAATGTGAAAAGCAACAGTGGAAAGGCAGGTCCCATTAAGCAACTAGGAAGCCAAAGGGCCAGCTGGAATCTTAAAAGGGTGTCGTTTGTAAGGCATAAATGGGTCTAAGTGAGCACAAGGGAGGCTGTGACCCTGAGCACTGAAGCACATACTTCTCTTTAAGCAGCTAGTAATTCCACTAAATTCATTGGCAACAATATTTTTGACCAAGTCTTTTCTGTGTCTAATGTTCCCTAGATAATAAATAGAAGTGATAATATCAGCTTGCCAGTTGTTGAGGCTTACAGGCTAAATGTTTGCAGAGTGCTTTGAGATAAGAACCTAGGAAACAGGCCCAAAGGGGACTCCAAGGGTACCAGATCTCATAGGCACATCCGCTGCTTAATATCTTTGATAAATTTAGCAAGCTCCATCCTGAAACCTGTTAAATTTCTCACCCCTAGCATTTTGGCTGGCGAACTGTTCCCAAATATTACCTTTCTGAGGATTAGAAGCAGAGCTGGTAATATGGGCAAACAATGAAAAAAGAAGAAAAGCCAATTAAAAAAAGACTATCAATTGCAGAACAAGCCAAAAGGAGCAAGTGTACTCTGAACAGCCCATTTGTCTTTGTGCACCATTTCCCCATCCGCTGCCACCATCATGTCGCTGTTTTCCCTCCCTTGCTGTTTCCAGGCATTATCCCTCATTACTCCTTTCTGCTGTCTCCAGGCACTGCTTCCTCCTCACCTTCTTCCCATCAATTTTTGGATCCTCTCCTCCGCCACCACCTGATTTTGAACACCAAAAACCCTTGCAGCCCTGGAACATTTATGCTGTTGCACTGAGCTCCTGTCACCCGATGAGCAGTCTGTCCTATCCCAGCTAGGGGCCGGGAAAACATCTGGCTGTAGAAAAGTGTCTCTCTCCTATGAAGACAGGCTGAGAGAGATGGGGTTGTTCAGCCTGGAGAAGAGAAGGCTCCAGGGAGACCTTATAGCATCCTGCCAGTATCTGAAGGGAGCCTACAGGAGAGCTGGAGGGGGACTCTTTGTCAGGGAGTGGAGTGACAGGTTTTAAATTGAAAGAGGGGAGATTTAGATTAGATACCAGAAAGAAGTTCTTTGCTGTGAGGGTGGTGAGGCACTGGAACCCACTTCTTCTGCCCAGAGAAGTTGTGGGTGTCCCATCCCTGAGAGTGTTCAAGGCCAGACTGGATGGGGCTTTGAGCAACCTGCTGTAGTGGGAGGTGTCCCTGCCCATGGCAGGGGGGTTGGAACTTGGTGATCTTTAAGGTCTTTTCCAACTCTAACCATTCTATGATTCTACATTTGGTGAGATAGGATTTCTGTCCTTCAGGCTGGCTGATGAAATGAGCTGTATGGAGAAAATGGAGAGCCTGATGGAGGAGTGTGGGAAAGGCGGTGGTTGTACCTTCAGCCTCAGGTTCCCAAAGCTGGCAATAATCATCAGGACAGGATGGTGGCTGAGCCAGTACTGAGAATCATGAGAGCAGGAAGAAGCCAAACCTGCAGTAACAAACCATTATTTTTCTTCTCTTTTCAGTCATTATTTCCTAGGATGAGAAATTGCTTTTGTTAAACGCTGTAAAATTGAGGCCACTTTCTGCACAGTAGTCACGATCTGCCTGTCATTCACAGCCAACGGTGGCGAGAGGACCTGGTTTTGGATATCATCCATCAATGACAGATTCACACCACCATGTGATGAAGGGCAAGGCGGGGAGGAAGAAGAAGGGGGGAACAGGAGGTGCAGAGGGCTGGTAAACAGCATACAGAAATTTCATTTTCAGTTACCAGCTCAAAAACAACCCCAGCTTGCCGTGGCCCAAAGCCATTTCCTGTTGAGTATAATGACTTTGGTAGTTGCTCTGCACTTATTAGACAGGCAACCAAAAAAACAGCAGCAAAAAGCAGTCTTTGAAAACGAAGCAGACATTGCTAGCAGCAGCTATCCATCTTAGTCTCCATTTCCCCTTGTAAACAGATCCCAGTAATTAGCAGGACTCCTGCATCTCTCATGGATAAATAAATAAAGATAAATAAATAAATAAGTCAAACAAACCCCAAACCTGTTTCCTTCTCTCTGCGAGCATCATCAGAGGGACTGAAATCCAGCTGAGGCGTTCACAGCAAAACCAGCAACTGGCACCACGAAGAGTCAATTTGCTCCTCGGTGCAGGACGAGCCAACCCACGGTGGCTGTTGGGAGAATTATGGTCCCGCAGCCGCCTCCTTCCCCTGTGAGATTGGAACAGGGCAGTGAAGCAAAAGTACCCTTGATGCTGACCTGGCAGTATTTGAGGGAGTCACTGTGCATCTGCTGGTTTGCACATATTGCCTTTACTCTTGTCTCTACCTGATGAGCTCCAGACTGGCAGCCAAGAGCAACGGCGCTGGCCCTGTGGATCATTTCCTAGTCAAACAGCTGTGCTGGCAGTGCCGATTAATGTTTCAGGATAACTAACTTCCCCCTCCTCTGTGATTCCTCTGTACTTCTTAGTCTGTTCATGTGGAAATGGCTTAGTGCTGGATTTAAACAGCGCTTCTTCCGCAGACTAACTTTGCCTGGTATTTGTCTGCGTTACGGCATGTATCCATGTGAAAGAAAAAGCATGTTGAGGGTAATAGAGCAGAAGGACAGAGGGTCATCATTATTTTTTAAGCTGCTTTGGGGATTCCGAAGAAGTCACTTGTAAGTGTCAATCGTGTAGGCCTTTTGATGGGGCAGCCTCGCAGAAGGACGTTTGGCTCCCCCACACCTTCCCCTCTTTCAGATTGTTTTCACCTGAATTTTAATGATCAAAGAGACCCTTCAAGCTTGGGAAAGATAAAAACCAATAAAAAGTCTGATGTAGAAAAATGGCACAGGGTGACCCTGATTGCTGTCCTTTGTGGATAAAAGATGTCTCATTTAAAGTTTTTCAGGCTGTGGATCTCTCCCAGAAATAACGTTGATTTCCTGGCTTTTGCATTCGCTTCTGATTTCAGTAGAAATTGGCTGACACATTCAGGCCAGGACAGGGAGAGGGAACCTGTGCAACCTGAACGCTTCACCATCACCCAACTGAGCTATAGCGGGTGGTCGCTCCCCAGCAGCCCAGGTCGGCTGCTCCATAAATAAGAGAGCTGGCACGATGAGTATTGAACTTGTCACCACTACCAGAATATCCATATCAATCCTTAAAACCTTGCTAGAGGTGGTGTGTAAAGGGCTGGAGACCTTCAAGAGCTGAAGAGATAGAAGGGTCTTTTCCAACCTGAATAATTCTATGATTCTATGATTTTGTCCCCACCAGAAAGCAGCTGATAATGAAACTGCAAAGCACAGCTCTTGCCATGCTCAACATCTGCATTCAGGTTTTAACTTCTCCCTCCCCTTAAAGTCCTACTTTATTTAATTATCCAAAGGAAGATAAAAAATGATGTATTCTTTTATTATGTCTGTGAGCAGCCGGCAGCAAGGAGCCCCTGTACTTTGCAAACTCTGATGTTCTTTCTGATTTGAGGAGTTTGGCTGCTCAGGTTTCCTGTAACTGCATTTGATTTTGGCCAAGTAAGTAGAAGAAAGAGCAAGAGAAAAGAAGTCACTGTGCTGTTTCAGGCAGTGGGAAACCAGTCAAACAGGCTGGGATCCTTCCCCAGAACTTTGCACGGGGTACCCTGCCTGCAGAGGTCTTGGTGCCATCCGGCTCCTGTCAGTGGGATAATATCTGTTAACTTGAATTGTGTGAGAACTCATACCACTCAGGAATAACCTGTCTGAGTCTCTTTCAATAAAGGCCCTTCCTATCTTTTTATAAATTGAAATACCCTGGAATAGTAATGCAAAACCTGCATCCCAGAGGAACTTGATGGAAATGGATCTTTTTTTTCCTTCACCGCCAGAGTGAAACTCTCTGATTCTCATGATATTTCATTTTTTCTTAGCACAGTAATTCCTGCAGATGTATGATTAGATAGAAATCTCAGCTACCAGTAAAAAGAGGGAGTATGTTTTTAGCTGACTGGATTGCACAGACAAGCTTGAATTCAACATTAAGGCTTAGGAAGCAGAAGGTGCATTAAAAATAAGTTAAAATATCATGCTTTTTTGGAACTTGAATCATGCTTTGGGAACTGGAAATTCTGGAAATGCTTAATTAGTAAAAACACTTGGGATATTCTCAGCTAGAAAGTCTTCTGTGCCAGGATCACAAAGGGCTAGGGTTTAATCTCCATATATGACAGCAATGGAAATTACGCACCCTGCTGTATTTCAGCATCCAGCAAGACATCGCTTTGGCATGTTTAGATCCCTCCACAGCTCTGCACATATGCACCACAATGGGATTTACTTTCCTTTAAACCAGGCTAATCAGTACCTGTGTAAGGCACAACAGATTTCAGTACAATTTGTTAATGTATTATAGGTCACAGGGTTGGTTTTTTGGTTTGGTTTGGTGGTGGGCTTTTTTTAGAAAATTAGTATCCTCAATAGTCAGTGCTATGGCATTTAGTTAACTTTGGCTCCTGCTTATAGATGAATCACACAGAGGTGCTGAGCGCTGGGCCATCAGATCTCAGGTCTCCTGCGTCAGAATATACCTCCTCATGAGAGGATTGTCCACCTGTTATTGGCAAGTGATGGGTAAAGATCCAAAGGTTTAAACTAGATTTTCTTTCTATTTTCTTATGTAAGGTCACACATACTGTGTGACTAATTAAGAATCTATGAATCCAAGAGTCTCATATAAGAGGCTGAGTAACTCAAATTTTTGGGTCAGTCCCAAATTTAACCAAACCAATAAAGAATGGGTAAAAGAATTCTACTTATTGCTATATAACAGCAGTTTCAGGCTTAAGCAGACCCTGGGAAATAAGAAACAAAATCCTTGACAGTTCACTCCAGAGATACCCTTACAAAACACGAGTCCTGTCATTTATTTGCCTTGTCCTTGATAAATACACACAAGAGAAGGGAAGATTTTACAGCTGAAAATATCAATAACTTCTTAAGGGAGTCAGGCAAAATTGGCTTGTCTATTTACAAATCGATACATAAAATCCTCCATAAAGCTGGTACTTATTTGACTCTGGTGCCTGAGCATTTTTGTGGGTGTAAAGAGTTGTCCTCTGCAACGTGAAATGGCATGGAACAAAGAAGCTGACGTGTTGCAATGGCTTTCTGGTTTTCTAGGTGTATGCTGGTGCCAGTGCAAGCTGGGTGCTTTCATCAGGCCTGTGGGCTCTGGAGGGAATCCCGCATGGATATTCTTCATGTATGATTTAGGGACTTCCTGAGACCTTCCTCACCTGCCCACATGCTGCTGCTGCTAATCCCCCCAGCCTGTCAGACAAGTCCATTGGAATATTTCCATCAATAATTCGTAGAGGGGAAGAATTGTCCTCCATATGTATTCATTGCCTTGTAAAAGGGAGTGATTAGACACAAAGCCCCACGTCAGAGCAGGAGGTGAAAGTCCTTTCATGTGCCCTCTGTGTGAAAAGCTCCTCTGTCCTGCTCTGAATGTTTAGTTGAATGACAGAAGAGCTGAAAGCAGAAGAGCTCAGGCCCTGGCATCAGCTTTTCCTGGAATATCGGCAGGTTTTTCTACGATGTTGTCTTCTCTGGTGCTGGGCAGATCCAGCACATATTCCCTGAGGGCTGGAAATAAGTGGAAAAGGCTGGGCAGGCTCAGTTGGGACAAACTGGGACAACTGGGACAAGATGATTCCCAGGGAAATTATCAGCTGTAAACTCTACTTCCACCCTCTTCAAGGAAGGCCAAGATCTGTCCCGATCCCTATATCCATGCAAGACTTTAACTGGGAAAAAGAGCCCAGAAAACACAAGGACATTCCTCATAGAATTATCAGGAATCTGAAATGTTGCCCAGAAAAGGAGCGAGGGAAGATGCAGAGGGAATGATACCTTTCATACAATCAGCCAAGCAGACCAGTTGCAGTACAACAGAGAAATAGAGAAGAGTTACCTGGCTCTCAGGCACACAAGCCCTTCTGCAGTGCTGAGAGAAAGGTGGTGAACTAGGTACACTCATCACAGCCAAGCCCCCAAGCATCAATTTGTATGCCACAATTATGAAAATATTGACCTTAATAATTTGAAAACGTCACGTGCAGGATGTAGGATGAAGCTTAAGAAATCAGTGAGAGAAAAAACTGATTGGGTTGAAATTCCCTAAAATGAGGGTCAACACCTTTTCTCTTTTGTCCATCAGGATTTAAAAAGATATAAAATCTGGAATACAAAGGCCAACAGCAAGAAAGAAGATTCTTTTTTTCTTTTTTTTTTAACTCAGCCAGCAGTAAACAACACACATCTTTCAGAAAATGAGACATGTCCCAAGGAATTTGAGACGGATCATTGCCTTTTATGAAACATTAGATGTGTCTGGAAGTTAACGCTGAAAATTAAAATGCAGAGAATAGACAGACCACAGAAAAATATCATTATGTGCAACGTATTAGCTTTCCTTTCACAGTGGGGATAACAGCATTATTGTTTAGGTAATCAAATGGGAATTCAAATGGGAGACCAAATCTACCTTACATCTTTTTTTTTTTTTTTTTAGGATGAGACAAAATTTGCTGCAGTGTCCTGTATTACTGTAGTATGTATTACTGCCTGCAGGAAAGTTTCTCCCCAAACAAGCGGATGAAAATATTTTGAGAGAGATCACAAAGGAGCTTAGAGCAATGAGCAAACACCAAATAGGCAGTGTAAGCATGATTAATTTGTTTGTGTCCGCTCCCCCATTCAGAGAGGGATGAGCTAGGAAAAATATGGTTTATTTGCAAAAGAAACAGATTCCTATCATGAAGAGAAGGGGGACGACGTTGCTTTGAATTCTCTTTGTCACAACAAATTCTTCAGCACAAAGATGTAAAACTTAAGACTCCTACATGCTAGAGTGCTATCACATTACTATTTCCAGCAACAGCTATCTGTGTCAGATGCCTTTGTTCCCTGTATCTCCCTTCCCCTCTTCGGGTGCTCTTTATTTATGGTCATCTGCCTCTTGGTTAACAAATTAGTGTCACATGAATAGGATAGGCTGGATCTCTGATAAAGGCCTTGCGATGAGCGGAGATGATGCTGGCAGTTTGTTCTACAAGATACTTCCCAGACAATTTGTGCCACAACATGTACAGCCCCAGGAGCACAGCCTTTCTGAATCCTAGATACTGTTGCATGATGTCCAGGTTGGTAGCTACATGAGACAGAGTTCGAAGGTGAAGGCAGTTTAAGAGGCTTGTCATCACTCTGCCCGGGTGGCACAGCAGAGGGGGTGGTGGATGGTAGTGTGAAATCAGGAACCAACAGCCGTGGTGCAACTCCTCAACCTGGTTTTGCTGCTGAATTGGAGGTGTGAATAACCATGCCCTGAATCCAGGAGCTCAGTGGTTTTAGGTCACCTACTTTCTGAGGCCACCCACCCCTGTTCTCATCATGAAGAAGCTGTGGTGTCTAAGTTGGACACATCTTGTGTGCAGCCTCCCTATTGCTGGAATTGGCTTGAATCTGGTCCTCACTTTCATTGCAGTGCCGTTCCTGGGTGAGCAGCGGGGATGATGTTGCGTCTTCCAGACAACCCTTGCTGCCTAGTGGGATTAGGGGCTTCTAGGGCAGTGGCAGTCCTCTCTGCCTGCTCCTCACAGGGGTCCTCACCTCAGCCGGCTCCCAGCACACATCCTTCTTCCTGCTACCTCCCAGTCTCTCACCATCTCCTTTGTGCCAATCAATCCAGGGGATTTATCAGGTGGTTTGTGGTAACCTGGCATTTGTACTGACTGTGAGCCCTGAACATCTGCAAGAAAGTGCCTAGAATTTCATGGGGATTCAGTTAATTATTGTGTCTTTTAGAGCTTTGTTACTCACTTTTTGTCCCTGAGAATAAGTCTTCTTTGTGCTGGTGATATGTCCAGCAAGGGCAACTCCCAGATAAGTGGGAAAACATGCAAACAGCAAAGATTCAGAGGAAGGGGAGAGATTTTTCTCAAGGTTTGTGTGTTTTTATGAATTGCTGAAGACCAGTAAAAGCTTTAATTTTAAACTCTAGTTAATCTGCATGACATGAGATGAAAAGAGATTGGATGCACCAGCCACAAGACTCTTGGGCTTGGTTTTGTTGGGTTTTTTGGTTTTTTGGTTTTTTACTTCAAATGACAATATAACCACCTTTAAAGAAAGCAGAAACAATGAAAACAGTTTTCTGGGCACAAAGTGCATTGCATATTGCTCCACTGTGGTTTAGAGGTTTGCTCTGTTTTCCTTCCCCCATCCATTTGCTAAGTTGTGTCTTCCCTCCTGGTAGTTAACAATAAACTAACACCTCAGGGATGGAGGGAATGATTGAAAAACCATGAAAACCTTTGAAAGCCTTGACTCACCGCCAGCAAACCACCTTCCACTGCCATTGAGTATCAGCTTGCATTTGACTGTTTGATGCCAATCTGGTTGAACTCAAATGAAACTGTTGCTGGGAGAGGAATAATGCTGTGGCAATCTATAGTAATGATCCGGAGTAGTGCCATTTGCAGCAGTGGCACTGTGTTACTCACTGTGTATCACTGCCGGGGTGTTAATGAGGCCAGTGAAACACAAAAAGCCTATTAATGATGGGGAAAAACCTGCAGGGAGCTGAGCACCCGTGGTTTTCGGAGGTCCTTGACTCACATCCTCTGTGTCAGCTGTAGATGCTTCCACTCAGCTTCCAACACCCAGGGATTGCCACCCACTCACATCTCCCATCTGAAAAGCTCACGGGAGCCCTCCCTAACCCATTCCAGTGTGCAAAGACTGGGATTACAAAAAAGCCTGTTAATTCTGCAAGGGGAATACCAAGGAAGAGCTGGAAAGGCAGGATCTCCTCTCTCCTCTGATGGCTTCTGAAATGTCTTTGCCTGCAAACCTAGTCCCTCTGCAATTAAACAATTTCATTCTCCTATACTGTGACAGTTTTTCTTCCTGCTCTCTCACTGTCATACCTCTGCCAAAGCCAAAGAAAGACCAGTTATAGACTTCCTCACAAAAAAAACCCACCAAAACAAAACGCAAACAGAAAGAAAACTCACCTACCACAGCGGAAGATGCTAAGATTAAACCTGGAGCTAAAGCTGACCCAAAGGTCATGCCTGAACTCTTGCAATGGATGATGGTGCGCGTCATTCATTTCTCAGCTGGCTGAGATGCTTTGGAGGTCACTTAACCAGAGGAAAGCATGACCGGTAAGGTGATAAGTGCTACCAAAATTCCTCCTCAAAGCAAAGAGGAGCTGAAGGAAAAGGGTAATCACATCTTTCAAGCAGCTGGCTTCACACCAAGTAAAAAAGAGATGTTAGGCTGTCACCGCTTCCTCCAGCACTGTTGAAGCAGGGAGAAGAAAGCAGACATCTCAGAAATTCACCTTGATCTTTTCAGTAATTGTGTTTCCATTAAACATCACTTCCTGCCATCCCCAGGCTCACAGGTGTTCCCATTTGTGTTGGCTGTCTGAGACTTGATACAACGTCAAAGTGGGTGCTTGTGGAGGCCCTTTTAAAGAGCTGTTGCCAGGCCAAAAAGAAAAAGTCTTGTTTTTCCCTTTTCTCCTCCCTACCTTCATCCAACATTCAACACCACTAGTTAAACTGATGAACAGCAGCTGGGAGAGGGGGCTGCTTCCATTTGGTTTTCATTAATGACACTGTAAATAGTTGCAGTGGGTTTTCTACTCCAGCTTTCCCTGGATGCAGGAGAGAACAAAACCACCACATGACAGGATGAAGGGAGATGCTCTTATCTCACATGGCAGAGAGCTTGTGCCCTACTGGAAGAAGTAAATGTGTCCATGAGTAGGTTACTTATGGATCTACTCCTTGCCAGGTTTCCCTGCATCTTCTGAGTTATCAGGCTCTGCCCCTCAACTGGCACAGGGTCTGAGGTGAGACATGTCCTGATCTAAGATGGTCTAGCTATTTGGGCACTGGTTTCCAACAGCTGAGACTTTGCCATCAGACTCATATAATGACATTTTTGCCAGCAGTGACCATTGAAATAAAAATTCTTTATTCAGGTCTTTTATTAATTTAAAGAATAAATCATTAGTGGACCAGATTCTGAGAAACAGCATTGATTCTGAGCTTGTTATACTGATTGCAGCCTTATGCTGGTCCATGGAGCATTTATACAAGCTTGGCCCTTGAAAAGGGTCACCAAGCCCCTGTCCCAGGTTATTTCTATTTGCTTTCAATTGCAAATGAACGTTGTATAAGGACTTAATCTCCAGTTTCCCTTGTAGAAATTGATTTATCACTTAATAACACCCTTGCTGTGATGGGGCGAGAGGAGGCAGAGCCTCAGCAATAGTTCTATTGTGCTGTCAGTATAAATTAGAGCTAAAGATGTTACTCTTTAACCACAGGCTTTGGGGTTTCTGGGTTTTTTACAAGTGCAATTTTCAGCTGACAAAAGGCTTTTTGCACAGCAGATTCTTTCCTGTTTAGGGTTTCATCCCACACAGTTTTCGCACCCTTTCTGCCCTCTGAATCTCCTGCAGGCAGGAGCACACAGGGGAGAGGCGATCAAACTACAGGAAAGACAAAGTCTGCTTTCTGCTCTGCAAATTGCAGTGTACAGCTATTGGTGATAATTATAGGGAAAAGGCTCATTGATTTACACTCCTCTTTCTGAAAAAATGAGGTTGCAATAGACCCAGGGAAAGGAAAAAAAGTAAACTAAGAAATCTGTTCTACCCTATCTGTTATTAGAGAGGTAAGAGCTGACTTCAGATGTCTGTCATGAAGCTCCAAGACAGAGTTTAGTCTGAAGAAAGAGCTTATTTCTAAAATAAAGACTGTCTTATTTTTACTAGGGTGTCACCCCAGGTAGCTGAAATCTGAATTAAGTGTGCATCAGCTCTGTAGAGGTGACCTTGTCCTGAAGCAGGGGTTCAGAAGGAGCCAAAAGCAAAGCCAGGACATGTGGATCACTCCTGGGTTTCATAATTTGGACATAGCCTAAATGTGCTGTATACTTCTTCCTCTGTAAGTAGAATAAAAGGATGATGCAGTTAGTAATATTGAAACACCAGATATAGATAAAAAGAGTGACATCAGGGTCTATCTAAAGTTGAGAGCTCTTCACCTCCTGCCTTGCTGCAGGTAGAATAATCCTGCTGCAGTTACTAGCACAGCTTGGTCATCCAAGAGAATGAGGAGTGCCACATTTGCAGACTGGTGTTTTCGTGTAGAGGAGGTAAATTAATACGAGTAGTGGGCTACAAATAAAGGAGGCTACGTCTAGCTCAGGGATTTTCCATGGCTGGAGACTCCTGTATCTTTTAATCCTGCAGTTTATTGTTAACTTCAGTTAACCGAAGCTCTCATAAACTGTAAACTCGATAATCCCTTATTTCACCCAGGCCAGGGCTCCAGGGTATCATCAATCAGCCTGTAATTTCTTGTGGATAAACAGGAAAAAGAAATCCCATACGCTATAAAGTAATATAAACCAGGGCTTATAGGGTTAATGGCATAAAGACTGTATATATGGCATAAAGACTATAGAGGGGAGAAAGATTTATTTATAAGTTAACATTTTTGTACACACACGTGTGTGTATATTCTCATTAACTTGCTAGAATCTATACTGGGAGCATTTAATACATTCTTCAACAGCTGAGAAATTTCTGTTCAGCTCACGAATTCATCACCGTGGTGGGTGATAATGAGCCTTTTGCTGTAGGATGCAGCTCCCAGTGAAAGAAACTAGAAATCCACAGTTTCCCTGATATTAAGGTTAGACTCAGAACGAAAAAGTTAACCCTTGTCATTTTTGCTAAGTATTCCTATAATGAACCATACTAAAATTAGAAAATTAAAAGCATTATAAAAAGAAAATAAAACACAGAGCTGATGTACTTATCATAGAAGAACTAGGACAAAGCAAAACTTTTCCAACATTTTGTTAAACCTTTCAAGCTCACAGTCTCTTTGGTCTGGCAAAAAAGAGCAACAAAATATTGTAAAGTCTTCCAAAACATTTTTTTTCCTATAAAGCAAATTATTGAATATTGAATATTCCTTCACAGTTATTTCACAGTGCTGTTGGGACACCATATTTCAGTAGTGAGCTAATTCATTTGTAGTAACATCATCTTTTGTTCTTGTCCTGATTCAGGTCGCTGTGATCTTACAAACAAACGTTTTCTCCAAATCACTTTGGTTTTCAGTGACTGTACTGATACCTTATCCATATCCTCAAAGTCAAAAATCCTCAAAATCACAAAACTTTTGCACTCATTACACTCATACCTTATCCATATCCTCAAAGTCAAAAATCCTCAAAATCACAAAACTTTTGCACTCTAATCAATGAAATAACATTTAACAAGCATTCAAGGTCTCTTAAAGAAATAACAAATAAAAAAATGCTTTTTCTGTGTCAAAAGCAAATGCTGTTTTATACAGGGGTGTGTGTTTGTGTGTATGTGTAGAAATAAAGTCCCCAGAGAGGCAGTCTCTCAGCAGCACCATTACTTGCCTTTATGAGCACTAGGTACCAAAATCCTTCATGTGACCACACCTCTCTGGCCCTTCTCATTTTTCAAAGAGAATGAAAATCTGTTCTTTTAAAGACGGCTTTACTGGTCTCTATAACCTTCCCCCACTTCCGTTTCTTCTTGAAAGGAACATATTATTAATAAAAAAGATTTTTTCATTATATCGGAGAGGTAAAAATTAGTATGTCAATGATCAGTTTGGTACTCTGAGCAAGGAAACCCTGACCGTATACAATGGGGTTTTTTGCCCTGTAGGTGAAAGAAACTTTTTCGTATTTTAAACTCTCCATTGCCTTAAAAGTGCTTTACTTAATAATTTCCCTCTTCGGACTAATAGGACAGTAATTTCAAATCCGTGACATTGAAGGAGAAGCTCCAATCTTGTATGAGATGCTGAAGAAAGCCCCATGCCATTCAACCTCAAACATTCAGTCAAAAATATAATTAAGCCCTCTTCTAAGTAATAGTAGTGATCTCTTGTATTTTCCAACATACTTTCATCCTTGCAAATAATATGTTTCGGAACTCACAAACCTCCTGCTCTCTCCCTTTTTTAAAAGGGAAAAAAACAAACAAAACTTGCTTTGGTGAGATAATTTGCTCATTATTTACTTATTTATTAATTTTTATTTTAACTTAAGTTACTAATTGTTTGTCAATGAGATAACTTTAGCAAAGAATACATGGCTGGGTCCTGTGTATGTATAATCATGAGCGTATGTCGGGGCTAGAATTTCTTTCTTTGACCGCTGAAGTGCATCGGACTCTTAATGGCAGTCTCCAACTTTGCAGAACAGATTTAAACCAGGAACTGGAGGCCACTTTATCCAAATGAAATTCAAAATGTGTTTCTAACCCTCCACGTTTTGCAAAACTATGCAAAACTGCTCCAAACCCACAATATTTTATTTTCTTACTCTCACTGCAGGAGGCTTCCCTTTTTCCTCTTTTTTTTTTTTTTTTTTTAAATTAACATGTCTTTAGGGACAGTGCTCACTGAAGAAACTTGACTGGGCAGGACTTGCAAACAGAAGCCCTGAAAGGCGTAGGTGGGCAGCGAGGCGAACGTCACTGCATCCACACTTGTGTTGGTAGCCAGCCCACACGCCGGTGGCATCTGTTCATCTCTTCATTTGAGCTCGTCTCTCCCTGCAAGTCCCCGGGAGAATGATGCCTTAATGCAGGCAGACCAAGAAAATCAATATAAAGTATGCCCCCTTCTATTTTATTTATTTCTTTGCCTTTATCCTTTCTATGGCAAAGGAAAAAAAAATCTCTTGCTTATTCATCCCTTATGAGGGATTTTAAGGTAATCTTTCATCAGCTTTCCTTACCACCAAGAGAAAAAAAAATCTCTCTCGCATCCTTACTTCAGGCAACTGAAGCATGAAACAGGAAATCTCATCTGCAGCGGAGAGCAAATGTGTCACCTTATTTATTAATTTTGTGATTAGCTGAAGACTTTGATTCATTGAACAAACCCAGAGTGCTTTTGAATAAAAGCAAGAATAAGGACTAGCTCTGGAGAAGGTTGCTGAGGGTCTGAGTATCTCCTTTTATTATTTACATGGAGATGGAATGACACGTGTAGTTTAAAATCAAAAAGGAAAAGAAAAAAACCAAAACCACTACAAACCCAAAAGCCTGTACGT
The DNA here is from genome assembly GCA_013400055.1 of Nycticryphes semicollaris. Lineage (NCBI taxonomy): Eukaryota > Metazoa > Chordata > Aves > Charadriiformes > Rostratulidae > Nycticryphes > Nycticryphes semicollaris. Next base: position 387,381 of record VXBJ01003379.1, on the reverse strand, counting down.
CCTTTTCCCTCTTGTAGTAAGTTTGAAGGGCTCTCCCTTTTTCTCTGCTGAGTCTCTCATTATGGCCTTGGTCACATCACGTTACAGCCCATGCCTCAACCTGCAGATGGTGGACTGCTGGACCTCGGGTTTGTTTGATTTAGATAAGCTCATCTACCAGCACAGTGGGTTGAGACCCTGGAGTCCTGGCTTCAAGGTGTCATTGAAGTAAAATGAGCAAAATGCAAAGTATTTGCACAGTGCTCACATAGTGCTTTGAGTTCTCAGGCACTGTGGAAATGCCTGGTATTTTCTTTGCAAAAGGGGTTTGTATTTGGATATTTAAAATCTTACAAGAAAAGAGAAAGTCACCAAAAGCAGAAACAGGGAATGGACCAGCAACAGACTGCTGTGCTAAAACCAGGTGTCTCTTATATCACCTTTAGCAACTCTCACAAAAACATCCTTAGTCTTACTGAGATTTGCAAACCCATTTTTTACACAATACCTATAAATCATGGCTAAAAAATACCTGTCTGCTACTTTTGTGGCATATCATCCACCGATGTAAATTCCTCCTTTTCCTGGGAAACACTAGAGTAAGAAATTTTAGCTTCTAATTCTACTCTCTAGTTTGACACCATTGTCACAGACCTAACTGTCCCTGATGGCCCCAGAAAAGATCTTGGTGGTCTAACTGGCAGTGTCAAAACATGCTGAGGTCCTGGTGAAAACTGGGAGAAAGAAAGGAGAATTAGCAGGTACAGGTTTGTGTAGGACAGACAGGATTACTGAAGTGCAAAATTAAGATACCTTATTTGCATTAAGATATGCCCAGTGAAACCACTGGGCAATAGCCGAAGGCGCCTGGAAATACATCTATTAGAAAGCTGACCTCACTTATTTTGCCATATTCTGGAAACAGAACATGTAAGCACTATCTTTCAAAAAATCTACATTTTCCTCATTTCTAGACCAACATAATGCATCTTGCACAGTGAAACAGCTTCATACAAATGACTCCAAACTTGGAAAATTAATAACGTGTGCGGGAGCGTAAAGAAGGACCTCTCTATGCAACACTGTGGCCTGAGGTTTCAGATACAAAATCAGGAGAATTAGTAAAAGTACTGACACTGCATCAGGCATGGACGATGGCCCAAGTGGATGCCGTGTCCCTGTATGATGTCCCCGCTTCAAGGAAGATGCTGAAATATTAAACAGGGCTCAGAAAAGCAGTGGAAGTGGAGCAAAATGATAAGTTTAAAAGCAAAAGGCATCTAATGTGCTTAGTGTGTTGTCGATGAGCCTACAGGGCAACACATCATCATCTCTAATAGCTGCAGATGGAAGGAAAACTCAGAAGTGAGGGCTCTTCAGCCTTGCAGGCTAGAGAACAAAATCCAAAAGCTACGAGCTGAAGCTAGGTCTGTCTGTCCTGTAAGAGATGGCTCTTAACGTGGCCGCTAGAAACATTTCCCCAGGGTTGTTAGTGGATTATCCAGTGATAAATATGTTTTAATTAAGAGTGGACATATCTTCCAAACCTCTGATCTTCATCCAGATGTTAATTCAGAGACATTTTCTGGTCTGTTTTATACAGGGGAGTTGTCCCAGATGATCTCAGCAGTCCCTTCTGGCATTATAATCCATAAACCTTGTCAATAATTCAGGCCATCGCTCCAGACTTCAGCGCGGAATTATGTACGCAAAGGACGTGATGAAGAGGAACAAATCTAGCCCTGATCTTTTGTTCAAAGCTCCCCTTTTAAGTGGAAATGCATATAATGTTTGATTCACCCAGCCACCCCACCCCCTTAACCCACCATTTAATCAATTAGGGGAGAAACACAGGTTGACGTTACAGATGTGCACACATGCAAATCAACCTGTTTTATGCCTATAAGGCAATTAAAATCATAGCTATAAAACAATTATGCTTTAAAATTTGCTTCTTTCCTTAAAGGGAAGCCTGTGGCTTTTAAAAATTTGTGTTTACAATCTGAAAGCCATTGTTTTTTGTGATGTTTAATGGATGTAGGGCCAGAGGGTTAACTGAGCTGTTAGATGGCTTTTCAGCAGGCATCAAAAAGAGCATGAATGAGTCCCAGTTTGACAGCTTGTAGATAAACCGTAGATGGGAGACATAATTTATATGTATTTTAAAAATTCCACAAAACCAGCAAATAATTTAAGGGACTGTAGCCAGCTGGTCTTCCTTCTAAAACTGGATATGGAAAGCAGGGAGCCTCTGCACAGCGATGATGACATGCAGAAGCCTTCTATATAAATTTACACATTTATCAAGCCTTTGTGGAATAATAACCTACAATCTAGCCAGCCTGGGGCAGCCTGCTGTAATTGTTATGATTTGTTTTCCAGATACAGTACAAATTCCTTGGTAATCTTTCCTGAATTTTAATAAGGGGAAGGGAAGACTTAATTAAAGAATCCTTTGTGTTGTTCTATAGTGACTGCCATCTGTGAGTGCTTCAGTTCTGGGTCTTATCTCCACTGTGCAGCCCACAGTTCTGCCTTTGTAGACAGTGGTGGTAACTTAGGCTCAAGGAGTGAAATAACTGAGCGGCGTGGATTTTGGGGAGCGTGCACCACTCTGGCATCTTCAGTGGCTGCTAACAGAGAGGCGAGGACCAGAGCCCTTGATCTAGTCTGCTGCATTACAGGCTGCTTAATAGCATTTATTCCAAGATAAATTAGGGAATACCCAGTTTATGTACAAACCTTTTCTCTTTTTTTAAGAGGTATGTACAACATAATTGACTTCTATCAAGCATCGCCTCTGGTGTCAATAAGGCCTTTTGTACATCGAGCTAAATGGGCTTTTATTTTTACAACAATGAAATAGGGAAATGTATCTGCCCAGGGACTCATAGGGCCCATCCCAGAAGCTCGTAGGAAAGATGTGAGCTTCTCAGCTGCAGCTCTGTACAGGCAAAGCTTATGAGTTATTTGGAAATAAATCCTCCCTTTCCCATGGTTTTGGGAATAAACAACTTTTATAACAGGAGTTTATAATTGGCTGGTTCCTCCAGTTTACAAGACCCTGAAAAGCTAGATAAAAGTATGGATTTCTTCGCAAATGTGACCTGGAAACTAGCTTGGTTTTCAGAGCAGGTTGTGTCTGACAACTGGCAACAAGAACTCTACAAAAACCTCTCCTTGGCTTGATGCATCAAAAGAGACATCTTACAAAACCCTTTCTCCCTCATTTTTCCCTATTAGAGTGGCAGGTTTTTTGAGATCTTGGTGCACTGACATGAAAGCATCTTAATTTGAGGTACACAGGTAGCAGGCAATGAGATAGAAGGGTGAGATTTATTCCCTGGTGTGTTGTACATCACATATGCCCCACTTATTTTGTGGTAGGGGTGTCACTAAAATAGTTTTGACAAAGTCATTGGTAATTTATAGACCACCCTTTAGCCAGGGTTGGGGCTCTCTCTCAGCATATAGATAGATGTTGGGACCCAATTCTGATTTACACCATGAGTTCCAATCCGGGCAAGACCTGTCTGTCCACAATCACTCATGGGATCGGGTCTTTGGTCCTGAAAATAACCTTTATCAAACAGCAGCTCTTGGCTTCTGACATATTACACCTTAAAAACCAAAAGTTTTACAGCTCTGTCCCTCTCCAGCAGCTGAGTCCACGTTGTCATCTGGTGGTTAAAGACAAAACCTCCACTTTTCTGCCTGTGTTTACAGCCAGGGTAGCTGGCTTGTGTATGTACGTATTCAAATCAGCCTGTTGAAGCACAGATGAAGTAGACTCAATAGCTGCAAATAACTCCAGGGCAGGGCCATTTGCTGCAGATTGTGCAACCTATCCAACAGGATTGAATTTAAACTTTCTTTTCTAAGGAAAAGAGCTAAACAAAGCTCAGCTAAGAGGGCCGTGCTGATTTCAACAACCTGTCAAGACAGGCCATCTGTCAGTCATGTGTCCAAATCACAAGGCAGGTGAGACTTTACAGACAAAAATAGATAGCTGAAACTCCACCTAGTTACACACAGAAAAGTGTAACATAGTTTGCTTTGATCATCAACCCTAACATGTTACTAAAGGTATTACTGTGCTGCCTCTAAAATAATTCTATTGGGTAAAATACAAGTATATAACTTTTTATGCCCCTTTTGTTGTAAGAAATTAAAAGTTTCACCATCCCTCTTCTGTTTAAGGATGCCTAATAGAGTTTTGAAAGCTTTGCTATTCATCTGTCTTTGTTACATGTCCTGCACCTCTCTCCCCTTCCCATCTACCCTACATGCCTGATGGGCTGAGGAGATGCTATTGCCCCCACTGTGGCTGTCACTATGGGAATCCTCAGCAATGAAATTGCACTTGCACTGTGAGTACTTTCCTTCCACATTGATCTCTCCTAGGAATAGCCAGGACACTAATTGTTAATCAGTTAATGCGGTGACTGGAGAGCCAAAAATATAACCTCTAGGCAGCATCCATCCAACTTAAACCTGTCCTTAATCTGCGTGTGTTGGAGAAGTGTCTTGGGATTTTCTGTCTCCTGTTGCATTTTGATATCACAGCACAGGATTCCCCAAGGGAGTGGAGAAAAGCAATGGCAGAGCTGATAGCCAGGGTTTCATTCTTTCCTTTCTGTACAGGGACTGCACAAGTGGCATGATGCTGTTGCTTTAGCTGATGGGTAGATGAAAGCCTGAACTGTGGGCAGAGGGGTTAATTTGTTAAAAGAAAAAAAGAATTTCCTTTGCCTTTTTTCCTCTGCTCTTTTTATGCATTTGCATCAAAATCTAATTATGCAAACAATTATTATTTTTTTCTACAGCTAGAAACATTCAGTTTGTATTTTATTTTATTGTACTTTTGTGGCCTTCCAGCTTTGTTAGGTTAGATCAAAACAATACAGGAGCATATGTTCCTGCCACATTTAATGTGCAGACCTTCTTAAAAACAAAAAAGGCCCAAAAGCCTTTTCAGATGTAGAGCTACGTTTAAGTAAGTAATTAATTATTGCATAGCTCTTCCAAAGAAAACACAATTTGTTTGCAATTTAAACTGCAATTCCAGCTCTTTTGAAGTTTCCTGTCTGTTCATTTCCAAGCTAAGGATTGTGCAAATTTGATCTCAGGCAGTACCTGTCAAATCATCAAAATGCATTGGGGACCCTCTGTGTGTTCAGGAAGAATCTCTAGTTCTTCACTCCCCCCCCTTGGAGTTCAGGGACCAGGCAAATTCAGCAGTACATATCTGTAGATGCAAACCACTGAACTAAAACCTCTCTCTAAAAAACTTCAACTTCAGTATCTCGCCTAAAAGGACACATCCTCCCTATAAACACAGGCGGAGAATGTTTAATTAATCCTATAACACTATGAAACGTCAGGCAAGAGGGTGTGCTTGGGGAGGGAGAGGATTTGGGAGTGAAGTGTTGAGTTTTCCTGGTTCACGAGTCAGGGACAAAACCCTTGCATGATTTTCTGAAGAGAGGTGGTACCTGCGATTCGGCTGTCATATTGTCAACTGTTCCTGGAGAACCAGCACCCTGACAGGGCAGGGAAATACTACCCACCAGAGCTGGGGGCAAAACAAGTCTTTCTACTGGAAAACTACAGGTGGTAGGGTAGCCTGTCATGCAGTAAATCGTCTTCGCTGCGCAATGCATCACCTGCTCCCAGCCCAACAGAAGGCACTAAAGCCCAAGTGCAGAGAGCCCCATGAATACACAGAGAAAAATCAGAGGATTAACTCAGGGCTGATTGTGTTGGTTTTTGAAGGAGAGTATATGATTCATCACTTGGGGGCAATCATGAGAGGGATATTTAAATTAATCAGATTGCACAGAGCATATAAATAATAATGAACAGAATAAAATGCAAATGGCCTGGAAGGAATCAATAGTCATGAATGAAATCAGCCCTCAGATCCTAATTGAAATGAAAATGAGATGCATATTCAATATGTGCTTAATAGAATATACATAATATGAGCATCGTGAGCTAATGAACAAGACCTTTCTATCATGCAGACACATACAGACAGGCATCCCTCCTAGGAAGCAAATGCCAATAGATGCACCCAACACCCCCGTGCTTCCATATATAGCTATGAATCTATACATATAGCACAATGGAAACAGTGACCTTTTAACCTGTGCTACATCACAACCACACACATTCGTGAAAAGACCAGCTGTTGTTTCTGAATATCCATGAAGCTGTGATAGGTATTTTGCATACTGCTCCAATATTAATTGGAAGCTTTTGTTTGTGTCAGAAAGAGCATGTGCCAAGGCTTTATTCTGCTCCATATTTTAGGCCATTTTGCAGGAGCTGATTGGGTGCTCATGTGCAAATTGCTCTGCCTAGTTCCTTGGTAGCCCTTCATTGGACCTCACTGACCTACGCAGAAGAGTGGGAGGTGTTGCTTTTTGAAACTATTTACAAAGAATTGAATTATGTCCTGACAGAAGCCTGAGTTGGGAATCTCAGGTTACCTCAGCAGAAGGCAGGTGTGCACTTTCGTGGGGATGACTTGCCCCGACATGTTAAACACTGGAACACTCCCTTGAAGTAAGAAAATAAATGCCTTTTTAAAACCGATTTCTGGTGTTTACATATTGGAAGAACAAGCAACAGGGACAGGAACATTGGTGTCACGTACAGGAGTGCCTTCATTTGGGCTGAAACATTGGCAGTCATTAACACAGTGCTGTTGAGAGAAGAACAGAAGACACTCCGCAGCCCTGAGACCCAAAAAATCACAACAGCTGGAAAGGTGTGAGCATTGTGGCTCATGTAGGACTACCACACTGCGGTCCCACCTCTCTTGAGTTGGAGAGCACAAGTTTAAGATCACAGAATTCTCTCAACAGCACAAGATAAAGACGCCCAGCTTACTGCTGAAATGCTGATTAGCCATCGCCATGCTGGTTACCTCGCTCAGCCAAGCAAGATTAGTCATGTTCTGCTCCTAAAGTGCAGGAGTCCTAATTGCAGTTCTGCCGTGGCTCATCTTCAAGGAGTCTCTCAACTCCTCTTCCTCATCTCCACCACACATCTGTCTTAAGGGGTGATCGTTTGACATCGCTACAGGGTTTTGAAAACGTTTTGTGCTAAATCCTGTCTTGAAGTACCTGACAGTTAAACAGATTGTGCTTATTTTATTGCTTCGCAAAGCAAATGTCATCTGTATTGAATTTCTTGCCTCATCTGCCAACAAAACGCTCCTCTGATTTTTATTTTTTTTCCCCTCTTCCATTTCTGTGGAGACATGGTGGTTTGGGAGGGAGCTGAACACAATAATTTAAAGGCTAAAATTGTCTTTCTTGCTTTGGTGTCCAACAGTAATGCTACTGCCTCACCTGGTTATCAGACTGATAAGGCCTTTATCCCAGATCCATTACTGGAAGGAATCTGCACCCACTTTATGAGTGGATGGAGGCACTTACTAAAAGGGAAAAAAATGACAGCATGTTTATTTATTTCTTACATTGGGTGTATTATAACTGTAATAGAAAGCTGAAGTAAATCATCCCTCCCTTAACATAGCATAATAGCTCTTCTGACATAGTGGAAGGCTGTGTTAAGGACCACTCAGGGTTAAGCTGCTATAGAAATCTCAGTGGGTTGTCCTCATGGGAAAAAATGGATTAAAATTTTAAGTGGTGTAAATACATTGGTTTTAGGTGATATCTTAAGGATCAGTGTAGCCAGAAATCTTCCCAAATCTGTTGAAAATTCAGGGTGCAGCGTGTGCTGCACCTTGGTGACAGTTTAGAATAATGGCATTGAGTAATGCAGTGACCCTGGCTGTGCTGCCAGGGAAAAATTGCTCTTTCCCATCACGCTATGCCTCTCTGCCCACTCTCAGTTGTGGAATCTCCATTCTTAGAAGGGAACACAGTCATTTGGGAGGACCTTTGGCCAAAAGCTATTCTTGCAGCCAGCTGAGTAATTCTTCCAGTTATATTCCTTTCTCTTCCAGCAGATGATTGTCCATAGTTGTTCCTTTGTAATTTTGTTCCTTATTTACTGACTCCAGTCAGTGGGAAGGCAAGAAAAGGTAGACCCTTGACATGATGGACCTGTCCTCATCACCTGGCCCTCATCCTGTCACCCTGCTTGTCCAGAACCAGTGCACTGTGTTCCAGCCCTTCCTCCCACAGACCCTACAGCCACTGCATCTTCAGCAGGGTGGCTTCGAGTCATATGCAATTTACTTTTAAGAACTTGAATCTATTCTAGGCTACTACTGCCAGGTACAGCAGATGGTATATATTAGCTTTTACTTTCCCAGAAATTCTTCTGATTCATAAAATGTTCAGGACTGCAGACCCCTATTTTGGCAGTGGAAATGTGTATGAATGGTTACAGAGCCCATCTTCCTCTCCAATACCACGTTGGCCAAACCAGTATTTGCTAATCCACAAGCCTCCAAGTCCTGGGGAATCTTCAAGGCATTAGGAAGTGATTTTCCAGATGAGAGCAAGAAAGAAATAAGAAAGGATTTTAAGCTATACACACAATTTCCCATGGAAGCAAACAAACAAAATGGAGAAAAATGAATTCAATTAAAGAGCATTCAAAGTTCAGCTTTATTTTAAGCTTTTGTAAGTGAAAACTCCTGTAGTTACACTGCAACAGTGTCCTTGGAATTTGTTTCCTTTTTTTTTTTTTTTTTTTTTCCCCAAAATTTGGCAATCCTTCAGTTAAAAAGGTCAAGGCACTCTGGAATATGAGTTGAAAAGAAATTCTTCATGCTGTCCTCCCCACGGGGCAGCACTCCAGGGTGGTGGAATAAGGTGGCTCTGGGCACACCCTGGCATGAGGCAGAGGAGAATTGCATGGATTTGTGTGGAGCATGTGTTACTGCTGCTGGTCTTGGTAGGAGCAATCACAAGCCCAGCCAAGCACTGGCAGCGCATAGTGCCCCACCTTGCAAGGAGGCTATGTTCCTGACATCCCTATCTGGTGGAAGGCACATGGCAATGAAGAGGAGACCAGTCCTGAAAACCTGAACTCACACCTTATCAGCTGGTCACTGCTGCCAGTGTCAGAAGATCCCAAGAGTGAACTAAGGGAGGTGAGAATGGCTTTGCATAAAACAAATTGACTATTTAGCTGAGCTTTGTCTCCTTTTTGGAACATCAAATATTCATATGTATATTATTAGTGTATATCATGTCTACCTTAAATCTGTTCACGCTGTTTAGAATAAGGGCAGGAATCACTCCTGTAGGACTTACAGGCCAATGGAAGGGAGACGCTGTGAGTATTAGAGAAAACTCTTACGATACAAACTGATCTGGAGACAGTAAAATATTCAAGAACACTGTCACACCCTTACCCAAGTTGGCCTCATCTTCTGCAACTAGACTTTGTATGAGGATTATCAACTCCTCTCTTCCATACACCAGTGTCATCCTCATCTTTTGGGAGACTTGGTTACATTGGAAGCATTAAGCTCAGTTTAGCACTTGTTGGTTTCTGAGTTTTTTTCTAAGCAGAAAAGAATTTATTTTAAAAAGTGAAATTAACAGATGGGAAGCTAATTTAATAAGTTGATAATATCTGCTCATTTTAATTACAAGACTTCACATAGAGCTGCCTACTTGAAATACAACCCAACACAACTGAAATAGTCGAAAATTGCTAGATCTGATCTTTTTTTTTTTTTTTACAAGTTGTAGCTTAAGAGTACTTTTTTTAAAAAAAATGCATTAGAAAAAATAATAATAAAAGAGCATTCTTTGAGGAAGACTTACTCAGACATCGAAAGTAACAAAGATAAAAACAACTGTGTTGATAAACATTGAAGAACATCAAATAAAAGAAGCAAATAAAATCTGCAAAGAATCAGCCCAGTTTTGCCATCTAAACCCTTGTTACTTTTTATGAACCATGGGCAGAATGGCACTGTGATTTGCAATACAGAGCTCATTTATTCATCATAATATTCTGCTCTCTCTACACATATATTCCACAGTTGGGAGAACTGGGCTTTATCTCAATATTGTCAAAGTGTTTCCATCACAAAAAATAGCATACAAAACCCAGACTGACTGGAACTGAATGAAGAATTCATGGAGAGGAAAAAAAAAAACCCAAATCCACAAACGTCAGCTAAAAATCAAGATGTACCTTTCAGTAAGAAGATTATGTAGACTCTTTGAGCATAAGAGAAAATTCTGGTTTTACATGTACCTACTTCCTAACTATGTTTCCACTGGAGGAAACAATAAATCATTTTTAAGATTCCATTTTCATCCTTGCAGCAATCTCAGAAACTTATTAATGGGCAGGAAACGTTGGCTAATAGTAATGTGGTTAAGAAGCACAGTATATTTATAATCATTTTACCTGGGTTAAGATTAAGATTTTCAGTCCCAGAAGAAAGGATTTCTCACTCTTTTCTGTGTCAGAGATTGAGTATTTAGAGCAATTCAGAGGGGAAATAATCCTTGCTGTGTTTTACATAGGGAAAGTATTGAGGTAGAACACATCACAGGGAAATGTTAGATAGATAAAGTTGGCTCTATTTTTTTTTATGTACATGGGGAGAGAGAAAGAAGCCCACCTCCAGATGCATTTGAACTATGAGGAAGACAGTGAATTTATCAAGAGGAAGTGGAGAAAGGGTACTATTCTTTGTTCCAAAGTAAAAACATCCAATTTTTTTTCCCTACCACCTAATATGTGCGATGTAGTCAATGTAAAAGGAGTTATTGCTTTTCAGCTGGTTCAGCAAGCACACCTCTGCTCCACCAGATCCTTCTTACCTTGATTTCATTGCAAAGCCTGTGAAGACTATATTCTCTCTGCTACAGCTGCTGTAACCAATGCAGGTTTCGAGTGATACTTTGCTATCTTCCCCTCAAGAGTAAAAATTGGAGTTGTCCCTTCCCGTGAGCAGCAGCCGACCTTCACATGAGTTAGAGACAAACCTTAGAGTTCATTCCTCACATACTCTTGAGTGTGTCTGGTTCAACTGCAATGTGCAAAAAAGTGTTGCCTCCACCTGTCATCGCTACAGCACTATCACTTACCCAGGAAAACAGGCTTGCAGAAGAAAATGATCCTGGGAATAACTGCAAATCCACAACACCCCACCCCCCCCAAAAAAAAAAAATATCTGAGTGACCTCCTTTTAAATAACACAGAAACACATTGGCAAGCCTTTACAATTAGGCTGCAAGATAAATATCCATCCACTCATGGTTAGAGTTCAAATGAACATGATCTAACTAATCAATTGTTGTTTATTTAGCATGCTCTAACTACTCAAGTAAATCTAAATTAATGGCATGAGTAATTGGATTCATTTGGGACCTTGTATTTCCTTTCCTTGTGCTCTGCTGTTTAAAGAGGAGCAGCCAAACCATTTTCTTCTGTGGGTCACACAGATAATAAACTGATCACCAGAATCTGAGTCCCAGCTGCCCTTTTCAGCTTTATTCCTCCAGAAGCTCAACATCTCCCATGTAGCATACCTCATAATTAAACCTGCCAGATAACCCTGAGCTCCAGGACAATTCAAATCCGAGAAGATTTCTAGAAAAGAAAAATCAGGTGCACAGAAGAGAAACCACACAGGGATATTCCTACTAGTGAAAGGGGGCTAGAGGTTACTTTGAAGTTAAGAAAAGCTCAGGAGGCCTTCTGGAATAAAGGCACACAGCTGAGCCTTGACGCTATAGCTCAGTATCAGTAGGATGGGATGTCTCCTGCCTTTGCTGTAATTCATGGTGTGAGATGCTGCACACTGGGGGTTGCATAGGGGCGCAAGCAAACACGGGATGGACTGTCTAGGTATCAAAGTCAATAGTGCTTTGTTCCTCAAGGTCTGCAATTCCTTCTTTAATACTCAGTCAAGTCCTTTGTCTTGCAGGTCTCCTCCCTTCTCTCAACACATTCCTCATCTTTTTCCTACCCTATGAGCCCACATGCTGCGATGGGCCTACAGATGCACAGTATCTCTCTAGTTCTCCATACTTCTCTGGGATATGGTTCTGCAATACTCCTGGCAGTAGAGTATGCCTACAGCACCTTTCTTTCCTGTGCAGCAAGAAACACGTGCAAATCCTTGTCTCAGCAACCTGGAGCTTCACATGTTTAAAATGGATTTGCGTTCAGGAATTTCAAACATTCTTTTAACTTCCCCCTTTCTGGAACACCAAGCTGTTGGGGAGTTTTCCCACCTTTCTAAAGGATGTCTTTTGGGAGAAAATAATTCCATTTTAGGTGCTCTCTGTTAAACTGATGTGGTCTTACAGGTCAGCCAGCCTTTTCTTGTCATCTTTAAGATGAAATTTTAAAACCATTCTCCAACCAGTGGACTTCTCTCTCTACTTACTCTGCAGTTCTTGCCATGTTTCAAATCTGACAGCTTCTCCAAACACCATCAGGGAGCCCACCACAATCTGTCAGCTGCTCTGTCCCCTTTTTAAGCCCCAAGCAGACAGTCTCTAGGCATTTACCTCTACTACAGTCCCCAGAGAAGGGGAACACACACACCTCCTTGCTCTTTTTTTCTGCTGTTCTAACCAACATGCTGTAACAGGTCTGGGCCAGCCAAGGGTGACAATTCAGATCCAGTACAAAATAGGAGAGACAAATATTAGAAACAGGAAAGCTTTAAGTATTGCTGTCATTAGTATTATTTAAAGATATGCATAGTGTTTATCTGCACCTTAATCAGGCAGGTGTAGAAGCCATCCACTTCACTCCTGCTGCTCTTCTGCTTGAGGCTCTGCAGCAGGTTTCAGCCGAGCCTGGAGTCACCATCACTACCACTCCTTGGAAAAACACTTGGTCCATGACCAAGCTTAGCATGATTCACAAATTACACCCAACCCCTACTACAGAAGGGAAAACAGCTATCTAGAGAAACCAACTCTTTAAATACACAGCAGCATCTCTTTCAGAGCCTTGCCTGTAGAAATTAACTTCTCCCTCCCCTAACTCTTCGTTGCCTAATGCTCATGGGCATCAGCTGCTGGGAAATGCACTCCTTTCTGTTTTCCTGGAAGTGAGAACAGAGAGGGGAACTCTTTTCACAGCAAACAGTGCCATCTGACCATCATTTAAACCACACCTGGGGTTTCTGGTGAGCCTATGATTCAGTTACTCAATTAGTAATCAAGATTGACCATGCTCTTCTTTCACGTTACCTTAAAGAAGGCTAGTACCTCCTGTTGTAGCTCTATTTACAGCTTCCCTACACCCCCCTGCTCTTCCTCACAGGCAAACAGAGGAGCAGAAAGCTAGAGCTGGGGGCAGCTAAATGCAGAAATGTAGTTATTTAAGTAGAGGCTGGGGTTTTTTTACAATACTGTGTATTCATAATACTTCTAAGAGTGTATCTGGAGGCTGTCTTTTTATTTTTTCCCTTCAACAGGGCTTTTTGGTAAAACAGACCTTTTTTGGAATCTGAATAGTTTTCACTTAAAATATTGAGACTTTTGCAGAGCACAGTTGGATCCAGATAGGGGAAAAGTGTTATTTCTACCAGGTTATTTGTGGGAGAGAACAGTCACCTTCTGGTCCCTCTCAGTAGTTCTGTACTCTTTGTGCTTTAGTTAAAATTTCTCAGCAATAATGCAAATTTCCTGAGCCCTGACCCACTAGCCCAGGTAGATATATGAGGTTACAAAGGCAGAAGAGTAGGGCAATGCAAGGGTTTTTTTTAGGCCAGAAACAAGCTGTATTGTTAGAGCAATTGACTTTCTAACTCTGGAAGCACAATTGCTGACTCTTTTTTAGATGCTTATTCCTTATTTTCCATGAGCGCTAACAAGCTATAAATAAACCCACAAAATCTTACTGCTGGGGAAAGCTAATGCCTGTTGCATTTAGCGATGTTTAAGACTTTCTTTTCACAGCAGAGGAAATCACTGGGGTGTTTGCTGTGATTTGATGTATAGTAGCTTATATCAGAGCTTTGCTTGAACCAACTCCAAGCACTCCCTTGGCTGGTGGATTAATGATCCCAGAGAGGGTTTGTAAGATACCAAAGGAATTAGGTGCCCTCACAGATTTTCTTTGGCCACTTGGCTGCCTAGGTATAGCTTACAAATGCAAACCTTGAAAAAGTACACCCTGTTTTCAATATGACACCAGTCTTCCAAACTCATGGAATTTTTTTTTTCCCCTTGAACTCTTACTTGAAATCTTCTTTTGGCTTCTGGTCTGTGCAGCAGGCAAGAGGTGCCAGTGTTGAGAACACCTGAAAAGCAATTAAAGGCAGCAGCTGCTGAGGGCCTGTTTCTTTATTGCCCTCCACGGAAAAGGTTCATGGAAAACTATTTGCTTTCCCTGAGCTGCTAAAGAAAATGTTAGACGAACTATGACTCTGTGCAGATGTGTGTGCCTGCCCTGGCCTCTCGAATCCATTTGATATCTGCAAATCTATTGACAAATTATTTCCTATCTGCTTCTCACAGTTGCTAGATTCGTGGGATGAGTCTTTATTTCTTTGCAGGGCAGGACTGTCTTCGACTAGATTAGAAAATGTTACTTTCTGATAGATTTTTTTTTTTCTTTTTCCTCTCTTAGCTGTCCTACAGAATGCTGTACTGAGATTCACAGAAAAAAATATAAAAAATAATTCCACACTAGAGATATGATTTTCCTATTAACCTTCTCACCTCAAACTTTTTCAAAGACATTTATTTTTTTCCTATGATTTTCTCCAGAATTTTTCTACAAAAGCTGAAGAAGTTTGCAGAAATGAGCCATTCTTATAAGAATTTCCTAATGCATATATAGCTGTTCATGGCTTTTAAATGTAAATTCCTTTTAAATACCATGTTAGAGATGAGGTCTTGCAAGGCTCAGGGGATGACCTTACAGAGCTCTTTGTCACTAGGCTTTGGTTAGACACCATCCCTCTGCATTACTGGTGTAAGCTTCTAGGGAAGGTTTCCAGGAGCTGGTATCACACGTGGCTCTCTACAGAAAGTTGACATTTAACAAGAACTGGAAAGGTAAATGAAATCATGCACTGGGGACTGAGTATTCACCAGCCCATGTGGAGTGAGTCTGCAGCACTTCTCAGCCAAGTCCACCGGTGAATGAGTCTGCCTATAAAACATTGTTGCTGGTACAAGCAGGCATACGGAGACTGGTGCTATTAATCACACTTTCTGAAACCTGAAAAAAATCCATTTCATATGTGGCAAGGTCTGAATACAGCCTTTGGAGAATTTTGTCCCTGTTCTGAAGGGAGAATTCCCACATTTTGATTGCATGAATACTTAGGAATAACAATATGCAGAGCACTGCCACCAGCGTCATATTTGCAATTTACAATCAAATTCAGCATAATGCAACTCTGCTCCTTGGGTTTTTTTTTTTCTTTTCTTTTTTCTTCCCTCATATTTTCTTTTTCTCACTCTTCTATTGTTGTTTATTGTGTCCTTTCAGGCATTAAGTTAATCACTGCTAAATATAATTTCCTACTGACTGAGATGCTATGGCAGTCAGGCCAAGATTTGTGCTTCCAGTTTAATAAAACCAGTGAGAATGATCTGTTAAATCAATGCAAGAAAAATGCAGGAGGGGAATTTCAAGGATCCCTGAGTTCATGGGCATGATTGCATAGCGTGGAAGTAATAGCTTTGATTTCTTTTGATATGAACAGTGTTCTCATGATCCTGACAGATTGATAGTGGTCTTGTAGTGCTTCTTTATAAGGTCCTTTTTAACATCGGTGCCTTTTATGTCCCATTATGATAACCTCATACTTTCTTCACTTCTTTCTCTGCCCAGTATATTCCACTACCCTACTTCTTTGTCAAGGTGTTTTCTTTTGAAATTTGGGATTGATTCAACGTAGGCTCTTGTAGATATTCAGGTCAATGGGCAATTTTCTACAGTACAACTTAGAATGGTCACATGCAAGATGTAAATTCAAGATCATCAGGGCTGGGACAGGGAAAAAAATGCACAGTAAGTCTTTAATTCATCTCCTTCTTGCTTTTGTTTTGCAAAACTTTAAGGACCCTGGTAGATTCTTGTGACAGGCAACTAAAATTTGTTGCAGTAACCAGATGTTTGGTGTTTATTTTCTAGGATTTGGGATTTTTATCCTGAAATCTGGAGTACTATTTAATTTCAATACAGCTTATGGCTACATCTAAATCTAATTATTCAAGATGGCTTTCAGAAAAGGGCCAATGTAACAATGAACGAATGCAGGCAGCCTGACTTTTTTCTGTTCAGAAAGCATCCAACACTCTTATTAAATCTTACTGCAATACTTTAGGTATCAGTGCTCGCATCAGTGGTTGTTGTTAACTGCTGTGTTAGAAAATTGGGGATTCAGAGTTATTTCTAACAATTAATGGTTGCTGTGGAGTAACAGGTATTTCTTACCATTTGATCTAGACCATGACTTTTCCAAGGTAGATAAATTTGACTTCACACTGCTTTCCTTCTCCCCGGTGCATTATTACTGTTGCTCTGCTGCACTTATTCTTCAGGGGAGAAGGATTCATCAAATAAAAGGGTTTTCATTCCTGTCCACATGTCATTGTGTTCTAATGCTTTTATTTTTCTATAAGTTTTATCCATCCTTTGTCTAGTACATGTGGGGCTTTGGGGACGAGCATGGGGGGAAAAAAAAGGATTCTCTGAAGAGTTTTCCATCTTCCCTGGTTATAACAAAGAGCAGATCTGCATGCGGAGGTTGTAAGGAGACGTGTAAAAGGGATAATGATTTGGCAGATAGGTGCCTTGTTAGGTTTTCTTGTGCCTAAGTTTTTTTAAACTTACTCTATTTAAGTAAATGGCACACCCAATCCCATGGCAACTCAGTACACAGACATGTGCAGACATACACAGCCGCCGTTACCAAGGCAGAGCAACACACACAATCTGTTGCTACGGTGACAGCAAATGTTATATGCTTTTTATATGTGGGTATATGTGTATATATGCACACATACATATTTGTTTCTGTGTACACATTTGCTCTGGCTGTGGGCCTAAATTCAACAAGGCACTAGAACACATACAGAGGCTGCAGTAACTCAAGATTGTGGAGTTAAGCTGAATGTGATGAAAGTTAAGCACGTGCTTAAACTTGCTCGTTGGTAGGGACATTATTATCCTAGTAAATCTGGTAGCTCCAGGACAATCAGAAAGCCAGGAGCAAACAGATCACCTAGGGCAAACTAGCGCAAGTTATTGCCCTCCATCGCAGCTTCCCAGGCATTGCTGTTGCTGTGTGCACATAGGGCCAAATTCTGCATTCCTGGAGCTGAGTAGTTTTGCTGTGCCCTTCTTCAAGGAGTCTCACAACTCAGTGGTGTTTTCCTTGGCCATCCCTAAGTTATACTCCACAGACAGTGTAAATCCTTCTGAATTTTGCCCATTTCCCCTGAAAAGCTGGTCTAACTCAGTTTTTGTGCAAATAGGTACACGTACTGCCCTTCATCACCCATAAATCCCAAAGCTTTTTTCAAATAATTAAGCCAGTTTGCTGTTGGGAGCCCATCACATTTGCCTATACGAGACCAAGTCTTTCCCTGTTGATTAGGTGAACCTAAGAAATAGATTTCATGACCAAAGGTGCCATTAGTCCTCCATCTATTTCCCATCTCACCCCCAGGTTGTTGCCTGCACCACACTCCCGTGCACAGCTGGTCTCGTGCTACAGCAAGAACCTCATTCTCTCTGGAGGACATCTGCTCCCTGTGACCCCACACAGCTATAATGGCAACTGTAAAGCACAGAGCGCAGCAATTACCCATGACAGTGTCAGAAGCACTGTCCACAGATTTATTTACTCTCTCCACTTTTAATTTTTACCTCGTTCTGCATCCTGGGTTTTTTTCTGTCATGCTGCCAGGCTTTCGGCGCCTGTTATTTATTTTATTTACTGTTGAGAAATGCAAAGATGTGTACATCCATAAATAGCTAACGCAAGAAATATTGCTTCTGTGACATAAATCTGAGTCTTTCATGGCTCTTGCATCAAATGAATGGTCCAATGGGCCAGGCAGCTCCATCCAAGTCTCCCAGGACCTGGTGACATTTAAATAAAACTTAGCTTTCAGGGTTAGGGAAGGAAGGGAAGAGAGGAGGGAGAATAGAATGAGTTATGAAAATACAAATTAAACTACACTACTATTGATTTACAACAGCCTGAGCCACATTAGACAGCTGATGTGTCTGTGCTGAGACCTTGTCTTGTTACTTTTACATTTATGTAAACTTATTTCAGTTAAAAAGAGAGCGAGAAAGGAAAAATCAATTGAAACAGAGGACGGAGATTTAATTTAGCTGGGGGGAGATCAGATCAAGGAAGGAAAATGATGGAGATAAAAGTAACCCCTGTCCCAACGCAGAGAGAGAGAAGCTGGCTGGCTGATGTTCATTAGAATTAATTAACAGCTTTCTGCTCCTCTGGGGCCCAGGGGGCTGAGGAGGGTGGGATTTGCTGCTGTTTTAAGAATGAATGAGACACACAGACCAAAGGAAAAGAGACTCAGAGATTCTCATTCTTTTTAAGAAGACAGTGGGTTAGAAGATCTGGTTGCAGATAAGCAGAAGCGACGTGGTTTAGCCACAGCCCTTCCTCACCACAGGTCTGGTGGAGAAGGTCAGCAACTCTTGGGTTATTGTAGTTTACAGGTAAGAGAGCAGAAGATGTCACCGAATGGAACGGGGATGGCAAAATCTTGATTAACAAAAGTCTTGCAGGCCTGGATGAATCTGCAGCCAGACAAAGGAACATGGCTTTGAACCAGTGTACCTGAGAAAAAAAAATGAGGTTTGTGGGATCCACACTACGTGTGTGACTGTCTCTTTGCCTATAGCTCCCTAAAAATTGTCATGTCTGCTGGCTAATTTGTACCAGATATGTGAAAGCTCTGAACAGCATTAAGTTCCCAGAAGGAAACAGGCCAGCAAGCAGAAAAGCATCTGTATTTATGTTCAGGCTGATACTAGGACTGAACCCACATTCCTTATTAGACACCAGAGAATCAACATAAGACAGAGCTATTATTAGCATCCCAGCAACGGGAAAAGCTGCAATCCAGACCCTTAAATCCAGGATAATCCAAACACCAGACACAAAACGTCAGGAAAAAAGTTTCATAAATTCATGCGGTTGGGTTTTATATTTTTCCTTGTCTATCACCAAGAAGTCCTGCCAGGAATCCTGATTGTGCCAGCCCTGAAAATACTGTGCCTGCGCTCACTGTGTGCTGGAGGAGGAAAAGCAGCCGGTCTGAGGGAGCGAGGTAACCAACAGACCCACTTCCAGGAATGCAGTAGGCAGCTGAGCACAGAAGGAAACCAACTTTGTTTGTTTGTTTGTTTTGGACTGAAACGAAGGTTCATTTTAAGATTCATCAGGATTTTTTGAGGGATGGAAAAAATCAGCCTTTTCCAAATGCGGGGGGAAAAGTGACTTTTCAAAACCTGGAGGAGATCAGGGTTCAAACAAACAAACAAACGAACAAGGAGTCACTGAAATTAAACCATGCAAATGAACTTGACAGATTCCCTGGTCAGAAAATGGTGCCCAAGAACAAGTAGGTCTTTGGCTGTTGAAATATTATGGGATATTGGCAGCATAAAGAAATGAAAATAACCCCTTGAATAAAGACATTCTACATAGCCTGAGCTGTCGTGCTCCTGCCCTGTGGTCAGGATGTGTGAGCACTGTCAAGGTGGTGATGATAGAATGATTTACACTTTTTTCAAATAATGCCTTGATAGATACCTCTGTAAAGCTGATCCCAGCCAGCCATGACATGAGTCACTGAAGAATGTTCCCATGTGACCTTTATTCACCACATAAAAGCAGTGTGTGGGCCTCTGAAATCTGCATTTATTGCCTCCCCTGTCAGTTTAGAGAGTGGTCAAGTAGGAACAGGGTACTATTTAAACTGGCATTCCAGAAAAAAATCCAAAAGCAGGTGAAGCAAAGGGAATGGGGATAAAGTAGAAGATCATGTTGGTGCGTCAATCTCTACCTAGATCTTTCCCTCCAGACCTGCTGCAACCTCAGGCCTGCAGAATTGCCCCTCCCGGGCAGGCAAGCTCATGCCAATGGTTTGGGAAGATATGAAGTTGTTGGGGAAAAAAAGTCCCCTTCGTTAGGATCATTTGCCCAATGGGACAGCACACACGAGAAATACCTTATCTGGACTCTGCCTTCAGAAGCAGGAAAAGTAGGGGAAAGGAGCAAGAAGCCTCTTGGACTGCACTTTGACAATCTGAAAATTTGCCAGGCATTTTAACTATCAAGCTACCCCATAACACACAAGCAGAATGAAGCATGAACATAGAGCAAGATCTGAACTTGATGGGTCAATCTCTCTTCAGCGATTCTATCACACTAAATTCAATCTTTAGTTCAGAGAGGTGGCACAGAGCTGAAAATTGAAGCTCAGCTATAGAAATTGAGTCTCAGGAAGCAAGAAAGCAGCCAGGCACAGAGTGGGAAAAGAAAATAATTTCTAAAATATCTTCCCTTTGATTTCTCTAGCTAAAGCCAGTGTTTGCCAAGAGATAATCCGTGCACAGCTTTCCCTCCTGTGTTTAGGAAAGTCATCCACTGGGGACCAGATTTTGAAACCCCAGCACCCAGCAGCCAAGTATGAACTATATTGCTTAACAATTTTTTTTCATGACTAACACTGCCAGCTGTCCTGGTAGGAGGGGGAGCCCTTCCCTCCTTGAGGGAAAGGAAACAGACTGGGACATGGTTTGCATACACAAATGATCTTGAAGGCAACAGGCAGTGCATGGTGGTTTGGTGTCACCGAGATGTCTGCCTACCAGGATTAGATGCTTAGTTATCAGTAGGGTTGAAGAGGAAATAGACAGAAGATAAATTGCTCTCACACACCATGTGTTGCAAAGAAAACTCAGCCAAATTGTAGAGCTCTACAGAGGGCCTTTAACTTCCAGGGCTACCATTCACCTTGGAGCTGTTGTCTTTCTCCAAGACCTAAGGCCATGATTCCCTGTGGTCCTTGGAGCCAGTTCAGGTCTCAGTGTAAGGAGTTTTGCTTTGTCCTAAGCATAAGAGTTCAGTCATGGACTTTCCTGCACTCAAAAATATTCAGATAAGAAATTCTGAATTCCTTGTTTTGCAGGAGCATTGGATTTACCTCACTTCCCAGCCTGGGAAAGTTCTTGCAGGCATGGTAGAGATTATCAGGAGTAGCTACACTAGTATCTATGCATTGTGTTTTAAAAAACATCTTGCTTGAAGCATTTTGTAAAGAAAGGATATTACAATATTAAGCAACAATTTCAGAATGATCATCAAAGTGGAAAAACAACACAGATAAAAACTAAAGAGCCAAGGGGCATCATTAGAAGGGGAGGGAGGCTTCCCTTTAGAATGCAGCCATGATGCAGGAAATGCCTATTCATAGCTAACTTTCACCTGATCCCTCTTCCCCTCAAGGAAAATGTGCATTAAAATTTAAGATTACTATTACTATAAGCCATGAGCTTCTGGTTGTTTTGAGATCTCGTCAGCCCTAGTTGTCTCCTCTTAGATCTTATACGTGTTTAACAGGTTCTAAAGGAAAGCACAGCTACTTCCACTGCACTAGCGGTCAAAAATGGTTTGTGCTCTCATCTAAGTGAAAGATTGCGTCAGGATTTTCATTGACTTGGGGCTGTAGTTAAATTGCTACCAGCCACGGTTTTACAGGGTATGAACGTATGACCACATAGGCCAATAGCAGTGACCCAAGGAGAGAAGCAAGATAGCTTTAAAGTAGCCACAACACAGCAGGCTTCTTAGGTTACCGTGACAGTGCAGATTCTTACAGCAATCAAGGTTTTTCATTAAAATATTTTTTTTTTATTTTTAAGAGAACATTCATTTTCACTGCAGGGAAAAATGTTAAAGACGTACCCATGTTTTCCTTCAAAGTCTGGGCATGTTCCTAAAATATAATTGAAGTCCCAAAAGAGAATATTTTGATTTTCAGCTGGAAAATACTGGCTGTTGACTGCCAAAATTTCAGCTCTATACAGAATAGGAAAAAGTAATTAAAATGTCTTTACAGGAAAATCAGCATCTCACTGTTAAAAAAATCTTTCTGACAAAAAAAAATACAGAAATTTTTTGTTTTCCTCTTTGATGAATTCTTTTCCTCTTCCTCTGGGTTAATCTTTACAAAGGCACTGGTTCAAGCTATGTCCCTTTTCTCCTCTTCTTTGACTGCTCCCAAGCATCCCTTCCCAAAGCTGCTGTTTCCCTGAAAAGCTCACCCCTGCAAGTTCAACTCCTGCACTCAGGAGTTGGAGCCCCACGATGCAGCACGAGCCCGGCAAAGCCCCAGATGCTGCTGATCCGGAGCAACGTTCCTACCAGCACTAAACGCTTCCTAAGGCAGTTTTTACATCAGTCTCTACGTGAAAGGTGTCCTACGCTATGCTATTCGTGGAGTTCAAGGACAAAAGAAATCATATCTTCCTGTCAAGCTTCTGATGTCAGGCATCTCTAAACTTCATCCAGTTAAGCTGAATTGAATGCGCAAACTGCTCTTTGGCTGATGCAAAACTTCTGATAGAACATCCAGTCTTGTTTTAAAGACCACGGAAGACGACACATCTGTGACACTAAATTATTCCACTGCTTAATTATTCTTCCTGTTTAAAAGTTTGCATCTTGTATTCAAATTGAATTTTGGGGGTATATGGGCATGACATTTGCTCTTTCTGATATTTTCTCCAGAACCACACACACATAAATCCAGGGGTCAGCTGCAAGGTTAAACTTTCTTTTGGTCCTAATATAATTTAAAATTCCCAAGTTCTGCCAGGTGGGGATTTTTTTTCCTGCTGTCTTTTCATTCTCACATCAATTCTCCACAGTGCTTGGTGTGATGATGGCTGTCCAGACCTTTTATTTTCCATTTGTAACACATTGCATATATAATATGTCTGTTATATATGTTTCATTTCTAGCAAAAACGTGCTGAATCAAGATGCCAGTTAAACCAAAAGATGTCCTTAGCCTAGGGTGTTGAGTGGTGGCTCTATTTGCATCTACTGAATGGGAGCTGGGACTTCTGGGGATTACACTGGTTATTTAGTAAATGCTGTAGAGAATTTCAAAGTCATTGGCAAAGCCTCTTGTGCAGGTGAGCAGGACTGCTCTTTTGCGAGCCAGCAAAGGCATTTCCGTGCGCAGCGAGGATTGGGTCCCCTCCACTCATCCAAGTGGCTGAGCACATTTCTGCCTTTAACGGCTTGATGTGGGAGACAGACGGGCTGGCAGGCAGAGCCAGACCTGTCACGTGGCACCAAAGAAAGCTGACCAACAAGCCACAGGTTCCCCAATGCCACATTGTCAAAAGCGATGTTCCCATTTAGTCACTCACACTCAGTGTCTTTCAAGCCTCATTGAACTCCAACAGGAGTAAAAAAAAAAAAGTCTTTGCAAGGAATGTTATCTTCATCTCCAGGACAGAGGCTTTTAGAGGATGTCATTGCCATCACTCTGACTTGAGGTAAGGCTGAAATAACAGCTGTCAATCCCATGATGAAAACAGGACGGAGGAGCACTGTTAACAACAGGAGGCCCTCAACACTTCCCAAACTCCCCTCTGAAATAAGGCCACTGGGTTGTCTCTAAATCTTGTGCTGGGTGTGCGTCTCACTGGGAGTGGTGGATTCCTCAGCGTTAAGGACTGTCCTTGGCAGCGAGGGGTACAGCAGCTGCCAGCGCCCCAGCCGAGGGTGACAGCTGTAGAGGCATCATTGCTTCCCACCTCCCACTGCTCCACACACGCTACTGCTCCCAGCTACAACCGGCGTTTTATTTTGGTTTGGTTTATACGTGACATAATTTCGCCATGAAGGAGAGCTGATAGTAAATCCAGATGGAAATGGAACAGTTTGCATGAAATGCACTTTAATTAATTAGCTAAGCGTTTGCAAAGTGCTTTGAAGATGTAAAACACCATGCACGTGTTAAATGGTAATAATAATAAAATAACAATAATTAATTTCCCCAGGAAACATGTGTACAGCACGTGCCCAGAATATGCCTATCGGAGAACATTTAAAAAAAAAAAAATAATCCCACTTTACCTTTGACATTTTATTGAGGCCCGAGTACTGCAATAAAATAAATTAATTCATTTATTCATCCACGGAGACTTGAGTTTGGATCTAGTTTAAAATGAAAATAATGGCTGCAGTGCCCATTAGTCAGTGTGACAGAACAAAAGTATAATTTAGAACAGTTAAGCAAGACAGGGCTGTTTAACGATGAAGCATCTGATTTGGGGGCTGAGTATCACCACCTCTGGGTTTTCTCTTCCCATAAAACCAGTATAGCCCAGGAATAGGGTGGCCTGCAGTGGCAGTTCTGAGTATTAACCATGGAGGAAGCAGGCAAAAAACCTGGGCTTTATGCTTTAACATATTGCTCCTAGCAGGAGTCTGGGAAACTCTGCTCCTTTCCCTTGAAAGAAATGTTTGTTTTGGTGCTTGCATTCCCTTAGATTTGCTTTCTGCAAATATTTAGACAGATTTCTGTCTGCAAGAAGTTAATGAGAAGAAAAAGGCATTGCAGGACTTGTGGTGGAAGTATCTCAAGGTTGCCCTGAAGCCCCCCCAGAGCCTTCAGAACAAACCTTCAGCCAACTTTCCATGAGATGTATCACCAAGATTGCATTTGCTAAAGGAAACTGGGCGAGATTGTCCTCACTCTGAAAGAAGGAGTTGGCAGTACAGTGTTCTTCCTTCAGCTTTGTGACAAACTTTCCCCTGAAATCTCTCAGACTTGTTAACTCACCCATGACATCCCACGAGGTACATCTGCTTGTGCAGGTCACAGCAGAGACTCAAGGGTAGGATACAGAAGCTCTGTAGATGGTCCAATTTTGCCTTGCGTTTTACATGCTTTATGCAAGTGCATAGATGAGTGGTGAAAGTTTATGTCATTAATCAGTAGCTTATACCCAGAGCATTAGGGATTTTAAAGCTGAGGAGATAATGTGACAACTCTAAAAAATGATGTGAATTAGTGGAAAACTGACTTTTCCCCTTGGTGTTAATTCACTCCTATGGCAAGGGTACACTTTCAGAGTGCAATCAAATTCATTAAGAGGTTTTGATGGATATGGAGAGACAGGAAAGCACCATTTATCACTTGGAAAAGCTTCAGAAGGCAGAAGAAGGGCCCCTTTATGGTGGTATTACTGCAGGAGGTGTCATCTGCCAGGGAGCCTCCGTGATTGCTATCCCTCCCCACACTCGGGACATGCAGATTGCAAGCAAGGCATTAAACTTCTCTCCAGAGCCTGGGTTCAGGAGTTTACTTTTAATCTATGTTAGAAATACAAATTGGAAAAGGAAAGGAGGAGGGATGGGCTGGTTTCTGCAGAAGGACTCTGCCACCCAATTCAACAATAAAGCACATAGGTGAAATTAACCTAACTTGGATTCACCTATCTCAGCAGAATTTTATGACAAAAACCATCTGGTTTGTTCCAAGTATTGTTATGTATAGTATAGTGTCATATAACAAGAGGTACTAAAATGAGACACTTTCACAAAGCCAAATCTGGACTTTGTCTCCATGTTTACAAGCAAATGGAGTCACAGCAAATGGCTCTAGATGTGTCTATAATCCTGTCACCAAAGTAGAGGAGATATTCATTCTCCACCAGAAGTAACAAGAAGCATTTAAAATTATTTCTGAGGCCAGCCATTTTCCCTAAATAAAATCCTTATCTATTTGCCAAAAACTGGAAGAATATCTGAGATTCATCAGTGTGAATTTTCTTGAAGAGGATGCCTGGAGTAAGAAGAAAGAGCTGATTTTTGAACATGCAGAAAATAAGTAAACTTGACCCTAATTCTGAATTCACCCTGCTTTTAGAGAGAAGCAATGTGGAATTTGAAGTCTCCACAAAACCCATACAGCACTGACTGAATAAAAAAGATAGGATACACCTTGTGAATTTGACCATTATTTTACTGAAAAGTTCCTACCTAAGGACTAAAGGATTTGGCCCTTGGAAATCCAACTTGTGTTTGCAGAGCTGTTTTCTGACCTTTTCTGAAAGCCAATGTAGTCACGAGCAGTAAGATCAAAGGCCTGATGAATGTCTGATGTGAAGAGAAAAGAAAAGACTCCAGGCTCCTTCCCTTAGAGACTGATGAACACTCATTTCCAGTTAATTTAATAGGATATATGCTGAAAAAAAGGCACTCCTGTATACAGTACATTGAACACAATCTCTTATATTTTCTCTGCCTAAGTGGCCAGTCTGTTCTAGTGAGTCTCTTTGTTAGTGGACACTAAATATTATGTTTGTCAGACAAACGTACCTCTTCAGGGGCTCGGTTTGTGAGGCACTGGATGCGCTACATTGCAGACACCAGACGTCCGCTGCACGCTGCCAGTTCAGGGTAGATACAGATACCCAGAGACCTGGCTGGTTTGGGACGAATGAAAGAGAGGACTCAAATCTCCAGTGGGGTAAATTAGCAAAGTTTCCTCGAATTTGGTGTAGCGGCAGAGTTTGTGGTCCCTGATGTTCTGACTGCTAGTCGATTGTAGAACAATCAAAGCCATGGCAAAAAAGGAGGAGGACATTTTAAGGCAGCAACACCAGCATCAGACTTAAAGCTGACAAGTGAAACTTGATAATGCATTTCCTGATATGCCAGCTTTTTTTTTTTATTCTTTTTTTTCCTGAGTCATTGCTGAGAACTGGGTTTTGGCATAAAAACATGGAAAGAGCAGCAGAGAGCCCAAAGGGAAGCAGCCCTGTGATACTGCTCAGCGGGACCGTTTCTACATCTGTGCCTCTCAGCAACAACTCCTGCAGGTTTCCCAGGAAAAAACACAAAAAAAAGTTCTTTTGTGCCTGCTCACTGATAGTTCCTAGCCCAAAGCCATCCAAGCAAAAGCAAAACTCAGTTAAATAAATTGGAGAAAGACAACATCTTCAAAGAGATTTTCCTCTGGTTCCTACTTGCAAAATAATAATATATCGGTATATATAATGACTTTGGGAGGGACATTATGAAAGGAAACGGGGACAAAAGTTGATGCTATGCAATGAAATCCATTTAGTGAAGCTAAGCATGTCATCTAGCACTTCATTGCGTGTCTCAAATAAGTATGAGAAAATTGTATTTGCAGTAAGCAACATCCCACACTTGAGCACAGGTACACGTGACTGGCTGCTTATAGGGTTTTCTCCACCAGGATATTATTATGATCTAACCCTTTCAGCTGTCAATTTGTTGTGCTTCACAGGATGATGAGGAAGGGAGTGAATGAAGGGACGAGATGCTTGGAAAGGAACTGGGCACTTCAACCGCATTTTACTGCAGTCAGTAATTACAAAGTTGAGCATTTTCTATACTCTCTACTCTTTGTAACGGCATCATTTCTTAGGCAGCAGATAAGGAGTCAGACAACAATGGGAGTCTTCAGCTTTCAGGCATCTGTGTTGTCACTTCTCTTGCTAAAACCCTGTGCTAGGCTCAGGTTTGGGTGGGTGTCTCCTCTAGATCTACTGAGCAGTGTCAGGGCTGCAAAGGAGACTGTTCTCTGTTCTGGAGCTAAACAAAGCCCAGAAGAGCATCGCTAATCTTTGTCAGCATAGCTGGGACAGTCAGGGCTGTAAAACGCTTCAGTGCTCACCTGCACTTGTGAAACCTTCCAGAGGAGAGAGAGTAATGCCAGAAAGCCTCTGCATTTACCTCTGCAGAGGATCTGAGGGGAGACAGGCTCCTGAAAGTGCAGTTTACCAGGGGAAGCCACACCAGCTCTATCTGTGCTAATGAAGTGCTTCTCTTTCAAATTTAGCATAGGATTCGTGCTCACTTTTCCCTGAGATTCAGACATTCCCATACTGTAGCAAATGCACGTGAGATAGTACCAGGTTGGCCTCTGAAGGCTGGAACAGAACCAGGGAAACCACAGGCTACATCTGTTGTAGCAGACCTTAATTCCATGACGATGAATGAAAAGCTTGCCATCGTGAGCCTCTGCAAATCAGGACTGCAGAGGCTGCTCTGCAGAAGTCCCTGCCTGTCTTGCTCACTGCTATCATGTCATTGTTTTCTTATCCTCCATGCTGTTTTCTCTTGATTTAGCCTGCAGTCCTAAGCGCTTTCAGGCCACCTTTATTCTGTCTTTGGTTAGGTGCAGGACGTGGGTCTCTATGGGCTGCTGCTTTTAAGCAGCCATCCTATGGTCTATCTGTCTTGCAGACACTGTCCACTGTGACCCACTGATACAAACCTTGGGCCTTCAACCAGGAAAAAAGAGATGTCAGCAAGAAAATCAACTAACTCAGGAACTTCAGTCCTTCCTGCCCCTAAATCCCATTACTAGTCTCAGTGGTAATAAATTAGTGTTTAAAACACTTTAGCTTTTTATCACCCACTAGACTAAACATCCGCTACTCATTTATTTCCCTTCTGCAGTATCATTGTCTTCACAAACCTGAATGAATTTATTTCTTTAAATTGGGTTGGGTATCATGAGAGGGCTAAATATTTCTAACAGATAAGAGCATGAACTGAATGTCTGTGTGAAATAAATTTCCATCCAGAGAAGGGAAAAGTGACAATTCAGTACAGAGCAACCAGTACAGTCCTGGAGTGACAGGAAAACCACAGAATCACAACAAGGGAACAGGCTGCTCAGAGAAGCTGCGGACATTCCATCATTGGAAGTGTTCAAAATCAGGTTGGATTGGGCTTTGAGCAATGTCATCTAGTGAAAGATATCTCTGCTTACAGCAGGGGATGTGGACTAGATGACCTTTGATGGTCCTTTCCAACTCAAACCATCCTGTGATTCTACGGGGCCTCTTAGGTAAGTAGAAAAGTATCATTATTTTCATTTTATAGGTTAAATGGAAACCCAGGATGGAAGTAAATTGTTTGAAAGATATAAAACAATAGACAAGCTACATAATCCCTAAAAAAAAAAGAAAAAAAACCAGGAATTCTGGATGTCACTCTTGCTTTCTCCCTTCTCAATCATCATATCCGAATGTGTAAGAAAACAAGTTCTACAATAAAATAAGCTTCAATCATAGTCGGTGAAGCTGAGGTGGCAACAGATCCCTCATTTCTGCCTTTCCAACATGAATTAAGCCCCAAAAAGACAAGGGAAGTTTAAATTCTTTTCAATAAAATGCCATTATTGTGTCTGACAATGATGGGGTTTGCGTATACAGACACGCACGTGCATGCACATGCATACAAAGTTGCTCCATAATAACAGGCTTTCTGGCTTGGTCTCAAAACTGACATAAATCAGAAGATCAGGAGCTTCTCCTCTGCCAGTTTGCAGACTATGAATAAGATTGCACTTATCCTGATGATCCTTCTATTAAGCCATCTTTCATAACCACATGATAGACTGCCCCTCAGAAAGAAAGGACACATCCACACAAGAAAATCTGTCAAAAGGACCCAATGTGTCACTCCGAACGTGCCCATGACCCAACCAACAACTATTTGTCTCCCTTCCTCCTTTAAATTAATCTCTTTTTTTTTGTTTTTCTTTCCTCTTTTCTGATTTCTTTCCCTTTTTTGCCTGCTCACTGAATGGAAATTGCACTGATAGGAAGGCAGAGATACCAGCTGCTCTGTAACTCTCTCCATTTATCTCTCTTAGGTCTTGAATCAGTCAGGTGCTTATGTGCATGCTTAACAATAAGCACCTGCTTGAATCCATCCTTATTCAGTGGAACATTTAAAACTCATTGTAAGCCCCACTGATACCAAGCAGAGTTAAATACAGTTAATGTCATGCTTAAAATTCAGGCCAGATGAGTATTGCTTTGCCAAATCTTTATATGGCACTGGATGGCAATGCAGACCTAAACGACCTCCAAAAAGCTGCTTATTTGCTTACTACAGTTGTTCATAGTAGTTTGGGGCAAATATTCAGGTGCAGTTAAGAAAAAGTACCTGACTTCAGATCTTTGCCACTCACGAGTAAAAGCTCAAGNAGCACTGAGGAATAAACACACAAAAATACTGCATTTAAAGTTTTCAGGAGAGCAACTGCTCAGAGCTGCCATAAAGCGCAGATCTCTTACATATATAATTTTATCTGCCTAAAAGCTAGATTTACCCTTTACAAAATGTGAAGGTAGCCTAGGGATGCTGTTTGGTAGCTGCCTGTCTGCAGTTTTCAACACTTGATAGTCATTATTTAATGAAATGATTTGAGTGGAAACCATTCAGTGCCTCAGTTACCCTCTTGCCTTGCCATAACCAACTGAGATAACTCATCACTAACACAAACAGTTACTTTCAATGGCAGAAATAACCTCCTGGAGGGTGCCTAGCAGGCTGGCTATGAAAGGCCCTATGCCAGAATACAGGGAGAGAAGACTCCAAAACTGTACCTGAAATCTGTATCCTTAAGAATATGAAATAACTAAAACTGCTTGTTTCTGGCCTGAAGAGGATTTGTCTGTGGTATTTGTAAGAGCCATCTGTTCTCCATAAGTGCTTTGACCATTGCACAAATGGAGTGGCAATGCCTAATGGAAGGTGTCTAATGGGCAGATGAAGAGAGCAAGCTGAACAGCTCGGTCTCTAACTATTAAAATTGGTTTTGGTTGGGCTGTCTGGCTGAACTACCAACAGCTCGGCTATTAGAGGGCTTGGATGTTTACCTACAGAGAAGTTTAGGGCTCTTCATCAGTTTTCAGCACTCCATGGCTCTTTCTAACCTGCTATAAACTCTGCCTGGAGCTTTGTGCAAGGTCAAGCTAACACACACAGAATGGGAGGTGTGTGAGAGCCACAGAGAAGTAATAGATTTGGTGATGGGAAACATTTCAGCCTATGTCATCTTTTCTGTTAGATGCAGCCACTAGCACCCATATCGCTGAAAACACCAGGAACTCCTTTCCAAGCACAAGGAGTCTCTCATATTAAGGTCAGTTTTTATGTGAAGGCAGCAAGACCCCAGTGCTCGCTGTGCCATCTGCAGGCAGCATCCTTCAGCATCCTACTTCTTTGTGCTCTTAAAGAAGTCTTATGCTTTGAAAGAGCTCCCATGGAGCACGATTCATCTGCTTAGCAATACACTCACCATGGGCTCACCAGAGATCATCCTACTTTGCCACCACGTCTCCTGTTCAAGATATCTGCCAACATACTTATGCTTGGCTCTTCCTATGTGTGAAATCTCTCCTCAGCCAAAGCCCTGAGAAACAGCTTTGGTACAAGGCGCCAGTGAAGCTCCGAACTGGTAAAGCAAGCAGTGAGGTAGGAGGCATGACCTTCACAGGAGGTAAATCATGACAACAGAGCTTGCAAAGAGCTACAGGTGTCACCACACTCACCCAAAGCTTGCCAAAGAGCTCATTAGTTTGAGTTCCCTCCATCACCTCTATACACATACACAGTTGCTGAAGCACGCAAAGCCAATGAATGACTACATGGAAATAAACACACACATGCTAAAACCCAACCAAACTATGCTCCTTCTGCCAGCCGGAAAAGGAGGGTTGGAGCATCCCTTGTTTTCCCTATTTAGTACCCACACAGCAAACACTGGGACACCAAATAAGAACGTAGTTAGAAAAGGCAGAGAAATATAAAGACAAAAATACCTGAAACAATCTCAGCTGCTTTGCCCTGGAGGAGCTGCTATTTCACTTCAGTGCCTGCTGAAGTTGTGGCTTCCTCCCTTGGTCTCAGCAGTGATTTTCTTTCCTTAATTAATCAATTACACATGTAACTGTGGTGCATTAGCAAAGCAGATGACTGTCTTCAGTCTCTGATTACTGGTTTTGGAAGAGCCCAAAAATATTTCAGTAGGATGAATAAATTTTCTCTATGAGGTTTTAATGAGACCATTTGGCTTTTTTTTTAAAAAAAAAAAAAACCAAGAACTGAAATGGGCATAATAAACCAACACCACCTACATCAGGCACTTGGGAAAAACAACAGGCCCCACTTTTAGACCCTGTCTGCCCTTAATTGCACTTGGAAGAGTACATAATGGAGGACTAATGGTACCTATGTGTTTAGCTCACTTAGCGGCGCAGAAGGGATGATTTCCTACACACGGTATAGCAGATCGGTTGGCTGTTTTATAAGATAATGATCAGGACACATACATCAGTAATAGACTGCCAGGACTAGCATGTCCTGGGTTATAAACCCCAGCTGATCATGATCATAGTTATTAATAATAACAGTAATCTACATTTCTAAATCACTTCTGATCACAAGAGCTACCAGAGTCTGTTTATATAATATACGTCTTGTACCAAGTCTAATTTCGTCTGTGTATGAATATAGGGGTATTTTTCAGTGTGGGGTGTGTTTTGAAAGAAACAAAAGCTTAATTCTCAGAGCAACTCTGTATACTGTGCTGCACACAAAAATTCAGCCCAGATTTCAGTATTTACCTTTCTGACATCTTCCCAGAACATACATAGTGCTTGTATTCGTTTCATTAATCTGTTATTGACAAGAACGTAGAGCATTGATTTTAAATCTCATCTAACATTCTGAAAGCCTCTAGTCTCTAGCAAGTGCTTGCCCCTGGGTCACTGCTACTATTATATTCTGATTTGCATTTACATGTTTTGTTTGGAGGCTGCATTGTATTTGCTTTCTCCTGTCTGAATTTCTCTCTGGCACTGAGGATGAAAA
The DNA here is from genome assembly GCA_013400055.1 of Nycticryphes semicollaris. Classification (NCBI taxonomy): domain Eukaryota; kingdom Metazoa; phylum Chordata; class Aves; order Charadriiformes; family Rostratulidae; genus Nycticryphes; species Nycticryphes semicollaris. Next base: position 354,747 of record VXBJ01003379.1, on the reverse strand, counting down.
CAGTTATCAGCATGGGATATCAGCACCAGCTTACAGCTGTCCTCATCCTTGTTACACTCTCTCAGCCTTTCTTGATGTTTTACTGATTTTTTAATTTTTTTTTTTTCAAACTGAGAGTCTTAAAGCTAGGAAATTCCTGAAAAATTAGTTTTGAACTCAAGTGCTAAAAAAATACACTTCGTATAACCCTGAAAAGAAGACAAAGTGATCCCCACTCTACATTTGCCAAAGCAACTACGAAATCCAAATGAGTTAAACTTATTCACTCAGTGTTGCCAAGTGGATGCTTACAAGCCTCTTGTTCTCCAGGAGTGAGGACTGGATAACAACTATAGTGGCCATATTTTGGGACTTATTCTATTAATTGTATTACCAATAAGGGAGTCACCAGAGCCTTCAAATACTTGCTGGAGTAATGTCCTACATCCCTGCCTGAACATGTTCAGAGCTCCTGGTGCTGCCTCAAGCGATGGAGTCCATTGGGTTTTCATTCTTATTTCCTCTAAGGATATGCAGACACCACCGTTGAGGGAGATGTCAGGAATATATGGATAAAATGGCCCAAAAGCTGTGATGAAGGAAGCTCAGTAAGAAGCAATTTGCATTGTAAAGAAGTCTTATAAGTATGCAGCCTATTAATAACTGCCTCCATTTGTGACAAATGTCACCAGGATGATTTGAACTGCTTTGGAGGCAGAACGGATAGCAATTTTCTATCACCCTGAAAGATGCTCGCAACAAATGTTTGAAGCAGGAAGGGGTGGTGGGTTTTTTTTTGTTTTCCTAACTAGTAATTTCAACACAAACCCCCCAGTTTTCAAAGGCTTCAGACTGTGGGTCACCTCTGCAGGCCATTTGCATCTCCCCAACCCTTCAACCCTGTTGCATTTTGTGTCGCACAAACTTGAAAGCAAATGTGAAAAAGATTAGAAAGCAATGGAGAAGATTGAGTCCTTGGGCATTTATATGGCTTCAGAGCTATGATGGCGAACAAAAGCTTGCTGCAGCACCTGGAAAGGCAGCAGTCTGCAGAAGGGTACTGGCTTTTGACTTGACGTTAGCTCTGGAGAATGTCCCATGTTACAGCTGAATCCTCGGAAAAAATCTGCTTAGGCATCTGTTCAGCTCCCTCCAGGCATGGGCATAGATAGGACCAGGGTCGTAAAAGAGGAGTACCAGTATAAAAACAGTTAACATAGAACTCGCACTGTGCTCCACTGAATTCACTCAAATTTTCTGGAGTTGTGTCCATGAAGTGTCTGCAGGTTCTTTCTGCAAGCTGCAGAATCACAGGTGAATTCAAGAAAATTAGATGCAGCTCTGTCATATGAAAATATGAGGAATTTGAACTCTGTGGTGTCAGAATGTCGCCTTTTTAATCCTGACACCTGTCATCTACATTTTACAGCCATTATCTTACCCCTCTGCCTCCAGCCCACCGCAGTCCAATCTTCAATGAACAAAGTACCTCTTGCACATTTGTGGGGAACCACATCTAAACCCATATCTTTCTTCCCCTGACTTTCTGACACCTTTCTGAATTGCTCAAGATACAGAAACAGTAGACAGAAAAATCCTGGGATCTGACTAGTCCAAGGGTGCTGACTTTAGGACACATTTATTCTCTTCCAATTGCACACATACCATTTATAGGCAATAAACTTTGGATCTTGAGGTGGGGAACTTGGAGTGGTGAGTAAAGATTCAGGAATCATTTGAATGTGCTCATCTAACTTATTTATATTTGTGCTTAGTTTGGGGAATAAAATGTGAGTATAATTGAGCAACTTGAGTGTAGTGTGTAGATTGTGCAATTTCAGATGCTGTTTGAGAAAATCATCTGGATATGCCTCTGGGAATCTTCCTCAGAGAAAAGTTTTGCAATTACCTGACCCTCACTGTAGTTTGACACTTTTAAGCAATTTTTCATAGGAATGCTCTTACTGAGCCCAAGGTACTCAGTGAAGGAAACAAACTCCCACCGGGCAGAAAAATCACCGTAATTCACCTGGTGGATGCTCAGCAAAAAGCCCATGAAACAGATCCCATTACCCCATCCATGAGTCAGGGACAAGAGGAACGGAATCTGTCACTTCCCCAGACACTTCTACATCTGCAGTTGGGAGCTGGCAGTACTTGAGACACCATGAATCATGGAAGATAGACAACAAAATCAACTGCAAACATTTCAGTTTTCTCCATCTGTCCCTGCAGATGCATCTTAAACTGGGATGTTTGCAGGGAGAGACCAGTTCCATGCCACCTGCCAGTGGACAAATCTCCAAATCCCCAGTCCTATTCTGCAGCAAGCGGAGATCTTGTTTTAGTCAATGGACACAGCTCTTTGCAGGACTGGGCTTTCTGCTAACAGAAGTGATTACATGAGACGTTGTGACAAGCCAGTATCAGATCACATACCTATCCCAGTCCAGGCAGGCACTGACTACAGGCTTAATTTATGTGAATGGTTTTATATCCTATTATGAAGGTACCAGTGCCTCACTGTCATCCAACCCTCACTGTCTCTCAGGCAGCTTAAGAAACAGTAATAGCAAAGTTATCAACACCTTCACATTTTCTGTTTTGTTACCTCCAGTACAAATATCAATTACACAGTCTGACAAGAAGAAAATGAAATTGCAAAGCGTTAGGCTGCAGGTATTTAGTTCAATGATTGGGACTGTCTTTAAACCAATATAATGACACAATCCCAGTCAGATAACAGAGAGATGGGGTATTATGTGCATTCCTACTCTTTGAATTTAAATTAAAATTTGCTGTGATTTAAGATGTTATCTCTTTTGAAGGTCTACACTTTCCTTGGAGAAAATAATTATTCACAGCTAATAATGTGAGTTGCTGGGCTAGTGATTAGTATATTTGCAGCAGGGTAAATTTGCTTGCTGTTGTCAAAGATGCAGGTGCATTATTTACTGCACGATAATCTCAGTCTGGAAGGAATCTTTGACTTGAAATGACACCTATTCGTTAAAACTCATCATCACCTTGCCTGCTTTTGCTTACACTTCAATTTGGAAGCTACATTTTTCTTTGTGATTTGTAGAAGTCATTACCAAATGCGTGAAAGTCCATCAGCCAGGTTACCTTGACAATTTATTTTTGAATAGTAATAGTAACAATGACAGTAAGTAAAGCTAAATTATATCTGAAGGTAAACACATTAGTCACTTGTGAGTTCTGATTGCAAAGATAAGTAGTAAGAGAGATGCATGGACAAAATACAGGCAATGACAGCATCATCCCCTATGTCCCATTTTGAAACCAAATTAATTAGGCCTCCATCCCAGGAGTTTACTCATAGGTGTAGAGTAAGGCAACAGGTTCTTGTTACAGAGGGAAAAGGGAACACAAGAAGTCATAGTTCAGGATTAGAACTACAGAACAGCTCAGGACAGAAAATTGTAACGCTTTATCCCTAAACCAGCTCAAGGGCAGACACTAAACTACATTAGGATCCCTGTATGGCAAATAGAAAGATCTCGATTTTCCTCCACATTGACTTTAATGGTTTGTGCAGTTATATGAGAATGCCTGCTCTTTGAAAAGCAGGGCCATTGCAGTAGAAATCTCTGTTGTGCAAACATTTCACCTTGTGCTGGTTCCTTGTCATGCACAATTAAATCCTGGCTGAGATATGCCTGGTGATTAGCTCAGCCCTTATTCCTTCCCTGCCACTATCTCACATACCGGAGGAACTCATTCTCAATGATTATGTGGCTGATAAGGGAATTCCCAGGACTACAGTGACTGTACATATTGGATTTACATAATCTTGCTTAAAAATCAACATTGCATTTGCATCATGTCACCAGATTCCTGCTGCATCAAACGAGGGTGGATACTTGGGCAAGTCATACCTGAAGATGAAGAGATAAAACAGAGAAAGAAAAGGAGACAGAAGGTGATTTTCCCAGATTTGGCTGTGCCCTGAACCACCTTGGAGATCTAGTTCAAAGCCTTTCTTCTGAAGTGAGAAAGAACTGCTAGCTCTCCAGTGAGCAACACCACTCCTCTTGTTTTCTTCAGAGAATCTCCCAACCACGTCTCTGCTAGTTTGGGGTTTGCATGCACAACAGAGACTCAGGTTGAGGCCTTTGCCTTTGCTTTGCATCTTGGCCAGTGTTATGCCGGGAGAAGCCATTGGAAAGGCCCATTACAATGCCTCACATCAAACGAGTGCCAGTGGTCAGAAGAGGATTAGTGATTTCTGATTAGCTTGGTAACTGCTCATATTTTAGCACTTCTTTCAGCACAAGACAATTGCAGTGAAGGCTTTTCAAGAATAGCTACCTTCTTTAAGATCACATGCCTGCTTAATTTAAAGCAACTGCCTTATACATACAAGCTTTTTGTCTATGTTGCTTGTGGTTCTTGTAAATTACTTGAGATTGTTCTGTTTCTTTGCAAAAACTCAGCATTCTGGGCTGGAAAATGTTACCAGAAAGACAACCCTAGAGAATAAAATGTTCTATTCATCTAACAAACTTTAGACAATATCACATTAAAATTCATATCCAAACCTGCCTCCAAGTCTTAAGCCAACCCTAAGAAAGGAAAAGTAGTAGGCTGAAGGTTGGCACATTCTGAGTAGCTCACTCTCCAAGTTTTCTCTCACCTGGAGTTGAGTGGAGCCAGCCTCAAAACTACTCCTCTCAGTGAATTTCTTCCAAACACCATCTCCATGCGAACAAAATTTCCAGCAAAAGGCCAAAAATTCTCCCCAACAAGCACAGGGTGTGAGCTGGGAAACTCTTTCGACTTGTCTGTGACACCATTTACTCCTGCAACAGTAGATACATACTTTGGGCTTGTCACTCTCCAAGGGTATAAGAGGTTTATCTTCTCACTGCTGTTGATTGAGCAGTCTGAGACACGTTATCATTAGGCTGTTTAGGCTATCTGTTCATTGCCAAGGAGCTGACTGGGATGTCAAAATCCCCAGACAGGAATTTCTCCCAGGGCTAAAAGTAGAACGATGAGGAAAAGCTGCAATTGCTAAAACTCTGTTCTGATAATGATCAGAAGAGTGTTTGAGTTTGAATTTGGGGTTTTTGTTTGGTTGGTTTTTAACAATTCCCTGCACCACTTTCCCATTTGGATTTCCTCTTCTTTGCAAAATTCCATCTCTGAAGCCCTTTTAAGGCAATTTTTCATCCCCAGTGGACATAGGAAGGTTACAATAACCATGATCGTGATTTGGAGATACACTTAACTTCAGCCTTGAACTCTTCTGTGGTTGACATGGCATTCACCCCAGATTACTTCTTTTCTTTCTCCTTAACCAGCATTTCTCCCATGCAAGTTTTATAATGAACCTTGACCTATTGATATAGGGAAATTGGTTACTTGGAATTAAATTTGCACCACATAAAAGAGAAAGCTTTTTTTTTACTGACCTGGAGGAGAGACATGCTGCAATGCCAGGGATAAATGTCAGTACCATAACAGAGCTTCAGCACATCCCGTAAACAATACCTCTGAAAATGTGCCAAAGAAGGTCTGTCAAGCCCCTAACACAGGGGTAAGCACACACGAAGCAAGAGGACTGCCCTGGAGAACAACACAAAGCTGACACTGTTCCTGTCCTCTTCCAGGTGGAGTGTGAGTGAGAACAAAGTGAATTAGCAGGGTCCTACGGCTGGGCTAAGCCAGGCCTCCAAACCCTTTATGGTCTCTTTGGATAAGGTCAAACAAGGGCAGTAAAAAAGTTGCTCTGAAATATTTATAGGCCTAAGGGCTCGGTACGTGGCTGGTTTCTGTCGAGCAGTTTGTTGTTCAGGGGTCTAAGGGAAGGAACAGGGCTGCTGGGAAATTTTCGAAGCTCTTACCCTTATCCAAAAAAAAGAAAAGTTAAAAGCACTGAATTTATTATTCAAAGATGTGTTTCGGGAGGCTCAGTACGATATTGTCTTCCAAGTCTGAAGCAGAAGATTTCAAGGCTAAGAAAGGGCTCCCTCTGGAGAAATATTAGTGAATTCTGAAACCCCATAGCTGGGACAGCCTGCTCCAGGTGCCCTCCTGCCTGAGGCATTCCACCACCGGGACCAGCTGGAACCCTGGGAGGATAAGTCATCCCTGGGGTCTCGTTGCTTGGGTTACAAAAAAGAGGAATGAAACTACTTGGGATCCGGTCTCCTTGCAATTAGGTCTGTTTATATTTCACAAGATAGCTCTTTTGTTCATTTACTATGGTGAATAAAAATCTTTTCAAGGAAACTCAACCTCTTCATTCTCAGAGAGAAACCATCAACGTAAAACCCACAAGGGACAGCAGCTGCATCCAGCTGTGGTGGCAGCAAACTCTCAAGGGTAGTGTAAAGCCCTGCTTAATGAGATCACGAGTCTCAAGATGTGCTCCATTTGGTTTCTACGAGATACAAGAAGAGCAACTGCAACATTTGTTGATGTTATTTGGTTAATTTTCAGCAAGCTCTGTCCTCTGATCTGAATCACATGCCACCCATACAGAGAAGGCATTCAGGATCTGAGGCTGCAGATTGTTTTGAGGTGATAAGCAAAGCACTTAGAAATATGTATGTTGTCCCTTTTCTTACATTCAAGACATAAGGATGCAGAAGGAATTTCATGAGACCACTCTGGGGAGAGACTTCTCATTTCAAGAGCTCAGTTTTTAACTGCAGAAGGTTCTACTTGTGCGTGAGGCTGGAGATGGAGGAACCCATGGGACAGTGCTGGTGACATCTTACAGTGGTTAGCTGGGCTGGAGAACTTCTCGACACTTCTCTACAAACCCCTTTCACTGCAGCATCTCTGTGAGCTGCACCAGGACTCACAGCTGATGCTGACCTGTTATTTGACCTATGGGTAAGGCACTGGTCAACACAGAGCTTCTCTCTAACTGGAGACTCACCATACTTTTACAAAACATTTGCATCTCCACTGAAAAACACTCAGGAGCTTCCAGCCAAGAAAGTTTGAAAACCACTGCACTAGTCTACTGAAGCAGAAACTCTCCTATTTTCTCCCCCATAATTACATTTGCTTTGGGTTTGCACAACTCCCATTTCAAAAGCTTTGCCACGAGACAGGACTCGCTCTTCTCTAAACTTCCTAATCGTTGTTCTTTTTACCCCCTTTCCCCTGACTTTCCTGGAGGTTAGAACCCTGTGACCTGTACCTGGATGGCACTGCTGCAACACCTCAGCTCTGCACGATGCGGGTCCTGGCGAGGACTCCTGGTCCAGGGTGCAGCCTCCTGCAGACAACACTGCGGTTACCGGGGAGCAGGGACCAAGCAGTCCGTGTTGTGGGCAACTGCTGCCATCTTCCGGTCTTCTCGAGACTAATTTCGGGCATGAAAAAGCTGAGGCAAAATCAGGAATGTCAGGCGTAGTAATTTTGTTTTACACATAAATGCGTATGTGTGCATATATATATGTGTAGATATTCACACATATTTTTATAGATTAAACAAGTGCTGAGCAATAAATCTATATATAACTTTTCATTTTTTTTTTCAAATCGTACTTTGTGGGTTCCTGTAGTAATAACTGTATTTGCTTAACACATTAAAAATGATATATAGGCCCTAACTGTTTTAATTATGATGCACCAAGACGGCTGCAAGTTCCACACTTAATTCTTCTCACTCACTGAGACAGTAAAAAAAAAATAATAATAATTTCTGGCAACCTCTCTGGTGAGTTCTTTTTGTGTTACACACATCTGCTCGCAAGAAACTGGTCACAGAAACACAGACTCACTTGATATCAGCCACAGATTCATGTCAGTGTTTGTGCATCGGCAGGGTGCTCGGTCTCCAGCATTTTCTGCCAAAAGCTGGGAAAAACAGAGCAGTACATCTCAGCACCAAGTGCCTGGCCAAGTTGTTGCCCTTCCCCTGACTTTTGAATGAATATGGACTCGGATTGCCACATCTGATTTCTACTTTAAGAGTCCCCAGACCAGTGTCTGAGATATAGCAGCACTGATAAAATGATGGGTCAGCTTGCCATAGTCCAACTCAGATCATATTCCTAATATCAAGTACCTTCACATTTCAGACACAGCACTCAGACCTATTGCTGAATGTAGTGGCTGCTGTAATTGCCATTATTTCCAGCCTTCTTCCTCCACTGGGCAACCTTCTGTGACAGCTTGGGTGAACCTACATATCCAGGGAATCTGGGTCATTTCTTGGTAGCTACAAGAATCTGTGCCAGAAACTCTACACAGTGAGAAATGTGAGATGGTCAAGGTAGACTCATCAATACAGAAAAATAGGAAAACAAATTTTCAAAGGTTTTCTTATCATCCAGTCCATCTGATGCTATCTCAGGCAGCCATGTCATATAACCTTGCTCTTAAATTCCCTGCACCCTACTTTAAAATTAGTCAGGGGTTTTTTGGGGTTTTGTTTTGTTTTGGTTTTTTTTTTCCTATGCAGAGTTTTTATCAACAACCTTGTCTGCACATTCAGATATGGGATTTTTTGTGCTTACAGAGATCTCAGCCTTACGCAGAATGTCAACTAGCCTGGAGTAAGAACCACTCGAAAGCACCTCCAAGGCTTTCAGAGCATATCTCTGACCTTTATTTGAAATCCCACTTCTAAGAATATATTTTTTGATGGTGTTTGCTAATACACAGTTTCCTACATAAAAGCAGAACACACACAAAGGTCTTACAGGCTGTTGACTCCATAGATCTGTACTCCCCCATCAGACACGAGCAATGCAAAATTCACAGCTGGCAGCTCCCACCTGAGACCAGTCCTCACCAGCTCTCCTAGTCTGCTGCTGGCTTCTTTTCATCCAGTGGGACCCCAGCTCAGATGGGTCCTGTGGGACCCAAAGGAATCTGAGATAAGAAAAAAAACGCCTGTTTTAGTCTCCTGATGACAGAGGTACATTCATGGTTCCTTTATTATATTTCCAATATCTTCTGGCTCTTTATCTTTCGCTTGAATATTAGCTTTAGCCTGTTGCATATGCAGTGTCCGTGAAGAGAGGACTAAACGCTGACTGACCTGACAACCTTTCAGCACCTCAACGTTCTATCAACAAGCCAGAGTTGTCTCAGAATCAGAACCCTGCTGGCCTTCAGTGGACCTAGAGGAAGAGACGCCATTGCATTTTATGGAATACATGAAGTTGAAATTCATGCATGAACCTTTAGTCTGCCAAGCAGCCTCCACTGCTTGCACCGTGAGCCCTTTTTGCATGCAGTTGATGTGCAATTCTCTATCATCCTGCTCTGAAAACACGGGGTGGATAGTTAGATTTACGCAGGGAGCTGCAAAAGAAGAACACACACCCTTAGCAATACATCCAGAAGAGTGTAGGCTGTGGTCAAGTGGTACGCCAAGCTGCAAGCAGCAGCTTTTTTTCTTTTTTTAACATATTCCTGTTAGAAAGCAGAGTTTAGCTTTCCAGTTTTGCGTGACACTTAAGAATATTTCATGCTTTGTCCACCAGAAAACTTTTCAGGATATATAGAGCTTCTCATGTAGTGTGTTAGGAAGTGCACACTGTGATCAAATGGTGGTAGATGAGAGAGTTAATTGAAGTGGGATTGTTTGAGAGAGCAAGGACTTGCACATGACAAGCATCAGAGGAAGTCCCTGCATTGTAAGGGTACAAAATCACCCAAAACAGCCCTTGAAAAAGACTCAAAGTACCCATTAAACACAACCACTACAAGAGTCATTCTTTTTCTTCCAGCTTTTTAATGTGACAGAGAGAACAAAAACAAAGTCCATTGGAACAGCTGCAATTTCCAGTGACAATCAGACACAGATCAAATAAAAAAAAATAAAAGAAGAAAGGTTTCAAATGAAGAAAAGGAACCAAGGGACTGGAATTGGCTATTTCCCACACAGAGCCGACAGAACATCTAAATGAAACGTTTCATTAAGTGCACGACACTGGGTGTTATTTACAGTGGAAACTTGTAGTGTGTACATTTACACAGCACTAGCATTACATAGAGCAAAGAAATTTCTTTCATTTTGTTTCCTTTGCAGTTCCCAGGCTTGATTCTTCCTAAAAGCAGCACTTGCTAATACAAAGGTGAGAAACTTGATGGAAATATAATGTATGGGGCTCAAATCTACATAAACCTAAAAGTATACTCTCCAGTTTCACATGTCCCTTGGAAAGTCAAAGGACGCAAGCAAGGAACATAAATGGAACTAGGGACTCCTTAACAATATCAGAGTATACTCCGTTGTAGGAGGTCTCAAAGCAGGACCTGGAGGAGACTTACAAGTCTAAAGAAAACTCAGGTCCATGCTCTGCTCCTGTGTGAAAGCAGCCTTGAGGCTGGACCGCTCCCAGGCTCAGAGAATATCCCTTAGAGCACCTCTCCAGAATCACTGGTGGACACTGGGCTGCCTGACCTCTCTCCAAAGTGCAGAACAACTGGCTCTGGGTATAGGTTTTCCAGGTCCTTTGGACCCTTTCCAATGGTCCAAAAGATCCATACTCTGCCATTTATAAGTCATACAGTGTTTCAAGGGGATGAGGATCAGATGGTCAAGGAGGGGATCACCCCACCCAGCCCAATCTGCAGCCACCACCAGCAGGATATAGAAGAGCCAAAGGCAGTAGCAGGACCTGTCCTGCAAAACTGAAGTACAGAAATAGGTATACAACAAACAGTTAAATTAGCAGGGAATATAAGGAGGCAGAACTCTTAGCGTAATCCCACCGGTCTTTTACAATAGTATCAACAGTACTTTGTGTTCTTCTAAATGCCTGTTTCTGCACACTCAGAAACTCAGTAACAAACTTCTCCGAGGACCCCCACTGCAGTGCTGTACAGCCAAAGACACCAAGCCACAGCAGACCAGTTCGGGTTCCATAGACACACCTTTCCTGTGCCGCAAAGTCCCTGGCTAAGTGGCTGTACTGATGTGCCATGCACGCATGAAGAGGTCCAGCTGTCCTCTAGTAGAGGTTTTGGGGATTTAAGGCAAGTCCCCTGTCTTGGTCCTTGGTGCCCCTGTTGCAATAAAGTTTGTGAATACGAGGAAATAGTGCTCTGCAGAGGTCATCAGTGGACTCATGGTCAGCAGTTTTCTCTGTGGATGTTCCACTGTATCCAAGACAAGGAGACTGGTCACTGCGGCAAACATAGGCAGGGGGAGCCACTGGAGGAGGCATGCTGACCCATTGCACTGCAGGTAAAATGCTGATTCATACAGTAGAAATTAAGTTGAGCCATCGTAGGGTGTACCTAATGAGAAATCCCTCCTTGCACAGTGTTCTGGGGCTCTGTGGCTCAGGCTCAGCCTCACAGGTAGCCCATGGCTTGAAGTTGAGACCCATATCAAAACAACCAGTGCTAAGGGAACTGCATCCAACAACCATTTTGCTCTGGAGAACAGCAGTGTGAAGCCTACACTGATTTAGACCATGACAAGGACAATAAACAAACACATCAGGAGTGTTGACTAAGCCTCATTCACACTGAAGTTGGATGGGAAATGTCAGCTCAGGTATCATAAAGCCAAATGCCTGAGTTGGAACTGCTGGCCTGGATTTCTCTGTTATGGAAGCAGAGGAGCAGAGCCATTCAGGGCAACCCATTTTCTTCTCAGCATGGTGCCTGAACATGGTCACAGATATTGTCTGTGCCTTTCAACCAAGAATAATGGGAACCCAGGGTGATGAGTTCAGAGCCAGACATCTAATTGGGAGGTGTCTCAAGTCTAGGTGATATGGGTTCTCCTTCACTTTTCCTTTCTTTCTTCATTGCTGTCCTTTCCCAAGCCCTTGTGTACCAGCTGCAGTAGTGTTTGCCCTTCCCTATTGGGTCATGAACTCCCTGATCAAGTAAGGGATAGGAGCCTTGTCACGACACATGTGCATCATCCCCAGGCCTTCAGGTGGCTGACCCATGTGTTTTAGGGGTGCAAAGAGTTTCTAGTATCTGGGTGACATTAACAACAACATCCTATTGCTCTTTGCCTTGTCCTTTGTCTCAAAGATGAGGTTTAGCAGCCTGTGAAAGAGCTATTCTGTACAGCAGAAAGGTTTCTAAGATTGGATAACGTTTCCTAATATTAACTTGCCATTTCTATCTCCTCAAGACCTCAATTTGTTCCTTCTCTGAAAATTAACAGAGAGATTTTGCAAAATAAATGATGTCATTAGTGTCACTGTACAATGTCAATGGAGAACACAAATAGTCAGGTTTACTGTCAGAGAACTGGATGACAGCAACTGAGAGTGCTTTGTAAAATAAATAAAGATGAATTCTGGCTCCACAGAGCAGCGCAACAGAATAGCCCAGAAAATGAAACAAACATTTTCTCTCCAAAATCCAATGTGGCAATTGGCGTGTACAACCCAACAAAATGGATGAAACATAAAGACCATGTGAACTTTTGTGTTGAAATACATACTTAGCTGCTTCTTACCATGCAAAAGGATCAGACATTCTTAGTGAAAAAAAAAAACCCTCACATTCTGGACTGTGATTCTCAACAGAAGCTGTGAACCGCTGCCAAAGGACATAATTACATTCACTCCTACCTTAGAGAAGGAACCTTGCTGTTTTGAAGAGAAATCCAAAAAAGGCCCCAAGCTAGCCATAAAATGGAGAAATGAGGCATAATAAGCTCAGTTATTACAGCATCTTGTGGTTTTATCAATTTCATAAACCCCAGAATAAATCTCAAAAATGCCCAAAAGCCCATTGTAACCTATCTGCTCCATCAGTGCTTGTCCCTGATTGACACAATGATAAAAATGATGCTTATTAGAGGGCTTTGCCTCATTGGCCAGGATTTGCTTTTTGTGATCTAAGCACGTTCTGTGTCCTTTATCAGTGCTCTGGAGCAGCACTAACACTGATTCCCAGTTTCATAGGGCTGGTCCCCATGGGAGCTGTTAGTGAAGACTGACCATGTTAGACTTCAGTCCTGTTGGATTTTAGCCCAGTTCTCCATGTTTTTTGTTTTGTTTTGTTTTGTTTTTTTAATTAAAAAAAAAAGGGGGGGGGAGGGGCTGAGGGAAAGAGGGATGCAAAAAAAAAAAAAGGAAGGTAAATTGGAAGATCATTAGCAAAAGTACAAAAGAATTCTTTATGTCACAAAATACCCTGGTGAGACATATTCCCTGCATTATGTGAGTTTCTGATCAATTCTAGTCTATTGCTGGGCTTGTTGAAAGGGTCTAATTAGTGCTATCTAGTCAATTGTGACCTTTGGTGTGTAATTTAACAGTATGCCTTCCATACCTGCTCCCCAAGAAAGTATATCCAAAAATACACAACTCACTTTTCCTCTAGGTGTAACAGGACTTAAGTCTTATGATAAAAAAGGGCATATGAATTTAAAAAAATGATCTTTACAGGATATCAAACAACTGTGCCACTTAATGGAGAATTTAATATTCTGTACAGTGAAAGCTTGCTGTGTGCATTCCCTGTGTAACGAGTTAAATGGCTTTAAGTAACTGTGCTTACAGTGTTTCAATGAGACCCAAGTATATAAGAAAATCAAGCATCATATTCTTTAAATAATATGGCTAAAATGCTGGTAAATTCACAGTTACTGTATTCTAGGTATTAGACAAAAAGTCCCCTATTTACACTGGATAATATGTACACATTTGGTTAGTGGAATCCTCCAACACCGTATCGATTTCTCCTCTGTGAAAGTTGTAGGAAAAAACCTCTTAATCATCATAGAAATATATATTCCCAGCCATCATTACGTTTAAATATTTGGTGTCTGGATATAAAGAATGATGTGCCACTAAGCTGGTCGTGACTCCAGGTAATCTTGAATTAGTGGGATTAGATTTTAGTGTCTCTCTTAAGATCTTCTTAAGGGTGCGAAATTACAAATTACAAATTTCAATAGCTCATAACTTCAATCTGTGCATGTACATTTGCAAGTACGTGTAAATACATATACATATATATATATATAAAATTATGTATATATTTCTCTCCCAGACCAAGAAGGTGCCTAGTGATTCTCTATGCCCAAGTGAAGACGGTAAAGGGCTTTGAAACCCTGATTCTTCTGAGAGAGCCAAGCACCCGCCCTCATATCCTCCAGAACCCAGGACTCATTCACCCTTTCAGGTGGTAAACCCAAAATTAAGACAGTCAGGGTCACCATTAGTCACACTGGTAGCTCTTGTCCCTGCAGTAGGTGTGTGATACCTACAGTAGGTGTGTGATACCTGCCTCCCCTTCGGATGCCCTTCGTGTTGGAGCACGGCTGATAGGGATTGCCAGGGAGTGCTGGGCAAGGCAGGCAGCATCTCACAGCTGGGCAAAGGCATTAAGGGGGTCAAGATCTGGTCTCCCGTCCGACATGCTCGCACCCACGAAGGCGCACACATGCACGAAGCCGCTGCTCGTGTCCTGTGCCCTCACACGGGGATGGAGAGGGAGAGGGTAGACATCCAGTGTAGAAACCCACTCAAAGCAGGACACAAGGTAAGACCCAAGCTTTGCAAGGGGTGTGGAGTAGCTGCATGCACCAGTCGTGGCTGCAGAAAGGTCAGAAACTAGGGGTTTCATTTTTATCCCTTTGGGCTCTTCTTTCCCTCTGCCCTCTCTCTTTGAGGTATTGACACAACAGTGTAGAAATAGACATTTTGACTTTTCCAAACATGGCTCTTTTTTTTGTTTTGGTTTGGTTTTTTTGTTCTTCTTCTACGTCCACTCCCCCAAGTCCCCCCCTGGCCTCAGTTGCTCACATCAGGACCTGATCTCGAGTCTCTGGCAGGCGCAGAGCGAGCAAGCCACCTCCAACCAGAGCAGAGGAAGCCAGAAGGATGGGAACCACCTTGGTTATCCCTACGAAGGAGGAAAAGATTGAGTTTCCCAGGATGGCACCAAACTTGCAAAGCCCATTGAGGATGCCAAAGGCTGTTGCCCTGCAGGGAAGAAAAGCAGAAAGCAGTTGTTAGGAGGGAGGTTCTCAGCATAACTACAGAAGAACTGGATGGGTAATTTTTGAATACTCTTATGTTGCCCAGGCTACACTTCCAGCAAGTAAAGCCAGGCAGAATAAATAAATAGATAAATAGATGTTGGAGCTTTGCATGTCTGTGTGAATGAGGAGAATGTCTCTGTGTAGTCATTTTTCCTTTTATCTCAGCTTCTCCCTCTCCCTAGAGAGCCCACTATGACAGCCTTTGGCCTCCCCAAAGACAGCAGGACACAACCTGCTCTAGAACTTGTCAAAGCCCTTCCAAGCACTGGGTGGAGTGGGTTGTCATCAGAGAAACAACCCGGGCTCTCCTCCAAATTCTGCTTCACCCAGCAGCTAAAAGATAATGCCTTCAAAGCACAGCCCTTCTCCTTCCCTTGTGGCTTCCCCCAACAACCTGAAAAAGGCAAAAAAGGCTTATAATGATTTCACAAGGAAAGATTTAAGCTGCAGCACATTCTCCTAAAGTTTCCTGTGCTACCTCATCTTTCAAACCATTCTGCACACGATTGTCTCCAGGTTGTGGAGGGGAAGGCTGTCATGATGATGAGCTATGACAAGAGGCTGGGGGATACAGTCCGAAACCCCAGACCTCCATGTACATCCACAGAAATTATAGAATGCATATTTTATCTGCCTGAAATTTCCATACACCCACGCGACTCCCAGCCCACAAGCCACCACGCATGCAGAATTATGCTTGCAAATGTCTGTGCTGATCCAGCATAGCTGCAGGACTACCTAACCCTTAAAGACTGGTGCAAATAATAATAATAGTAATAGTAGTAGTAGTAATAATAATAATAATAATAATAATAATAATAATAATAATAATAATAATAATACACCTCCGCCATCTACATGTATCTAGAGTGACTTTCTCCATCAGGAACTGAGAGAACAAAGTCAGAGGGTGGAGAATAAAAGGAGAAATATTCTGAGCACCTCTTGTCAGTGGGGTATAGCTCCACGGTGATCACGTCCAGGGCGTTCCAGGCAGCAATGCTGGCCCCGCAGAAGAGGCACTGCCAGCCAATCATTGCTGACTCGCTGTTGCCAAAGAAGAGGAAGAAGCAGCACACTGCTGAGATCAACATTGAGCCACCTATGGGGGGAGGAAACCAAGAGAAAAATCTTGGCACCAGTTTCCCCTGTCCACAGTTGAGCAAACACGTTTGTTGATAAAGATGGCTTTCAAGTGACGGTGTTTCACCTCAAAACAAATTAAATCTGCAAGAATCCCAAAATACCGTGATGCTGCCTATCTGTCATTCTCTGATGCTGGAAACCAGCCTGAAAATGTTCTCAATGACCATCTGATCTTGTTGATAGTCCTGCTCTATGGAGAATCTGAAGACAGGCTTTTCCAGGCACGTTTCCAGCATCTCAGACTTCCAGATGGACCCAGAAAGAGCAGAGGCAAGTAAACATGAATGTCAATGAGGAGGAATAATCGTTATGAAGGTTTTCCAACTTGAGTTTTGAGTGAAGACCTGATGCATTTCATATCATATTGAAATCACTTGACACATTTATAGTCTCAATTAGGATAATTTACAGCCAATTGTATGAAGCACTTGAGGTCTCTTTTAATTATAAGAACATCATTAGATTTCATGGCACATTTGCACAGGAGCCATAATTTTATGAACACCACCGAGGGAGAAAGTGAGAGCATTCATGCACAGTTAGGCACAGTTCAGATTCAGAAATACTAATGGCTACATCACAGCCTTCTACCCCACTGGGAATTTTCACCTGAAAGATGCAATTTTTTTTCAAAAACAAAGTATCTTTCACTGGAAAGTTCTGTTGTTGCTGAAATATCTCCATTTACTACCAGGAAACTGAACAATTTTTTTGTCTGTTTGGGATTTTCTGAATCAATTTGACACCATTCAAAATAATTTGGATGCTGAACCCCAACTAAAATGCTTCAGTTTGGCCATTATGTTGCATCTTGCCACTGCGGTGGCCTGCCTGTGAAAAGATGCTGTGCAGGACTCCATATCCACTTCTCCTCCGTGGTACCTGGACAAACTACATCCCCTGCTGTGCAGTGAGGATATTCCCTCACTGACTATACCGAAGAGGTACAGTGCAGAATTAGGGTCACCAACTGTGCACCAGGCCTGACATTTGGCACAGGAGAGGGTTTAGTGGAACATGATAAAACTGAAGTGCCAGCAAGGCACATAACGCAAAAAGCAAAGTTCAGTTTTCATGTCAAGCTGACCAGAAATCACACTTTCAGCAGAGTGATATGGGTGGGATGCCAGAAGGCTGTTTCAATTGAAAATTCCACAGTGAAACGTTTCAGCGCATCGTTACTAATTTTTGTCCTGTACTTTTCAATCTGCAGAAGAAATAAGCATTTACAATTTCCAGCTGTCATCTCAGTTCCAGACAAAGGTGCTGAAATGCTGACACATTTGCAGGGTGGACAATCTGATTCTCATTCAGCTTCACTTATTTCCCACAGACCCTCTGATTTGTTTGGGTCTTTTCCAAGTTCACTACGTGAACCCTCATTTTCCTCCCCCAGCGTGCATTCCTGGCACACTGGTGGGGGTCATCTTTCTTACCTTACCCTGTCTGGTGGTGAGGCTAAGCTGACTTAACTTCCCTCTGTTCTCAGAAGAGGGAAGCTCAAGAGCTTCCCAGATGAGCTCAAGAGAGTGAATCATCCTTTCCCCCAAGCCACTTCCCTTTCCCCTGAGCCATGTCCCTGATTTTATTACACTCGTTTGGCTGTCCCTCAAGGCACGATTCCCGCAGTACCTGGACAGCAAGGTCTGAACCCTGGAGCAAGCAACACCAGAAATTCCCAAAGAAATCCTAAAGCTGATAAGGTGATAAGTTATTCCAATATTGCTAAAAGGTGGCATCTTTCTTGGCTGTGACATGGTCAGTTAATCTGCCATATGTTCTCTGAAGCTGTCTGTAAAATCCTTTGAAAATCAGAAAACCAAAAGAGAGAACTCCTGAGCAGCTTAATGAAATAATCTTTGTGAATATTCATTGCTACAAGCAAAGTGTTTATTCATTTATACGGAGTGCTATGGACATCGGCATCAATTCAACAGCACCAAGAGGTCCTGCTTCAGCTCTGGCGCTGCAGTGCTGAGCCTTGGATAAACATACAGGCTTTGCCATAAAAGCAAAATTAAAAGGGAGAATGTCACAGATACACAGAAAAGCAAGGTGAGGAGGCAGGGAGCAGTTATGACCCACTGCTACAGAGAAGGTCACTTGCCTCACCTTGAAGTCTTTTTACTCTGTTTCTCCGTTTGGTACAGGAATGACTCATCCTCACCTGAGCCACCTCCACCTCGGCTTGCGTTGGTGTGTGCAGATGGAGCAAGACACTTCACACTGACCTCGGCTCTTTGCAGAGTCGTGCTCCCACCCACAACCTATGCCATGCACTCATCGTCCCCACTCACCGATCATCCTTATCCTCCCTATTTTGTCCATGAGTAAAGCGGAGATGATGTTGCCCGGCAGCACAGACAGACTGCCCAGGAAGCTGACCAGGTAGATCAGGAAATCATTGTCCTCCTCGAAGTCCAGGTGACAGCCTTCCTTCTCCTCCAGAAACGTGCTGTTTATGAGCCTGCAGTTGATGAATTTATGTTCATAGAGATCTGTAAGGGAAAGAGGTAAACTGTTGATCTTGCTCGGCTGATCTCCCTTCATACAGTTGCAACAGGACTCAGGATCAATACCAAATTAGAGATCTGAGAGGTGCTGTTCACTGTTCATCACTCCCATTATATAACACTTAAAGGACTTCACACACACAAACACGCAGAACCTTATCAACCTTTTTCCCAGAATCTGATAATATAGTCACTAATTACAGAGATGAGACCAGCACAGGAATCCCATTACCAGTGTTATAAAAGACAGTAGAGATGATGGTGCAGTTTTCGAAGAAGGTCTCGCTGGATGTCACATCTTCAAAGTAGCATTCCTCAAACAGTGAATCCTCAAATCTCACTTCCTTGAATTTCATGCCAATGAATCTGTGGGATAGAAAACAGAACTTCAGTGTGTGCTTTAAGGTATTTTCTACACTGTATAGCATGTAATGACTGTTTCAAGAGACAGAACACTAATGGCAATTTTTAGGGTCATTTACAGAAAAGGTGTTACTTGAATGCATAACTGTGCTTCCAGGTCGTGCTTATACATTTTGTATTTTAGTAGGAGAGATTAGTTTGGAGAGGGTGGGTTTGTTGTGTTTTTTTTTCTTAAGAGAGATGGACCTTTTAGGACTTCTGGCAGTTTTTCTATTCCAAAAATAGTCACATCTAAGAAAATGTGCTTCTAAAGCTGAGTGAACACAAAGCCTCTCACTTTCAGTACTAGTCCATCAGAAGAAGACATAATTTCATTCAGTGCATGCCATTTTCTTTGTGAACTGACCTTGTTGCCTCCCTTATTCTGCCCCTTCCTCCAGCATAAACACAAACAGACATCAGGAGCCTGTTGAGCCATTTGGTGAAAGGCTTCTGACAGTTGTTTAAACTCAAAGTGATTTTTAAAGCAAAAATGCAGCAGGGTTTCTGGAGAGGGTGGGGAGATTATCTGAGTTCTACTTGTAACCCTTTCTGAGAAATATTGCTTATCATGTAATGAAAACAGAGTACACTAAAAATAATCAGCTGTGTCAGATGATTGATTTCTCCTCTGATGTGAAGCTTGACATGTCTGACCTGCCTGCCTGAAGGATGACACAATATTGATTTACCTACGAAATTTTGCAGGGACACTGAGAAGATGTATTCGTTAATGCACAGGCATGTTTGGAAGATGTAAGGAGCTATTAAGAGCAAGCATTATGGCTCTAGTTAAAGAGACCATGACTGTCACCAAATAAAAAGCCCTCTAACAGATACCCAGAAACTTAATTGAATTGAGCACTTAGAACATAGTCGCGCGTGATGGCTGTTTACACCATTAAATGAGCACTGCAGGGCTTCTCAACTGAAGCTACTAACAGATATTATTAATGCTGAAAATACCGCAAGAAGACTAATCAAGTCTTTTATTCCATGTAGAATGTCTCATAGGTTACAGCAAAACTTAAGCTGCTCTGAATTTGCTTGGTAATAGCCTGCGATGTATTTACTCCTGAAGGCAGTTAGAAGCTCTTTTCCTGCAGTTTGCTTTCTTCACATCCATCTTTAAAAGAGTCCTATAGCAATGGACTGGTGTTCAATGGAGTTTTAACTCGCAGCCAAGGGCTAGAGGGAAAAAATCCAGCTATAATTCATGTTGAGATAAGCTCTGGGCATTACTGGAATGTAGTTTGATCAGGTTTGAGTTTTTAAATTGGAAACGACCAAGGCAGTTTTATGTCCTCATCCTGCAAGGTGCAGAGTGCATCTTGCATCCTTCATCCTCAGTTCCCACTGAAGTCAGTGAAAACTGAGCATCTCCTCTGTGCAGAAGATAAGAGTCCCCAGTTCATAAATTTGACCATCACCCACTTCTCACCAGACTTTCTTTAGCTGCTCAATAGGCGGGGGAATAGGAATTACAGGGCTAGGTTTGCACCATCAAACACAGCTTCTTGCTGCAAGGAAGGTCTCTGGAAGGACATGGGAATACATGCTGGGGTCCCCCACTAATGTCTATCAAGTATACACCAAGGAAATGGAAATGCAGACAAATAATTTATGAGAAGAGAGGAATAATCTGGCTGGGCAGTGAGGTATGGTTTCAACTCTGAAGATTAAAACAATGAGTGTTTTGTGTAACATTGAACATCCAGCAGAACCTCCCCACATGGTGCAAGGCAGCTGAAGCATTACCCTGGCTAATCCATCTGGGGCAATGGGATCTCCACAGAATTTACATAGGGCTATTTTACCACTCATTTTATTGGGATTTAGAAAAGTAATAATGGCCTGCAATAGGTCACTAATATTTATATTGCTGTGGAATATAGATTGACTGGGGTCCAGGCTGGATGCAGAAGCAAACCCTGTACGCCCAGATCAAATAGGATAAGAAAAGGAGAAAAGCAATGATCTTCTGCCAGAATAACTACACTGACTTCAAGGCAGTAAAAGAGAAGGTGACACACTCAGTGTGGGGAGATGTCGGCTGGTGTGGGAGAAGCACACCAGTACAACTGGCCTTGACACAGCTCGTACGAATGGTCTGTAGGATGGAGACCAGGGTAAGTCATATAGACGACTTCAAGAGCAAACAGCTTTTTATTTTGGAAATTCGGCAGCAGAGCGGCTTCATTGCAAATGATGGGCTCTCCTACCCAAGCCCAGCAGATGTCAGTGTGCGCTAAGGAAAGAGAAATCACCTCTGCATCCAGAGCTGCCCAGCAAGAGGCTGCTGGGGGCAGGAGTCCTCACAATCAGCCCCCTTGGGTCTGGAGGTGCAAGTGGTTATTTCAGAGTGTGTGAAAAGCGGGAGAAAAAGGATATTTGGTCAGTGGAAAACTGCCTTTGGCATTTAAGATATAGATCGTGTGTCCAAAAGAGCAACAGAGATTTTCAAGTCAGTAAAAAATGAAAAGGCAAAAAAAAAATAAAGAGTTTTTGGAAATGTATTTCAATTTGCATGCATCAAACCAAGTTCTGTTCACTTACTTGTCTTTTCTGTATTCCCCATTTCTATGGATCTGGTTTTCCAGGGTAAAATTAAAGGTGAAGTGTGACACTTCTTCTTCATCAAAGATCTTCACTCGAGATTCATATGCCTCTTCTTGGAAATACCGGATCATATCAGGGAACCAGACAATAAGGCCATAGTAACTACAGCAGGATGGGAGACATACATTAGGGATACAAGATACAGGCACTGCAAATATTGCAGTGCTTTTCCAACAATCTGCTTTTCAAGTACTGAATTGTTCAAAGCACCTTCTGCTCTCATATAAGCAATCAGATTGCCCAATAGTTCACAGGAGAGCAAGGCTTAGTACACAAAACCCCTCTAAAATATGACCAGGATTAACTTTATAATAGTTTATTTAAATGTGTAAATAATGATTCAGACTCTGAGGGCCCTCTCGTTTCTTGAAAAAGTTAAAGTACTTCTTTACCTTAAGGCCATTGTAAACCAAACTACAGCCAGCATCAGTGTGTTCATCCTGTACTGGGCTGTTAAGCAATATAGCACGTTGTCCCAGACCTGCAGATCCACAAGAAAGAATTAGCTGTAATTTGCTGCATGCCTAGGGCTGGGCTGGGCTGATACAGTGTCTCTCCCAGGTTATATCAGTAAATGTTGGTATGAGCCTGTTCTCAGATGCTCTGACAATTTTGTCTTTTTGAATATATTTATGGTCTCAGGGTGCTTTCAAACTGAGCTCCAAAGCTCACTGAAGAGCAAAATCCCAAACATAGCTGGGACTTTAGGAAGGGTAAGCTGAACCCTTACCCCCTGTAGGTAGGGTAGGGATGAAGCCAAGCAGAACAGGAGCCAGAGCAAGACCTGCTCATCTTGACCTATACCATAAAATACTGCCAGGAACATGAGGCGATGTAACTCCTCATGCTCTTACCTTGCCACATAAATATAGTAATAGTATAGCACCTGCGATGCTATTAATTAAGAAAGACTCTCCTCTACCTGAAGCTCATCCTCCTAGACTAGAAGATCTAGCAAGGTTTTCCAGAGTTCTGCATGGGCATAGGTAAGCAACATAGCATGTGTGAAAGGTTCAATTAGCTGAAGAGACAATACAACATTGTTAGAAACTCAGTCTCGGCATGAGCAAGGAGCAAACACTCTTCTGAATCCACTGCAGGTGGTAAATTCACTAAGGCTTGGGGAAGAGGGAAGCAATATCTGTCCTCCCAGAAGGAGAGTCAAGTGCTTGGGGCTGTGGCTTGTGCTGGAAGCTCTGCCGTTAGCACATCTGGACTGCCATGATGCTCACAGGGGCATTTTGAGGCCTGGCAGTTTGCAGATGCACACAGTTGCACAGCAAGGGCAATCAGATTCCAGCCCTTTGCAAGCAACCGCATATTTTTTTGAGTGAAAGTTGGGGCTTCAAGACCCGATGACCTGAAGCAATGAGGCACTAGAGCCCAAAGCTTAAACCCCAACCCCCCCTGTTTTTCCTTCTCTTTACCTGTTTGAAAGTGGTTGTGATTCTGACCAACCACCGCTGGTACCAGGTCCCTGTGGAGCTCTGGATTTCAATAAATTCATCTACTTGCTTCGGAGTTTTGATNGAGAAAAAAGTGTTTCCAGAATTGATCTTGTGTAGCTTGTTAAATTCCACTGTCTTCTGGGCATTATTTCCCCATGATATCTTTTCCCATTTCTTCTTAGGATTGAGCTAACTGTTTTAATTACAGAAAGAAATCTGCCCTCCTTCCTTCCTTTCCTCCATCCTTTCTCTCTTTCTCCCATCCTGATATATTTTAAGTGCATCACATCCACTTCAGTCTTTCAGTTGTTGGCTCTTGTGCCTGTGCACTACCTTATTTCTCTGTCTCTTAGATTACCACTAGAAATTAGGACTAGGCAATTATAGTATAAACTGTTTCCATGATCAGCCACTTTTACCCATGTCAACTGTTCCCTCAGGATCTGTTTCTTCAAAGGCAACTGACAGGAATGTTTCTCATTCAACACCTTTTAAGTACCATTGGCACAATTTCTATGACCACTGAATACATAGATGGGAATCTTTCCATCTGAAAATGCATCAGGTGAGCCCACAGTGTGCAATCCATTTGCTCCACCAGTCTGAATTTTCAGCACCAAGCACCTGAACCGGGCTGCTCGAGAAACCTTAAAACTGGGTCCCAGAAAATATTTACTCAGTAATTTTAAATAAAGGACTTATTCAAGGAAACCAGATCTGTTTGTAAACACAAGAAGGAGGTGAAAATTTACTGAATAAATTTCTGACTAGGAATGAGCTTGACTGTGGAGCCTCCGTGTTCCTCTTGCTGGCACCGTTTAAATGTCAGATCCGGGAATTGTCCTGGCACCAGCTGACTCACCACAAACTGGCAGCTTCTGGCCTACCAGAAAAACATAAAAACCTGACAGTTTGTGCTACACCAGCCGCATTGATCATCCACCCATGCCAACGGATGTCAGCAAATCTTGACTCAGCCGGCGCACCATACCTCAAGGTGCGATCCTGAGATCCGCTGATGCTGTAGTGGTCATGACACTGACGGATGGAGCAATGAGCACTAATGGGTGCTGTAC
The DNA here is from genome assembly GCA_013400055.1 of Nycticryphes semicollaris. NCBI lineage: Eukaryota > Metazoa > Chordata > Aves > Charadriiformes > Rostratulidae > Nycticryphes > Nycticryphes semicollaris. The sequence goes on along the minus strand of VXBJ01003379.1, from coordinate 330,599 downwards.
AGCTGCTCCTTCATCCTCCTGCTCAGACTCCCATAGTGCTCAGCACATATATACATATATATAAAAAAATTGAGTTTCAGTCCTCTTCCTGCCACACAGCAGGACTGGCCAGCCCAACTCAGCGTTACAGCAAAGCCAGGTAGGGATTTTGAGAGGTGGTCCCTCTTGCCTTTGCTACCAAGGTTCACGCTAGTCAAATGGTTGGTGCCCTAAAAATATCACATGCTCATTAAGTTCCTACCTGACCCTGCACACAGTGGTCATGCACTGATATTGATCTTCATTTTTCTTGAAGGACCACTCCTGAAGGGCCCTGTTTCGTGGCAACCCTTATGAACACTCCACCTTGCTCTCCTTTTCATTCAAAAAGACATGCTTTCCACACAGCCATATCTCCTTATCTCCATCCCTTAAAAGCATGTGCCCTCTTACCTTTAGAAGCATAAATCAAGAGCTATTCCCTGGCTGGGGAGATTACAACTGAATTATAGCAATTTGCAACTAACCCCAGCATAAACCTTTTACCTGATTTTACTATTAACAAAGTCTGCTGGTGTGACCTTTTTCACAACAAGCAGCAGACTAATGAGTAATAGCCACTCATCCCACTTTCCCAGGGAGAGATTAAAGATTGGGTACGAGGTAGGTGGAGTTTAGGAAGCTCATTAGTAGGTACGTGAAGTTTAATCAGAGTTTGATTAGAAGCCAGAATGGAGAAAGGAGTGACTCAGATCTCCCACATGACTAATATCTCTCTTATTTTGTTTCAGTCTGGTACAGCAGACCAATTAAGCATGTGTGTAATTGGCAAATCACTGGTCTATATGCTGCAGAGTATCACTAGGAATGCAGAGTACTCACTGCAAATCATGGGATTGACTAATTCTTGAAAACACAGACTGGTATCCACCTTTACTGCACAAAATGCATTTCAGAGTCCTTTTTCTGATTACTGGGGGAGTTCACGTTGAAAGAGTCCCAAGGAGGAATAAACTGGTGCTGTCCTGCACAAAGGAAGATATGTTCAAACTTTTTTTTTTTTTTTTAACACACTGATGGCTTTTTTAAACTTACTGTAAACACCCTCTCTGGCTCGCCTTTGGCCCTCATGTTGGTGTCATGAACTTGCTTGAGGATCATCCAGGCTTCATCATGTTTACCTATCTGAAAACACCAAAGAAAAAGGAAAATAAATGTTGCAGTTCCCAGCGCTCTGTAATTGGCCAAAGTACACAGAGAAACCAGTTCTGGAGGTCCAGTATAGTGGAGAAGCACACATACAGCATTGACTGCATTAAATACAAATAGCTGACAGCTTGGTTGTATTCAGAGGGTGCAGCATCTCTGTGCCGAGGAAAGCAGTTACCCTAAAACTGTCTGAGGCAGCAGAGGATTCAGGAACAGAGCTTTAAAACCAGATGAAAGAAGAGGAGATGAATGAGGAGGCCTGGGCTCTAATCCCCCCTCTGCTAAAGACTTGCAGGTTTGACCTGCACTAGGTATCGCTGCATTTCACATCTGTGAAACAAGAATAAAGACCACTTGCATAAGAGCTCAGAGATTTATGTATTTTACTCAGTAAAATGTATTCTGTCCTTTGCTCTTCCACCAGGATTCAGTAGTTACATGTCCAAACTCTGTGAGATGTTTTCAAAATGCCCTTGTCGGATTTACGAAATTCCCAGCACTCACCACTTTTTTTTCTGTACCACATTTGGCAGTGAAACACTAGCCATCATTGATTGACCTTGGGGTTTAAGCAACCTGTGGAGCTAGTGCAGACATGTAGAAGTGGTTTTGCCTCTGAGCTTGTGCTATGCGTGTTTGATGGGACAAAGAAAGACAGACGGTGACACATGAGGGACCAGCTATCCTCTGCTAATATCAGACTGCAACGTTCAGATGAATCATCTTACCTCCAGCAAAAAACGCGGGCTTTCAGGCATGAATTTCAGTGCCACCAGGGAGGCGATACAGGGCAGAGAGCAGACGAGTACAAAGACTCTCCAGCTGTGGAAGTGGTACTTGGTTCCCATACTGAACCCCCAGCCTGGAAACAGCAAGAGCCAAAAAGGAAAAATATTGACCAGGCTTTCCGAGGTTTTTTTCTCCTAAAGCAGCTCTGAACTTTACAGCTCTGTATAACACAGGAACAGGTTGAAAGTTTGCTGTTCTTAGTAATGATGGCTCTTAAAGGCTCAATAGTGTGCTCAGTAGATAACAGCAAGTGAGTTCATGCTCATTACAGAAACTGGAACATTCCTGCTCAGGCTCTGCCTTTTAAAAACCTTCTTTTATCTTTGAATTTAGAAATCATCTAGTGATAAGAATAGCTCCATGCAGCTGTAGGCAAGTAAGGCTGGGAAAGGGTAGAGGAATCAGGGCCATAATTTATTGCTGCTTGGTGATGTTACTAAAAGTTTACAAAGGCTAAATCTTCTCTGATCTGAGAGGCACGTTAGAGGTGGCTCCTTTCCATCTTGTACATCACACGTGTATTTCACATTTTATGGAAGCGAGCTGGGAAAGTAAGTTTATTTTTTTACAGACCTACAAAACCTAAGCTGGGATTCAAACTTAGAAGAATCAAGATCCTAATCCTGCATTTGAGATTGCCCTTCTGCTTTTTTTTTCTGATGCCTGACCAGGACAGGTATTCCCCTGCTAGGGACTAGAAAGTACAGCATCATACCTACTTTCCCTAGGCTCAAATCTCAGAAGGAATGTTTAATTAATTTTTTTTTCCTATAAACATTTCTATTCACATAAGAAGGAAATCATCAAGCAATGGTTTCTGCAGAGGTCCCATCTGAGTCAGTCATTGTGTTCTACTCATCTCCCAAAGTTCCAAACGAGTAGGTGGAACATGGGAAGTCAAAAAGAGAAGCTATAAAAACACAATATCAAAAAATATCTGAAAAATAAATATAATGTAAATATATAAGGACTTTTTAAAGCAAATGTAATTGTAGATAATAAAATTATTTCAACCTGACACCACTATGCAGTGAGTTTGCCTATTTGTTCCAACAGCCTCTGTCATATCAGTCAAAAGCATGAACACTTCTTTATACTGAGTGTACTTTAAATATGGTAAAAATGGATTGATAGATAGGTACATGTTCGTGTTTTTTCTCATGGTCTTTGTGGTCTGCCCTACTTTCCTCAAAGGGGATTTTGCAAACAGCTGCTGTCACTGAATACAGAGGGAATGAATCTTTTCCAGTAGATATTTGTTTCTGATGTTTTCCTAGGATATGCACATGAGTTACAAGGAATACCTTGTGACATGCAGAGTTTTGCTCCCCAGAGCAGGGATACGTTTCGGAGTCCACCCATCAACTTTTTCTCTCCATTTCCCAGTTCTGGACAGGGAACCCATTCCACTCCTCAACCCAAGTAGGTGAAGTCAGATGTGACTCCAGCCCATAACGTGCTGGGGAGAGGTGTTGCCAGATACACAGCCCCAAGAGTGTTGACGCTTGGCTAAGGAAAAGAGCACATGCTGTCCTCACTGCTATTATTCACAGAACCCAGCAATTCTCTGACTTAAGTTACTTATTTTGAGAACTGGATCAATTTTTGCTATATAATCTCAGTCTGGTTTTCCCTGAATGCTCTGACATTTAGATTAAGAGCTCAGGCTCCAGCAGCATAATTCAAGGGGTGCATTTGATTTCAAGGATCAGTCCTATTTACAGCCTTAGTATCAGTCAATCAATCATGCAGTCAAATTATCCAGCCTTTTGTGTGGATTTCAGGTATCTATTATTTTCAGTGTCGTTTATGCTGGGATGTGTAAGGACTGACTAACTCTACCTGTGCAGGCGGTTGGGGTAGCGAGGGTAGTGCAGGTGTTGTCAAAAGTTAAAAGCACAAAGCAATTACCGTAATGCGGGATGATGCTCCAAGCCATCGCTGAAGCAAAAATGCCACCAATCATCCAGAACATGCAAAGCCAGCTCAGGTGTTCCCCCCTCTTCTCACGAGATAAGAATTCAGAGAAATAGGCAAACACGATGGGGAGGGATCCCCCAATACTGAGGAGAAAAAAAACAGCACATGGGAAGGATAAAAGTCTTCTTCAATGTCTTTGTAGTTAGGATTGCATATATAAACAGGAAAAGTCACACTCATAGACCTGCTGCACAAAGGTGAGACTTGTTGAAAAAAAGCAAATCTCTCTTTGGCTGGACTGGGCTTAGACTTCAAAGATAAACATGCTATGAGGACTGAATTTCCTGTAAAATTGATATAATGTCTTCCCTGTTGTTATTGTGTGATCACTTATATTAGGGAAGCACCATACAGGCAGGCAATGGGGACAGCTGAGGATCTCATGAAGGCCCCGGCAGTAAGGGCTGTAAAATGAGGTGGGCATTTATCAGTCTCACTCAGCTTTCTTCACAATTTGGGCAGTACCAGAAGAATGTCAATGACCAAACTTTCTTATCATTAACACTTCAAAGGACAAGAGTGTTGTAATGGAACCACATGTGCTAAAAAGCAGCACCATCCCAGCTCGGGATCTCCAGAGCAGCCTTCCTTCTCCCACCCCACACACCCAAACTGCCAAGCTGTGAAAGGAGTCCTCCAGGACATGGGATGGATTCACCAGTTACCCACCCGAGGCCGCAGATAAGGCGGCAGAAGAGGAAGAATCCATATCCCTGGACGAAGGAGGAGAGGAACGAGAAGGCAGCATTGATTGTAAGTGATATGATGAGGCATTGCTTTCTTCCCAGTTTATCAGCAAGGCCGCCCAGCATGACAGCCCCCACCATCATTCCTAAGTAGACTATCAAGCCTAGAGCAGAGACAGAGAGAGGTGAGTTGGGTTACTGGGTACAAAAATTATGCAACGTAGAACCAAATTTTAAAGCATCAGTGTGGCAGCTGATGTCAACCTGGTATACTATGCCAAAAGTAGAGATACCCTTATCCCTGCTCCCCACCCCCCAACCCCAAATTAGCTGTCTCAGGTGCCAGAAACTTTATCCATTGGTGAAAATTAATTTCCCCATCTTCTGCCCATGAGCTTGCATCGTTCCCTACTGTTGCATGCTCCATTCAATATAGTCATACCTTCGTTTGACCAGACCCACATCTTTCCTTCCTAACCTCACTGCTCACATATCCCTTGCACATCAGCAATGGCCAGGCATAAGCAGCTTAGGATACACGTGTACCAGCTATGTGCCACCAATGGTATGACAGAAGTCTGGTGTCTTAACTCTGCTAACCCTCCTGAGCGCAATGGGACTGAGGATGTGTAGGGAGGAGGCTCTCTCTGGCTGCTGTTTGTACTCAGAAAGCTGTGAGAGCAGAGAGACTGCTAAAGCACAGCAAATCTCTTTGCAGGTTACCTATCCTACCCATGCTTCCTTTGCAGTATATCATCTCTGCTTTTCCTAGCTTTGTCTGAGAGGATCAGTCTGTTAGCGAGACTGACCTTGTATAGCACAGCTACTTTCTTCACTACTGAGCCAAGATCTGGAACCTAACTAAAGGATAACTTACAGAAAAGAGTGCAGTTTTGATCTCAAAATTTCAGAAGAAAGCAGAAACTACTGCTTGTCTTCATAGTTTTCTCCAGAGAGCTGACATTCTGACAGTGCTAAGAAAAATGGGTTCCATTTATTAATTTGACTTCATTAGATCTTTTACTGTGGGGTCCTCAAAAGACAGTTTCAGTGACTACATTTAGTGCCAGGCAGAACAGGAGAGAAGGATTTTCTTCTCAAAGTAGGCTCCCTGTACCTAGCCTACTATGTGCTTGCAACTCTGGCCTGGAAAACACAGCAGTTGGTCTTGGCTCTTCTACTGACAATGCCAACAGAAGGGCCACTTATCATATTGCCTTTTCCTTTACTGGGGTATTAGTATAAATAGCACTAATTAATAATGCTCACATGTCCAGGGGTTTTTTTCTTAATTTACTTTCCAACTGTAGATACTCAGTTTTTAAGAATATTGCCAGGAATAACTACAAGCTATGGTTCTTCTGCTGGCAAAATTCCTGTCGAGGCCTGAAGGGGTTATGATATGAAAGGACAGCGGGATTAGATATTAAGCATTTAAAATCTAATAGCAATCAGTGCTGGAGGGCTGGAAACATTGATCAGCTGGATGGAAAGATGTCTCAGAGCTGTCTATTCTTGTCTACTGCAAGCTTAGTGGTCCACAGAGTAGGAGCGGTGTCACCATCACCATATTTCAGAAGAAAATGGTGGCAACCACTGCGTTTCCTGAGGAGGTGCAAGGGGCTGTTCCCAGAACACCTCCTATATCATCTCATACACCATGGGCAGGATTATTGTCTATGCCTACAGGCTGCACCATACTGCTGTTGAGATCCTGCTGGGGCCTGGTCATGGCTGGATGTGATCCAGAGAAGCTGAGCTATGTCAAGATGGAGGAATATCTGCTAGCCAAAATGCAGAAGTTGCAGCACAGGGGATTCTTGAAGGAAATAATTATGCTTGGAGGCTGGGGGCATATCAGGTGCAAGATCCAGCTGAGCAGGGGTGGAAGAAAACACCATAACTCAAGAAAAGCATCAGTCTTCCCTGCATCCCTGACCCCCCAGTGAAGACTACAGATGCTGAGCAAGTAAATACGTTGTCTTAATGGGAAACATTCCTATTCACTGGCTGAAGAAATGCAGCTAAAAGAAAAGCCTTGTACCAAGTGTTGACTTCTCTTGAGAGCCAACATCTTCCCCAAGACCTGTTCTGTCAAACTCATTACTTGGGAAACAAAGTGATGATGATTATTTTTTTTGCAATTCGTTAACATTTAAACAAGACGATCAATTTGGTGACTGAAGGCTGCTCTGTGCCATCCAGCAAAGCTGGCTAAGGACCAATGCAGAGAGCTATTTGGCAGCTGACTCTGTCTTTTGACTATGAATGCCTACACATGATTTGAAATGCATTACTAAATTAAAAGCTATGCAGCAGAGAGCCACTGCAGCATTTGAAGGATGCATGTCTCACGTTGATCAGAAGTGGAAAAGTTTGGACTTCTGAAATCTCCCTCGTTCCATAGCGGAGCAGTGGGGTCACCTCTTTGTGTATGGTTCTGCTTCCATTTCTATCCACACAATTTCTAATGGGCAATCAGGATTTCATTTATCAAAAGCAAAAAAAATTGTCCTTGCCACTTTACAGCCTTTGCACTGGAACCATGGGACAGGATTATACAAGCAATATTAAATCATAGAATGGTTTGGGTTGGAAGGGACCTTAAAGGTCACTGAGGTCCAACCTCCCTGACATGGGCAGGAACACCCCCCACTAGACCAGGTTGCTCAAAGCCCCATCCAACCTGTTTTCAAACACCTCCATGGATGGGGCAGCCAGAGCATCTCTGGGCGACCTGTTCCAGTGTCTCACCACCCTCACAGTAAAGAATATCTTCCTAATATTTAATCTAAATTTCCCCACTTTCAGTTTAAAACATCACCCCTCTTCTTATCACTATGCTTCTTGTTAAAAAGTCTCTCCCCATCTCTCCTGTAGGCCCCCATTAGGTATTGGAAGGCCACTAGAAGGTCTCCCCGCTATAAGGTACAACCATCATAAGCATGTGACTCTGTGCAATCAATACCCAGGCTGCCTGCCCTACCTTCCTCTCCCAAGCTGTCCTGGTGAGGTGATCTGAAGGTGCATAATGGTTTCAGATACACACACAGCTGGGAACGTAGCACCTCTTTCTCTACTGACTTGGCTCTCCAGCTTGTTCAGCGAAGTACAAATTACAAGAGAGAGCTGAGGTAAAAAACTGTTTCAGTCCCAAGTCTTGCTGAAGGAAGAATCTTAATGCAGCACTATAAGGCTTAATGCTTTTACCCTGGCTCCTGAGCTACATTTAATGGAGCAGCTCTGATTGCAGCCAGCAGACGGAAGCGATGATGCACCTCATATCTGCTCACTGGTGCATCGCAGCCGCCCATCTGACAGTGAGCCCTGCCAACACCGTGTGAGCGGCTCTCAGCACAGCTCAGCCCACCCCACCAGACCCTGAGGAGGAAGAAAAAACGATCTGCCAGAGTTAATTTTTTCTCTCTCTCTCTCTTTTTTTCCCGCACGCTCCCCCCGGCCCCCCCACTTCACCCTGCCCCCCTCAGAGAAAATCCCTGGATGGCAGATGTTCATCCAAATCCTCTTAATAATAGAAAATATCCCAGGTCTGGGAGAGGGAAGGGGAGGTTGTTACTGTTTTCTAGCTGGTGATTTATTGCAGCTGAGTATCCTGTCAGCAGTAGGACAGCCAACTCTTTGCCCAGAGGAATGGTGGGCTTGGCATGGGATGTGGCAGTGTGTGAAACTGGGTATCAAGAGGTGGAGTGGATCTGCTTTTGTGGGTAAACCTCTGCAGATTCTGACTGAGGAGCCTAAACTTGTGATGGAAAGGGAATTTTTTTCTGTCTGCAACACAGCATCCACATGGCTTTAATTGGTTCTTGTATGTGATAAACCAATGGATGTACTATCCCTTAGAAATTTAAAACAATAAAAATCCGTAGTAAAGGAAGCCTCAGGGCCAACCGGAGACTGTCCACTTGGCCAGCTTCTGAGGGGAAGGATCCTGGTTATAGAAATGTTTGTTTCAAGGCTGAAACAAAATCAGCAGGACACTTTGTTATGATAGAGAGGTCTCTGTTGGGAAGACTGTGTCCCCTGGCCAATATCATTAAACCTTTTGGGGCAGCTGCTATAAAACACTCTGTCATCTGATGGGTCTTGGGACACAAGGTGAAGAATAACGAACATTGGGCTTTGCAGTCTGCTGTGTCCTGGGTTGACAATAAGGTGGCAGGGACCCAGGGACAAGTGCAATAGTTACTTTTACAGTCTCCATGTGGGAGAGACAGTCTTCTGGAGAACATAGTGACAGTTATTCCCTCTGAAAGAGATCCAGCTCATAGCAAGGAAATTTGAATTTTAAGGAGAATTAGACCAAGAAAAGCAATCACTAAATAGTAATTCTTTTGCTGTTTTACCTCTACCCACCAAATATTTTACAGAAAAACTTTACAATGTTCTGTACCAGAATCTGGGCTTCAAACCTCAGCTTTAAACCCTGCAGACTTGGACTGTGCTAAGAGGGTTCAGCTTCCAAATTAACACATGCAGTGGTTAGGTGATGTGTTAAGGGCAACTCTGAATAAGCCATTATTTGCAAACTATTCCACAAGTAATAGCATATAAAAAATGCCTGTGGGAAAGTCTACATGAGCCCCATAAAATCGGTGGAAAATCAAAGAGCAGAAATTCAAAGAATAAATTTCAGGTTATGACTCACCCAATGCTGAAGTTATAAGGAAAATATGTGACCACAGACTGGCCTTACTCCTACTAGAAAAGGAGGCAACATATCCAGCATTTTCACACTAAGAAATTTGTTAGTTTTTACCAAAGTTGTGTGTTCCATGTTATGCGGGAATTGTGGGCTTAAAAACTGAAGTTCTAGGAATAAGGAAAGGCGAATACAGTACATGGCTACGTGGGTGCTAAATTGTCTTTTCACTATTTCAATATACTTAGAAGAAAGGCTTTCAGACTCAAAACAGAAAATTCAAGATTTACCTAAATTTCCATCACAAGCATGAATTTCTTTCATTAAGAGTTAATGTGATTAAAGTTCTTAAACATGAGGCGTATCTGAAAATAATTGCTGTCAAGTCAGAAAACGGACTTGTGGAAAAAAATTGAAAATTGAGCAGAAAAAAAAAGCCCAGTTCAATGGGGAGACCCCCTTGGGGCTGTCAGGAAAGTGAGGAGGCTGCACTGGTCCAGGTGCAAGGTTGTCTCACCTCTGCTAACTGGTCTGCATGGAGCCAGTAACCACAGGAACGTGGAATCTCCTACCTGCCTTCAAAGCCCAGGCCACTACCTGTACAGCCCTATGGTAAAAAAAAAAAAAAAAAAGGAGATTTTTGAAGAGGGAAAGCATTTGGACAACAGAAAATTATTTGAACCTCATATATCTTGCAATTCAAACGGTAATAAAAACAAAACCCAAACACTCCTACCAGTGTATCATCTCTTATTCATGGATGCACTTTAAGGACACAAAAAAAATTTTGTGAGTCACTTGTGGACAATTTGGGAGGTAGATGAGGCAAGGCACATGTCAATTAAAGATAGAAATAAGCCAGTGGTCGACCTGATTGTCTTGCGCCCTAGCAGTGGCCAGCATGTCCCAGAACATGGGATGGTCTCAGTAGAGGATGAACCGAGGGCTGGGTGGCCTTTTTTCCCTTTCTTCCTGAAATTTCTTATCTGCTTTTTCTTGTAGACTTATTAGTGCTTTCCCCATTAATTTCCTTGACCTTCTAAATGGAAATCAAATGCAGGGTAGTCTCGTTGCACTTGCCTTGTTGATTAAGTACCAGCAGAGAGACTTCACTTACAGCCAGCGGCTCTGCCACCGCGAAAGGGATTGCCCACGTGAAAGGTGGCTTCCCATTTTCGGAGATCTGAGGGTGGATACGGGGCAGATCTGGCTGCTGAGATTGAGGAGATTCTGCACGTTAAAGCCAAAGGTGGATGCGTGAATCCACGATTGCTTTGATGCAGCAGCAGGGAGGCAACGCACAGCGAACCCTTCGGCGAGCGCAGCCAGCACGGCGTGGGTGGCTGTTTACAATCAGCCGGCTTCACAGTTCCCCCACAGGACTTGTCCATCACTACAATATTCATGGAACCATCTGGTTCCCCCCAACCAACCCCTCTGCTAAAGCAAAGTTTTCAAAAGAGGAAACCAAACAAATCCTTTGCTGTTAAAAGAAAACCTGTTCGTGCTGGCTCTCGTCAGATGAGATTCCCACAGTGTTTATAAATGGGTGCACAGCCATCCCCATACTGGAGTTGCACAAGGCATAGGGTGTTCCCAAATCATAAAAACACCTTTCTTCCCCTAACATGTCCCTGCGACTCAGAGTGATGATGCTTCTTGGGCTGAGAGAGCGTTTCTGCCCGAGAGCAAATTCTCAGCCAGGAATTCGTTCCCAGCGGTTGGGAGATGGACATGGTCAGGTCTCACCAGAGTTTAGTTGGCTGCTGTACTGGGGGTCCATGCCTGTGGAGGTGCAAAAACAGATCCTATGGTAAAAAGGCAGAGCAAGGGAGCCACGGCTGGGCTTGTCTGTGCTTAGCCAGAAGAAAAAAAAAAGTGGAGAAAAGCTACTGAGCTCTGCCGAGGGGATTAGGATTTACTGACATATCAGGTGAATTCAGGTCAATGAGAAGCTGAGGCCAGATTTTATCTCAGCTGATAATAAAACATCCTCTTCCCACAACTAAAAGCAGGGATATTGTTACACATCCTATTTAACCTGTCTCACACAGCCAGGCTTGAATTGCTACATAACTGCATAATTACTAATACTATCTTTTTTCTATTTTTTTTTTCTCCTAATCTAACACCATGAGGCTAAGAGTCTGTGAGACAATATCCTCCTTGAAATACTATTATTAAATCATAAAAAAGGAAAAGCTGTGAGCCTGAAAGGCCGATTTTATTCTCAGCATTGGTGTGGCTGTTTGGCAGTTACGGGCAAATCCCTTAAAATTTTCTTGTCTCAATTTTGTTAAGGTGTGAAGTGACGGTAATGCAACTGTAGCTGTGAGGATCTGAGAAGCTTTAACTCTGCCTTGGGTTTTTGACACACAAGGATGGGAAAAAGTCTAAAACATGACTACGACACCATCTTTTATTCCTGTATACTTACTGCTCTACGCTTGCAAATACACTTAGTCCTCTGAGAGGTGATTAAAAGCACTTGAAGATATAAATTTATATGATGTTTCTCCAAATAATGACAGTGTGTATTTTTCAGCAAATACACAAATTGAAAATTTATGACTCTTCATAAGATTGCCCTTAGCAAATCAAAATGTACTCTGTTTCTGACAGGATGCATTATACTGAAAAGGAATATTAAGTTCCAGCAAATTTAATAAATTAATTTTTATTACGATGACTACTGGAGAAAGCTCAAAGCAGATTTATCAAATGAATATGTAAAAATAATGTTGTTACAAGTTACCAAACTTCTTCTAAACAACCAGTGTTAAAAATTGATTACATCAAAATGCTGAAATATATCCAGTTGTTTGTTTGTTTGTTTTTATAATATCCCTGCAATCAATATCAAAATAGCATTTTGCATAACAGAAAATTCCAAGTAAGTGTTTTGTCCCACTAGGGATATTTAGGGCTAAAATACTTGTGAAATTGCATCTGATGGTGAGATGTTTATTTTCAGAACAAAATGTAAACGTTTTCTAAGATGTGTCAAATTCATTTCACACTTTTCATGAAACACTGTGGGCATCTGTTTATTTGTATTTTTTGCATAATTTGGCCATAATTTGCTTGATATTTTTCTGTGCTTGCTTTCCAAGGGAGGAAAAATACGCAATATAAGGAGTGTTTAATGCAAAGTGTCCTTTTAGCAAAAGCTGAATTTCATTGAATTGGTCTTTAGGGGGCATCTACTTTAGGAAGGGACAAATAAGAGAGCTATTTCCTCAAGAGTTTGATTACTTACCTGATTTATTTACCTTTTTTTTTTTTTCCCCTCCTGGCCTCTATTGTTATGGCTGAGACTTTCTTGCGTGCTTAAATATTAGCAGCTGCTTGGAAGCAAACTTAACTCCACCTGGGATAACCTGATTATGGCCCCTTAGCAAAAAAACGTGTTGAGGCGAAGGGTCGCTTGGGAATGAACACGAGCGTGTCTGCAGACATCTACTGGCACATGGGAGCAAGGTAAGGGGCAGTCACTCGTTTGTGGGTGATGACCCTGCATCCCTGAAGCCTCATGATAATTTGAGGGAAAGCTGTTCATTCTGTGCAGACCTACTCTTACAAGATCACCGCTGCACATTAGGTAGAAATTGAGGTAGAGAGCTTTTTGATTGCCACCCGTTCTTGCCCCAACTCAACCTGTAAGTATCATTGGACCCTGAGCGTTACCAAGATCAATCTGCAATAGCACAACCCACCCACTGTCCTGGGAATGGACACCCTGAGGGGAATGAGCACATGTTGAAGCCTCTGAGCTTTGTTAGGAGGTATTTTTTTCTGGTTACTAGTGGATGGGTGCTAAAGATAACCCAGGAAGGGTTATAAGGAAGATTACGTTCTTGTTTCCACCAATAGCACTTCCCCAGCCTTTCCCTTCAGAAGCTGGTATCTGATTGTCCATATCATACCATGTACCCATAGCTGCTCAGAAAGGGATGAAGCCCTTTTGCAGGGGCAGTACTTGGGACACCAGACTGTGCTGGAGGCAGGTCTGCACCCAAACCTGGTCTCCCTTCATTGCCCTGCTGCCTGTCAAACCTCCAACACCCTCCACTCCCTGCTGCTGCCCTTAGCTTGGCAGAAAGCTCTCTTCCTCCTCTCCAGACCCACAGATCTGCACTCTGCTCCTCTTACACCCTCCAGCAGCCCCATGCCCACTCCAGCCTCCTCACACCCTCACTTCTTGATGCCCTTGAGTATTCTTTGTTCGTATTAGTGCACCGTTCCACAATCTAAAGCTTTCTAAACCACGTTTAATTAATTTTCACAAAAGATCATCTAACAAGCCTCAGATGCAAGAGGAAATTAACAGTAGAGAAATACCCAGCAGACACAAAACTGTGCTTAACAAATAAGATGGATTCAATCAGAGGCCACCAACCAGTAGCAACAGAGTGCTATCGTAAATATTCACTTTCCTCTCTGCATGAAACTAAAATGGATCAACTTTTCTTAGTTTTAGAAAAAAAAAATTCCCCCTCATATTTAAGCCATAAAATACTGTCAATACAAGCTTTGCGAGCAGGTTCCCCAGACAAACAAGCAAAGGACAGAGCAAATCGTTGTGCAAAACGAGGTTCTCAAAAGTTGTCTGTAAAAGGGGTCAGGAAAGGCAGTCAGAAGAGTACTCTTCCCTCAATTAGCAATTCCAGATTAGCTTGGTTAATGCACAGGAGGCTGGAGCTGGGGTTGGATACATACCCAAATGTCTCCTGGCTTATTTAGAGCTTACCAGAACACCCTGAACTTTCAGCCTTGCAAAAACTGAGCTGCAAAAAGAAGAACAAGGTCTCTTGGGAGATTTCTTGTTCATTTTTACCTGTGGTTGAGCCAGAAATACTTCAAACATAGATTTTTGTGTGACATTTGAAGTTTTCTGACTCAGGTGCCTGCCAGAGCTTGAGCTCTATGGAGACAGAAATTTATGGGGTCAGAGTTTCAGAAGATTTCAGCTTTCAGATAGTCACCAAAATAAATGACCTGCTTTTCATAAGAGGTCTCATCACTGGAAAGGGACATGGTGTCCCATAGGGAACTAGTGAATTCAGAAGTCCCTTTGAAATCAGGATCGAATTGTGAGGGATTTGCTTTTATAGAGCTGACCTGAGATATTCTGAGCTAGAATTTTAAAGTGGTTTGTGAAGCAAAAAAATGTTAGCAAACTCTTTAAGGAAAACTCTTTAGTAAAAACCTAGGTAACTATGGAAATAAACACCTTCAGGTTCAGAGAGGAAAAAGAAGAAACAAAAGGGAAAAGTGTCTAGGACATCAAGATGAGAGTCCTATATTAGGATAATTATCCATTGCCTTTGTCACATGAAAATAATGCAAATAGGATGGAGTCAAGGGCTGGGATCTAACCTAAAATCTGCTTTTAGCTTCTATCAGGCAGGGCTTTTGGGCCAGAATGTTTCAACTGCAAGCCCTGATGATTCCCCTACAACCCCAGTACGTGTCTGTCCAGACACGCTATCCCCCTCCTAAGCCAGTTCTTCCAAGAGCTACTTTATTTTCCTTCCAGTACTATTGCATGGCTGGCTCTCACTACGGGCCATGCTGGATGCTTTCCTGATTCTTAGAGATCTGGGAGACTTTGCCGACTTCGGCTTACAACGTCCAAGGGAAAAAATTGTTCATCCAAACCCTTCCACCCAGTCTCACTTCACAATAACTAAGCCTTTGTATTTTGACCATAGGGAGGTGTCAATGGTGATGCAAAAGGGATGTTGCCAGTAGCTGCAGCCTTTAATCCCCACGCAGCACATTAACTGCATTCCACAGACCTAAGAAGAAACCTCCAGCTGCTACTTCTGACCCAGTAAGTATTAGCAAACTGCTCTGGCTGAGAAGTTCCTGTGCAGAAGGAACAGACTGCGCAGCTGATCTATCAGCTGGGACTTGGGGCTAAAGAAAAAGGAAACACGAGCAAAGTGAAAAAACTTTGGAGAGCACGGCAGCATC
Organism: Nycticryphes semicollaris; assembly: GCA_013400055.1. Lineage (NCBI taxonomy): Eukaryota > Metazoa > Chordata > Aves > Charadriiformes > Rostratulidae > Nycticryphes > Nycticryphes semicollaris. Next base: position 315,317 of record VXBJ01003379.1, on the reverse strand, counting down.
AGGAACCACAGTGCAACAGCAAAATGATCCAGAGCAAACAGCCCCATCTTTTATCTCTCTCATATTTGGATGGGACTGCTTTGTGGAATTCTCATTACAATTTAGTGTCTAAAACTATTGAAATCTGAGTTACTAAGTCCTCAAGTAGGAGAAGACACCTTTGATCTTTCATTTCTTTCTCCCTGAGCACCCCTTTGAGTTTTGCCCTGTGGATCTGCTGACCAAAAACTGCCTTGTTCAGATCCAGCCCGCAGTGACCAGTACTGGGGACACAGCACATTCATACAGTCTGCTTAGATGTGGGGTAATTCTGCTGCTTTTGAGTAGCTGCCTTCTCAGCCCCATGCAATCTCCTTTTGAGTCAGATCCACCCAGACATGGCTATGCATGGCATACAACACAAGAGGAGAGAAGATCCTGAAATCAGCTGGTCACTAGAAAAATATGTTCTAGCTACTGTCTACTGCATTGGAAGAGCTGTCCACAAGTGGCACTTACCTAGCATCCCTTTGTTCGAACTGGATAAGCACATATCCTTCTCAGCACTGGGAAGAACAAATCCAACCACAAACACCTCCACCCCATCTGCCATCAGTGCCAACCCTAAAACAAAGAAGAGGGTCCACTGGAAGCGTCCATGGCCACACTCCTCAATGATGTTCTCGTACTGATGGGCAAGCTGCTCCTCATCCTCCATCCTCTCTGCCATAAGGTCAGCACGGTCTCTGTATTCATCATCCGCAGCAGGAGCTCGATTCTTCTGCTTTTCTTTAATGTCATCTGGGTGCGGGATCCCTTGGTACTCCCCCTCATAGACCTCATCATCTTCATCATGGCCTTCTGTAACATCACTCTGGGCATCTTCTTCATGAGCAGGCTCATCCCCACCCTGGTAGTAGCCATCATTGGGTGCATACCCTTCATAGTTGCCATCCTGGTACCTGTAGTCATCCGAGACTTGGTTTGCGGCCCTGCCACCTTGGTAGATGTTTGTGTTTCTATATCCATCATCCATTCTGAATGGAGATTTCTAAATGCTATGGATCACAGCGTGTAGATACTCTAATATATGTATTGATTTCTGCAATTTCTGCTGTTGGTTACTTGAACATATCTACTCTGTTCTTTCAAATTGATGGAACACACAGCTTCTCAGGCTCAGAAGAAGAATTAATATATAAAGTTTCTCTCTGTCACAGTCTCACACAGCTTTTGATAATGCTTCAGTTTTCAGCTGTCATTTGTGACTTGCTGGCTTCTTCTGCGCTTTGGGTGGGAAGACCTGCTGTCTGGTGAACAGCGAGGGAGCAGCAAGTTGCACAGCCAGGGAGCTAGGAGGATTTGACAGGTTTTTCCTGATTCATTGTGGTAGTGAAGGTTGTGTCCTGAGAAAGAGGAAACAGTAGCAATGAGACAGAAGGACACACGCATTGAGTCTAATACCCAATATTTTGAATACCCACTTTTCCATTGGGAAGAAAAAAAAAAAAAGAAAAAAAAAGGCAAGCAAGTGTTTTGGGAATGATCTTGCATTATCAAGACCAAAAGCCTCAAAACAAAAAAGAGCATTGAAAATTACCAAGTTAAGCGGGAACGTAAAGCAGAATGTAAAGTAATGTGTGGTCCTAGCTTCCGTCATTTCCAGAAGTCCTGCCTCCCACACGTGATACTGGTTTCTACAGGGAGCAGAAGAGTATCAGGCTGCGTTGCTGGACCAGAACTCTCAGGTAGCTAAATAAGTTTCTGTCCATCTACCCAGAGCACGCTCATCCCTGGTATCTACAACTGGCAAACATCACACTGACGCAAAATATGAGCTTGGTTCTCTTTTTCATCCAGATCCTAAACTTAATTTTATTGAACCACTTCTTTTTTCCCCCCTAGTATCTCTCCATCTGTATGACACATGTACAGCTGAAATGCACTGTCTGCCAAGATAAAGTCACCCAAAGTCACACCAGGCTCTGTTCTTCCCATATCAAACCATCAACGGAGGACGATTTTCACAGAGAGTAAAAAACAAAGCTAATATGGAATCCCTGCTCTCTGCAGGGAAAACCAAGGGAAGCCAAGTTGCATCTAAACACATTTTCATTTTGGACACCTGATTTCCATTATTTTTCAAGCAGTTTTCAGCCAGCTGGCTCTCCAGCATTCTGCGTTTGTCGTGGCACACAGCTGCAGACAAGGAGCTTGAAAGGAGACTCACGTGGGAAACCAAACCAACCCACGCCTGAGGAGCCAGCACGGCATAGGCACACACAGAACGTTGACTTTGCTTTAAGCTGCTTGCCTAAATAAAGTGTAAATGAGCTACAAAATGACACGGGCAGGGATGTGTCTCTATATACGTAGACATTGGTACCTACACACTCAGTTGACCTATAGAAGCACACACAAATGTGTGCACTGTAAATCAGAGTGCTACCGCTGCATTTCGGGGTTTTAATTTGCATACAGTATGGATTTAAACCGCATTCCTCTAAAATTACTTCAGAGGTAAAATTCCATAGAAACACTAACAAAATGTTCAGAAGAGCTTCACTCCTCCTGCAAATGTTGTGATGCCAGCGCACAGAAAGAGCAGAGGCTTAACTTCTCCTCGTGTAGGCACAGCTCTTCACGGGAGATGCTCCAAGAAACTTCATGAAAGCTTCTCTTGCATTTCTGTTTAGCTACCTATTTATTTATGGCGTATAATTACAACATGGCCTCTGCAGGCCCTGCCAGAGCATCTTTCTTTCGTCTGACCCGTCTGCCATTTGTCACTGCATTCAACGTGTTTCCTCTCCCCTTTCTTTATGCTGAATCACACAATGCATTTTGCATGAAGTTAAAAAAGCAGCAGGGCAAGAGAAAGAGCAATCGATAAAGTTTTTTAAAAAAACTTAAAAAAACCAAGAGCATTTTGATCAGGTGAGAAAGATCAGGAGAATACAGTGCAGAGAGCAGTAAAGAGAAGCATTTGCATGCCCAATGAAGGTGTTAATGTGCAGGGGAGTTAAACCATATGACAGCCATCAGAAGCTCTTAACTGGCTTTTACAGCTCTTGTTTCAATGCTGGACTGTCACCACCAATGGTTAAAAAAATCCAAGAGCACTTCTGAGTCTCAGAATCTTCCAGTCTTGAAGTAACTTTCTCGACTACACAAAGATTTGTGTCGTGACTGAACATCATGTTCTTCAAGACAGTAAAAATGTAGTTTCACAGAGACATATTTTCTTTTGACAAATAGAGGAAAGAGCCTTTTTTTTAAAAAGAAGGAAAAAGAACAATACGTGCTAAGGAACATTAGACCTTGCTTTGTAAGTCTTTAAACTTCATGTGTTGGCAGGTTATGTTTCAAACCATCTCAGATATCAGAGCAGGAAGCACAGTGACCTCACCATATTTGTCCCTTTATGGTTGCTGCAAAAGTGGATTGAAAACTCACTTTAGGAAATTAAGTAATAATAACACTAATGATCAGTAACAGAAGAGATCAGATCCTGGGACTCCATAGACCTTACCCATAGATGTAAAATATAAAAGTATGTTCCTGAAGACAGAACACTGGAAATCCTTTCATTCTCTATTAAGAAGCTGCTAAGTCTGGAAGCCAGGCTCTTTGCCTCCTACAGTAACCGGAACAAGGAAGATCACAAACTTTGAAAAGACCTATCGAAGCATCCATTTGCTTTCACTGACACACAGAGATTGTTATTTACCATCTGAGATCACTTACATCTTGGGCAGTACAGGAAATAACGGCAGGAGCTGACAAGACCCATAATAGGTCAGTGGCAGCCACCTGTGTCTGGAAGAAGGCACGATTCAGAAAAAAGGTCAATAACAGTTACTGAGTTCCCATTCAACATGTAGGATGGACGTTTCCTGGGATCACCCTAGAAGAAGAGGCAGTACCCAGAGGTAGGCTGTAACTTAGGACTCTTGAATGCTTTACTTTGATACTTCACACGACTTGTTTCCTCTCCTTACCACCTATGCACAGGCTGATTCACTCTAGACCTGATTCTTTAACACCCTTTCAGTCAAGCTGAGCAGCACTTACTCATATTAACAACCCCATTTAGCATTTAGATGCTAAATCATGACATCTCATAAAGATTGCAGGCTTGGGTTGCTATAATTACACTTCAGTGATGCATGAGAGCTTGAAATAAATATACACATTACATCCAGCCTGTTACAACCTTGGGCCCTTTCAAACCGATAGCTACATTTCCAAGATGCGCAGGTGAGGTTTAAACACACAATAAATGTAAGGAAGGGAGAGGTAGAGGCAGGAAAGTTTCCTTCTGGGTCTCCCCAGAGTAACCCAGTAAACTCAGCTTTGGACACAAAAATCTAAAGTACCTGGGAATACTCCAAAAAAGTAAAAAAAAAAAGGTTCCTTTTTTTGCTTGTAGTTCTCCATAGCACAGTACTTTTTTCTCAGTACATAACCCTGCTTTTTCTTCCCCTCTAAGCAATTTTGCACTATAGCTTTTCCTCTATATTCAGCCTGATATTTACCATAATCTTATTTCCACACCAGTCTATCTCACCAGTTACCCTGATGCTAGCAAGCATCCTTCACTTAGTCCCGTGTCTTCCACACTCTGATTTATTTAAGAGCAACTCTTTAATACACACTACCCACCTTGCAGTTTTCTTGCACTCCTTAGCTCTTTAGTCAGCTCAGGTGTTACACACTTAGCCAGGAATTCAGTCATTTGAGCTCTGCAACTTAAAATAGTAACCTAAAGTCTTGGATACACTCATGTTAAAAATAGTATCTACTCTGGGAAAAGGGACCTTTAAGAAGAGCAGCTCAACACCTGTGTTCACCCCTGTGAAAGAGCACAAAAGGGAGGTGCCTACTGTGCTCAGGTGATGAACTGTGGGCTGTAGGGCAGCAGAGCTTGGAGGGGATGTAGGTGAGCTTCTAGTGCCTGGCACTAAATGAAGAGAGTAGGGGACTCAAGGGCTCGTTAGAGCTGAGCTCTATGGCAGAGAAGGCATTAGAGCAAATTAGTGAGAAGGGCAGTCAGGGAGGGGTGATTCCTTGTTAAATATATTGAATCTTGGGGAATGAGGGAGTTTCTGGAAAAGCAGAGAAGGTAGGGTTGTTGCTTTGTGGGAGTCAGAGCTGAAGGGAGCTGTGGGTGCACATATGTATGCACTGGGAGAGAGCCAAGGCAAGGAGCTGAAACCCAGAACCTTTGCCTTTGCGTGCTCAGAAAGGGGATGCTCTCAAAGACAACAGCTGAACGGAGAGGTTATATGAAAGCAAAAGATAAGGACTGGTACAGGGACACTCTAAAAACACTTTCAAGGGATCTTTAGCAATCACCAGAATAATCCCTGTAAAACAGATGGCAGAAGAGTTTAATATTCTGCCTGAAGGACAACTCCTCTAATGCACCCTCACCTCCAGAACTGCTTTTTGCTGTCAGCACTGGGAAGATGCCCAGACCCTACAGTGACCATAAGGATGCTCCACTCTACAGTCACAAAGCCAACTATAAAAAAAAATAAATATAAAAAAATCCCAAGAGCAAACTCCTTGCTGAGAGGAGAAAAGAAATGCTGCAGATATGTTTTTGTGAAGTTCCAGACTCTTAATGAGGATGCAATTAATGGATCCCTTTGTACACACAAAGGACATGATTTTTGAGACTCTTAACAACTTGCAGCTCTAAGGGGAGTACTAGCCTGGATTTCAGGTGGCCAGCAACTGCACAAATATTATTAGACAGACTGAGTATTGGAGCAAAGTCAGATCATTAAGTTGGAGGCAAAGTGCCTGTGACACAGCTCCCTGCTATGGGTTAAGCATCCCTGGGTCTGTCCTTTGGCTTCTTGGTGTTTTTGTGTCCTTCCCAACTGCACATGGAAACTGCCCAACCTTCCTCTGGTGTGAATTGCAGATCAGCTGCTCAAACCCCTTGCAGCTGTGGCTACATGAATAGGTGGCAACTTGTGCCCCAAAAGCCTAAATAAACCAGAAGCAGCTGAGACTCAGGAAAAGCCCAGAACCCTTGTCAGATTTTGCACTGAACTCCTGCAGTCTAGCCTTTTTTTAACCAAGAAAATTACTGTTTTCTTTCTGGAGACTTGTAAAACTTTCCCCTTTCCAACCAGTATAAATTTAAAAAACAAATCCACAACAAAACTCTAAAACATTCATCTGCAACTCCACATTTTCAGATCAGATCCATTAAAATATTTCATTTTATACTGTAAAAGGTTGCCCTTTTCATTGGCATAAAAAAAAAATCAGGTGCATGGAGAGCTTTCTCAAACTGAAAAACAAAGATTTAATTTAAGAAATGCCAGCATGTCAGCTATTTGATCCAATTTTTATTAGAAACATTTGTTGAAACTGATTTTATTTTTTTTTCTCCTGAAAAATTCAGAGTTTGAGAAACTGACATTTTCTTGTCAACAAAAATTGCATCAGCAACTCTCCAGTTTATTCTCATGGATCTAATATTTTCTCAGCTGTGCCTTTAAGAAGTCAATATAGAGAAATATAATATAGGAAGAATAATCCTACCAGTATATGCATATGACTAAAAGTATCTGACCTCTGTGCTGTGGGGCAGACAAGGGTTTTTCTTCCACGGGGCTCTGATTATTCTTTTTTATTATTATTATTATTTTTTGCTAACATTAACATTGCTGCTACAGCCACGAGATTCAACATCCAGAAGAGAGCTAAGCAGTATCATCATTTTCGTGGACAGATGGCAAGGCTGGGTTCTTGGCAAGGATCCTGCAGAGGGAAAGGCAGCAAGATCTGGATAGAATATATATGTGAGTGAAGCTAGAAAAAGGAAATGAGGGGGCTTCTAATGCAGAGAGGTGGCAACCCAAATGAAATCAGAAGTCAAGGAGCAGGAACAGAGAGTAATGGTCCAAACTGTGCTCAGAATAAAGGGGGAAATGGCCAGCGAAGGATGGAAGCCCTGACATCTTATTGATTCAGGAACTGTGGAAAAAAATGACACCTACTGCTTAGCAACAACAGCAGCTCTTGCTTTCATATCTAAGGATTATAAACCCATCTCAGGCCATCTCTGCTAGAGCTCAGCTTTAATCCTTACTAATTCTTGCTTGACTTTTTGCAACTCTATTTCATTGCCGAAATAATAAACAGACAGGGAGAAAAGTCTCAGAGCACAGGATTCTGATACGCTTTTGGAAGGGGTGGGCTGTAGAGAACATCACTTGGTCAAAAAAATTCTTGACTTCTATTTAAGGGAGTGGTTGTATCAAAATAGGTCAGGCCTCTTGCAGGTTGTCAGCAGTCTCTTTCCTTAATTTGCCTTTCCGTCAAATATCCTAATCGCATGGTGCTGATGAGAAACGAGTCCCTGGGGAATTTTCAGTAGGACGTTTCTCAGGTCTGAGCACTGGCCTGTGAATCAGTGTGACTTAATCAGCTGAAGGCCTGGTCTCTATTTTGGAAATACAGGTCTCTATATTTGGAAATATGCCTGGATGCAGTCCTGAGTGATGTGCTCTGGGCAATCCTGCTTTCGCAGGGGAGTTGGACAGGATGATCTCTAGAGGTCCCTTCCAGCTCTGACAACTCTGTGATTCCGTAATACAGGTCAGCCCTTGGGATGCAGGTATATATATGATTTTAGACAGGTAATGGAGCACTATATACACCACTATGAATTAAATTCTTTCCAATTCCTCTCTTTCCTTCTCCCTTCTCACAGGATTAGAAACAAAATTTGGAAACCTGGTGCATCTGAAGGAACATCAGCTCCAGATGTAACTTCTTAGGTCTCTTATGACATCTTTCAGATAAATCAAGGAGTGTGTATGAGTTTTCTTAATCAGCGACAAAATAGCTGGAAGCAAAAGGGAGCTCCTTTGCCCCCAAAGACACCATGATCATATGTATGGGCATGTCGATAGATGGTTTTCAGGCACCAAGTTATGTGTTAATGGCTACAACAATCAACTATAGCTGCACATACTTACAGGAGACTAGGTCTGCACAACAAGAGATTTAAAAATCAAAGGCTGTAGCAGGGCCTACCTTAAAAAGAGTTTGCTTAGAACTCTGGATAAAGAGGTGCCTTTTGTTGTGGCTTCAGAGGAGACCGTTGCACTATGTGAAAACTAAGGATAAAAACAAGTTTTCTCCTGAGATTTTTTTTATTATTAATAAGTTATTTGATAGATATGTAACACAGGTTCAAAAAACTCTCCACGGAGCTTATTAAGCAAGCTATCTGTGCCACAGATTCTGTATTAGTGGCTGTGAGTGCAAAGAAGAGCCAAGATATTTGAAAGTCCTTGACTTGAAATTATCAGCTTCCTAGAACAGGCTTTCAGCAGTACAGATGGCACCTAACGATTGCTCCCCTGCAGCACAGGTAGGACACATAGGGTAAAAGTCATCTGTTCAGTGTAAAAATAATTCACTTTTTTTCTAAGATGCTGCTGGGGTCTCTGGGACAGGTCTCTTTTATTCACTTTGCCCATGCTGTAGACTGGAAGAAGATCAGTGTTGATGCAGCCTTGGTATATTCAGAAATGCAGGGAAAACAGAGCTGAGGCAATTTAGTGTGCTACCAGCAGATCAGTTTAATTATTTATCAGAGAAAGGATTTTAGCTCAAAATTCTCTGCTACAGAGTCTATTGAATGTAAATTGTTTTACAGTTTCTGGATAATCTCCATTGATCTGTGGTGGAATTTACGCATTTGTGTGTCGGTGCGCACTGTGTATATTTTGTTCCACCGCAGTAAGGTATCTACTGGGTAACGTGGTCCTGGAGTTCTGCATGACTTTGCTACAGCAATAAAATTCTCTGTGAAGAGAAGACATAATGCTTGGCTTTCACAATAGCTCATGAATTTGGGGGCAGAGGTGGACATGGTATGAACACAGAGAGTTCAGTTGTGCTTGATTGAACTATCCTGATGCTAAATAAGAACCCGGCTGTATCAGATTCAAATGCCATTGCATTTTTTCACACCATCTCATCCCAAGAGCACTGTTTCTAGTTTCCAGAACATCGGGCACTAAAATGTCATTGCCTTACGTGGTGGAGACTTTCACTGCAAAGTGACTGTGGGCTGAACCTAACTTGTAATCCACCACGCTACGTTATGAACTAAGGGACAGAAAGTCCCCCGGATTGTTAAAGGGAGATTATATCTTAAAGCCCGATACTCTGTTGGTGCAGATGCTTTAAAGGTCATATCTAAGACAGTATGTGCTGCAGAAAGCTGGCACAGTGAATGTGCAGCAGATGAAACGAGGAACAAGCATCAGTCAAGCAGAACAAACAGCTTTTCTGAAGTTAAGGATGCAGACTAGCAAGTTGGGCGTTCGTGAGATATAGCGAGGAATGTTTAACAGTAGGAGTTGGAAAGCAATGGCTTAGCAGCACAAAGCTATATAAGGAGTATACATACACATTAGGATTCCAGAGAAAGGCCATAAAAGGTCAATTTGACAAGAGGAATATGGATAATGAGTTGAGACAGATGGTGTAAGAGTATGGTAGCTAATAAATAATGAACAGACTTGCTTCAAGGAGCCAAAGCAGAAAGAAATCACAGCCGAGAGCTTAGTCAGAAGGGAGGTGATGAAGGGGGAGAAGAACAAAACTATGGAGGATGGGGGAGAATCACAGCAGGAGGACTGGTGGGAAAAGAGTCTCTGGTTTCAAGTGCCAGAGTTTTGTGGAGATGTTAATTTACCCAAAGACAACTTAGAAATGCAAATGTCTGAACTGGAATTTGGCCATCTTAATGAAATTAATGGTCTTTTAGCTGAGAAAATATTCGTAGTTTCTAAACTTTTCCTAGATAACTACTCCCTCTTCTCCTCCTCTCCTGTTATTATAGTACCTAAGCAGCCTACAGGGCTCCCGGCTCCCATGCAAGGCTGGGAAAAGTTCTTAGTTTTGTTTTGCACATCATGACCCAAGGCAGAGAGAGACAAAATCTTCACCTGAGCATTGAAATGGAAATTCTGTGCACTGTCCCCCATATTCCTGGGGCCCCTGTAGACAGCAAGCTAAGGCCTCCTTCCATCCTTCACTCCAGCTATCTTTGACATGATGACCAAGACAAAGGTGAGCACTGCTTCCTCACAAATCTTTTCCAAATGCAGAGCTGAGGCACAAACCCTGACACGGATACCAAGGAATACTCCAAGATGTCCCAGTGTAGATGTAAATTAAGAAGCTTTCCCAAGATCACCTGGGGAAGCCGTATCAGTGCCAAATATCCCGTCCATGTTTCCGTTATCTCCTTGTCTTTTTAAATATTATAGAGTCTGTGAGGCTTTACTGCTTATTAATAAACCATCTTCTCCATCAGTGTTGCATCTGACAGCATAAACGAATAGGTAATTTAGTGTTGACTCAGAAACAACGGTGCCCTAGTGCCCTCTAATAAGTTTGAGCATTTCTACGTGTTTGCCCTTGGACAGTTTATTAGGTCTAACCTTACCAGCCTTGGAGGCCCTAACAAGCTCCTGGAGATGAGTGTGAGCAATAACCTTGGAGACAAACTGCCTGCAATTCAGCAAATTCTGCCTGTCAGACAACAAACACCCCTGATTAACTATGAACTGCTTAGCTTATTGGCAAAGATGTGCCTCCAGCTACAAAGGGGACTTTTATTTCATCACACTTGCAATCTGTGTTATTAAATAACGAGCCACTTAATTAACTAATTCATTAATACATGGCTGTGATGCATAGATTTGCTCCAGTGACAGAGTCATGAAAGCAGACACAAACTTGAATGATTTCTAAATACTTCTTGCTTTAGATGTAGGTTTTATTTGAGCAAGTATCTCTATTAAATACCTCATTCTTTCTCCTGTCTCTAGCTAATGGTGCCAAGGTCTGCTCTGTCTATTCCCCCTTCTGGTGCTTCCTGCTCTTGTTCTTCCCCCTTGTCTGCTTTGCCAAAGCCTGAAACTCCCCCTCTCCTTCAGCTCCATGCAGTCAAGGCACCTTCAGTGTGTTGTGCCACGAAATCACCCTTTGTCAGTTACCACTCTGCTGTGGCCAGGGTGCAATGTCTCATCATCTCCTATCTCAAATGGGAAATGACTGCAGTGTTTCAGATATTGTTCTTGTCTGGGATCACCTTACCATTTCTTGGAGACTGACAATCCTCCCCACAAACCGGAGGCAGATGGGTAATTAATTTAATGCACCTCACAGCAGCCCCTGTAGGGCTGTTGCCTCCTGTTTTCCATCGTGGTATGGGAGCGTGTTAAGAAAGGGCTCTAGCAGAGACATTTCCACAGGCTGAGAGACCTCCCTGCAGGGAACTGTTCCTGCTATGGGGAGCAGCTCTTTCCCAGCCCAGGATGCTCAGGCATCAGGCTCTAGAGGCAGTCTCTTGCCAGCTCTGGTGAAGTGTACCAAGGTACCAGCCACGCTGGAATTCAGGCTCCTTCCAAGAAATCCCCCGTGTCGCAGTCACTGCCAACCTTATGCTTCCATCGTGGTCTTTATTAGGTTTGTTACTTACATTTCCCTCAGTGATCAGGTTCAAGGAGCATGGTTATTACAACGTTAAGACTGAAATCAAATAAGAGGGGTGGTTCTCTTTCTTTTTTTGCAGGAGCTCTCCAATATGGTTGTTTTGTGGTCACAAGAGCTTTCAAAATTGCAAATTCACTGTTCATTATGCACCTTGCCTGTGGAGAAATACAAGTGCAAGCAGCAGCAGATTTAAAGAGATGTTTGCTCCGAGACTTCTGTTGAGGTTATTTAGCAGGAAAAATACCAGAGAAATTGCTTATGCCCCATCCATTTTTATAGCATTTTGATTTAGTTTGACCATTTTTTGGATATGAAACACTACTGAGGAGACCTGAACTTAGTAGCATCCAGAATCGTCAACACATTCCATTATCTGGTTATCAAATTCACTATGTGCATCACATATATCACTGCAGCAAAAGCAAACCATACCCACAAAGTGATGTTTTCTTCTGTGAGAAGGCAATTTGCAAAGCCTGTCTTAGCTGGGAGACTGTACCTTGAATCTCAGATTTCCAGGTCTTTGAAAAACCTGCCTTTGAAACAAGTATTTTGCAGAAAATCACAAAAATAGATTTGATTTTTAATTTTTTTTTTTTTTTTCACTGACTAGATGCACAAACTAAAATTGCCTTAGGGCCTGGAATATGTTGGCACTGACTTAACAGTAACATGAGACCTCACATATAGCAACACTAAATTTATACTCATGTTTTATACCCATATGGAGACTTTCAACTCAAAGGAGCCCCTGGCAGTTTTTTGTGCACTACACAGCAGAAGAGGAGTATGGCTAATTTGAGCACATGTAGTGGGCCCCCTAACATTATGGAAAGGTGGATTTTGGCAGTGGGTTTTCCCAAGCATGCCATATTCCTTTCTTGTTCCTACAGGAATCTTTAGGATAGCTCTTTGCAAGAGCAGCTGATGTATGCAGAGCCTTTAGCTTGGGTGGTAACCTGACAGCTCCAAGGCATCTGGTTCTCAGCTGTCCCATGGGCCATGTACTGTCTCAGAGTCCTCTGAAACAGAGTTCACACCTGTATTAAATAGCAGAGGAAGAGGAAGACAGGAGGAAACCACTAAATCAAGGAGCAGATGCTGCAGGAGCCAGAGACAGATAAAGCAACAGCAGAGCATGAGATCACAAAGGAAGAGGCATGGGGTTGGAGTGTGAAGGTCAGAAAGGAAGGGAGAGGAGAAGGCGTAACAGCAGCTGGAGTAGCCCTTCTCGGAAACTAATGTTGCCTTGAACCAATAAAAGGGAAAAAAAAAAGGCAATTAGTCATCCCACTTCATAGCAATGAGAAGGCCTCAAATTTTTGCCAAACAGCCTAATAAATTCCTGTGTTCACGTTCGATGTTAATGATGAAAAAGCTTCATCCCCAAAAATTAATAGCTACAATACATCATCAGGTTATAGCATCAGAGCTCATGTGTACGCAGAGGGAAAATCCTCAAAATCACCTGTCGAGGCAGAAGAAGGATTTAGCTCTTATTTATTGCTTAGTGTGACTCATGCCTGTGGGTAGGGGCGCGACGGTACAGATGGGAGTTAGAGTCAATTTGCCGTCACTGTAATTTATGCCAGGAGAGTTGAATTCAGGCTACTTCTGCTTATGTTTTACCTGTAGTTCTCCTGTAAAATATGAAAAGGGTAAGAAAATAGTTTGAAAAATACATGCCATTTGTCAGGACTCAGACAGGTTTTGTTAGAGGAAAGATGGCTTAACGTCTTGGGCAGCATCAAGAACTCTGTACAGTTCTCTGTAATGCCACACATGGCTTGATTAACCTTAGAGAAGACCTTTAGTTACTTTTAGGCTTAGTTCCTTGTCTGCAAAATACCTATAATAACTCATTCTCTTTACCTCTCAGAGATTGTGCAGGGATAGTACATACATAACTGAAAAGTGAATCTTGTAATCATTGATGGAGAGCTCAAAAGTTCAACTTACAGGACTTCATATTCTTCTTGCCAAAACCACTGTGATCTTGAAACTATCCTTACAAGGACAGTGTCTCCTGGGAATGATCTCCCATATGTTGTTTCTAACAAGAATCCATAATTCCTTCAGACTGTCCTTCTGTTCCTCTTATTTCAGCTCTGCCCAAAAAAGACATGCTAAAGACACTAATATTCATCAGGCTCCCTAAAAATGGAAAGGCAATGGAAAGAGACCCTGAAACTCTGGGGTATCCATGTAGGGGAGTTACTCTGGCATCTGGGGAGGGCAGGGATTCAATGACTTGGGAATGGGTCCTCCTCATCCCTGGTCTAAACATGCTCCTTCCTGTGGATACTGAAATGAGAGGAATCCCTGTACTTCCTCCCAAAGCCTGGTGTCTTTGACCAGCTCAAGCCTGACAAGGGGCTAAACAGCAGAAATTCCAGCTGCACTCTCCCTGAAAGTAACGTTAATAGAGAAATATGGTTTTAAGCAGAATTTAAGCATTGAGGAACTCAGCAGCTTCCTCCCTGTCAAACGTCAGGAGCATACTTTATCCCACTGCTGCTGTCACCATGTGCCCTGGTGCATGTCACCAACAGACAGGGCTCAAGGCTGTGCCTCTCTGGCAGCTGTCTGCTCCCACACAGTTGGCCGGCCTCCACTTCTCCTTAGCTTGCTCACAAAAATGTTATTTGGCACTGGGACACTCTTTCCCCTTCATGCTTCTCTAAATCTCAGCTGGAGCACAGCTCTTCTTGTCAGCAGGCGTATTCTGGTGGGCAGCTGCACTTGGCCCCTTCCAAGGATTTAATCTGTCAGCGTGTTATTATCCAGCTTCCAGTCCATGTCTTGACATGTTGAGATCAGACCTCACCAGGCTCCTCAGGGCCATTTTGACTGTCCTTCCTTTTGACTGTCCTTTTGACAGTCTGGAGATTTAGGAGAGCTGGCCATGCTCTGTGTGCTGCAGAGCCAGGCACAACGGACCATAAAGAGCATGGAAAGCTACTTTTGAAGGTGTGCTAGGGATTGCTTGCCAGAATTGGGACTTTGGGTACATCTATTGCCAACCCTCCCTACAGCAGTGTCCCTCCACCTGGCTTCTGATGAGCAGATGAGTGGCATTAGAGAGCACAGGCTTTCCTCTAGCTCCTGCTTTCCCCAGTACTCGTAGGGGGGATCTCCTGAATTTGGCAGAGTCTGCAGCCCAGTGCAGCCTGAAATATGTTGATCACACTTACTCCTACTGTTGATACTACTCATCCTCACCTAGCTTTAGAGATCACGTCCTTCACCACTGTGCAGAGCTTTATTTTCATTCCTCCCTTCAACCCCAAGTCAGTTGGCAACACTTCTGCAAGGTGCCTTCTCAGCACTGGGTGAAGCCACCCACTGGCAGACAGCACTGGTGGCCAGGTGGCTGCCAGATCAGTACACACATAAGCCCCATGTTGGGTGGAAAGGAAGGCATGATGAGGCAACAGGCTTGGTAAGGGGTCTCTATGCAGTATCTCCCTTCATTACCCATTGTGTGGGCTCTGCTTCCAAGCACATTCTCGGACATGAAAATTATTTCTTGCAATAGGGAAGAAAAGAAAAAAAAATAGTCTCTTTGTCCTAAAAATGTAAATGAGATGGACCTACTTGCAGTATTGTAATAGGAGACAAAGAGACATTCAGGAAATTTGAAAGGCAAGAGATTAAAATGCTACACTAGGAAATCCTTACCTACACTAAGCTGTGGGGCTCCTGGGAATAAATGGTAAGGCCTTGGCAGCATTGAAAGTGGGGACTGGATATATTTAATGAAAAAGAGAACACTACTTTCAATTGAGTTTCTACAACCTTTTCCTCTCTGGGAGAAGTTCTTCAAGACATCAGGCAAACATCAAGAGAACTTCACTCTGCTGCAGGCTATTCTGTAACTGTCCACTGAGGAGTTTCTTTAATGTATTTGCTGGTGCCCACTGTCAGAGAGGGGATCCCAGGACAGAGGGTTCTCTGGGCTGTTGACCATGGGTAGCAGTAATAGGAAGGCTGTGAAATGGCCCTCCTTTGATCATCTACATTTGGACTATTCACACAGAAATGACACCAGAAGATAGTGTTACCACAGCAAATGGCTTCTGCTCCTGAGGGGGAAGAGAGAAGTACAGTCTATCACACCCGGAGTAAACCTAACATAAAATAAATTCAAGACTTTTGCTAGAAGCAGGAATCCTGCATGATCTACAGGAGAAGGCAGGCAGGAAATGAAGTGTGGGAGCAGGTGTCCTCCAGATGATGAGCCTGGAGGTATTAGCTGGCAAATTTAAAGGGGATAATGAATACTTCAAGGCAGATTATGCTAGTGCCTCTTCAAGGGAAAGAGGATAAAATACCCCAGGTGAAGAAAGTGGCAAGAAGGAGATGATGATCAAAAGTTATTTATCAAAGTGTAACATCAGACTTACTTGAAGGGAAGCCAGGGAATGGCCTGCAGACGGCAGATGGATGTCAAGCCTTTCATCTAACCCAGACTGGGTAGGAAAAAAATACTGCTTTCTGATGGCATTTTAGTGACAAATGTAAAATCTGCTGATGGTTGCAAAATCTTTCTGATTATCCAGGAATTAGAAAACAGAGCACTGAAGCCCACAGCACCAAGTCTGCGGTAACAGATGCTGCAAGCTAAGCAGAATGGACAAGAGCTGACTGGTTCCCCTCTTGCTTGGGAATGGGATTGAGTGCTTTCTACATCCCAAATATGTTATGAGATGCTTGGGAACAGAAGCAGATGATGTTGTATCTCAGCTGGACAAGGGCAGACCAAAAAGGCTGTTACTTGGGAACACTAGTATGCTCATGCTGTAGAGGGGGTTGTTTTTCAGGCCTGTAAAGTTGGTGTTTTGCCTGAAAACTAAATCCACTCATCAGCTTTCCCTTGCGAGGCACGAATATGAGGAACCCAGGTAATGGACATGGAATGAGGACAACTCCAAGTCTCTGCAGTTCCTGCGCGCATGAGAACCACAAATGGACCTAGTGATGGGCCCAGAGCTGTGAGCAAAAGGCATTAGCATGCCTGTTGTGTTTTGAGCTCAGCGCTGGAAGAGGACCAAGCGCTGCTCGCCCCTATTGAACTGCAAATGGGTTTGCTGTTGTGGTTGGGATGAGATGGGTTTTAAAACTGGCCTGTGAAAAGATCTTTTATTTCCAGATAGAACACATTTCTCACTCCCCTGTAGAGATGCAGGGGGTCAGACATGCCTTGGATAGTAGAGGCTTCCATAGCTAAAAATAAACCATGACTGAGGCTGGGTCCTGCCCAGACGTACACACTTTGCAGTGCTGGTGCCCAGACTTCCTCTGGGGCTGGCCCGTGGCCCTTAGTGGAGGCACTCATGGGGCACATGCCACAGCTGCCCCAACACAACACATGGGCATTCACAGCTCACTGCTTTCCATCGCCATGCACTGCTGTGCAAGTCTGTTCACCACCATGTAGGATCCAGATACAGTATTTTTTCCTCAGGGACTAGAGAGCAAGAAAGAGGCCAAATCATACTACACCTCCAAACTAACCTGAGCCAGATAGAACATCCTCCAGGTGAGGCATTTGGCCCATCATGGTTTTTTTGTTTTTTAGTAAGGCCATACCTCTTGTAAAAGTTGGTGTCTAAAAGCAGTGCCTATCCTCTACAGAGTGCAGGTGACAGCTTTACCTGCTTCCCAAGTGTCACCTTCCCAGCTGTCCTTATCAGAACTCTCCTTACAAGACTAGCGGAGATCCAAGCTCTACAGGAGGTCTCTGTTCAACACCAGCTGCTCTGTAACTGAATTTGGGCTACTAGAGTTTGATTCAGGATTGAGAAGATTGCAGACGTTTCCTGTTTGTAAGCAATGTACCTTAAAATTTTACTGGGAGATGAGTAGGATGTTCTCTGGGAAATAACTCCACCTGATCTCTTAGAAATTAGTCTCCTCATGTGTTGGAAACTGAGAAAATGTTTCTCTCTGAGGGTCCCCAAACTGCTGCTGTGTGTCTGACTGTTGTAAAATCTGCAGGAATTCCCCTGTAGACAGACATGGGTGGCCAGCACAAGTGTGCTGCTCAGTACAGCGGATTGCAAAACATCATGGGGGCTTCACAAACCCAAAGTCATCCTTGATATTTGCCCATTCTGATCCCAATGCTGTTTCAGCTCTGTTCCTCCAGATCAACAGCCACATCCATCCAACTCATTCAGGGTACCTACCTCTCCCTGAGAGCCAGTCTGAGGTCACACAGTCCCCAGTACGAGCAGGGAATTTTTGCCTGACTTTCTGTTCTGCTTCTCCCATCTTCTGTGCTTTGCAGGAAGGAAGAGCTGCCCGTGGCCTCTGCAGCAAGGGCTTCCCCTGCAGCATGACATCATGCAGAGAGCTTCCTTGGCTCATGAACAGCACTGATTTCTTCTGGTAGAGTAACTGTGGCTGCCAAGTGAAGGCAAAACTGCTGATCCTTCTGTACAGCACCCTCAGCACCTGCTCCCAGTCACAGATCAGATCTTTCTCGGAGTCATTTTAACACTAACTTGACAAATCCCCTGCTGCGCTGCTACAGATGGTTGAGACACCACTGATTTCCTCTGCTGGAAGGTGGCAAAGCTTTCCTGTCCTTCCTGACTCCTCTCTAGATCAGTCATTCTGTGTGGTTTATTATTTTTTTTTTTTTACACATTCAATATACTTTGTAGAAACTTACTAGCCACATCAGCTCAGTCTATTCATCTCTGAGTTCTGGGATGCTGATGAGCAGTCTCTAATACCTCAAAGGATGCTAAAAATCATCCATGCTTTACTTGCTGTATGAGACTGTGTGAGATGGAGCATCCAAATCAGCCCCCTGAGCTGACCAACTCTGAGAAGGTTAAGATCAGGGGATATTTAATTAGGTTCCTAATTAAAGCGGTTATTAGCTGTCATAAAATCACCTGGGTTTGAATCCCAGAGCAATGTGAACTGTAGATTTCAGAGGTAGGCATTGCATAGATAAACATGATTATTCCTTTGGCTTGATCCCAAGTGGAAGAATAGCAAACTACACTATCAATGACTGAATATTTAACTCTGATGTGTCACTTGTTCTTTCCACAACAAAAGCAATATAAAGAGATCATATACTGATTCAAATACCAGTTGAGGCCCATAGTATTTCAACCCTAAAGTAAATTCAAAATAAGAAAACAAGGGAAGGACCATTGGAAAGCCTACGTATTACTTGAAGAAATACAACCTTACCTCTATTTTCTGCATCTCTTCTAAAAATACAGCTCTGCTGACAGGAACAGACGTTGTTTCTTCCACATGATTCTGACTAAGAGAGCCCAGCAAACAGGGAATCTACTAGAAGCTAGTGGAATAACCTTGAATATTAAACAAATCATTCTGAAGACTTTTCTGCTCCTTTCTTGTCTGCCACATTCAGGCAGATAAAGCAGGGAGAAATGGTCAAAAGAAGAGATACTAATAAACATTTTCTTTCTATCACTCAGTATTTTTCTTCAAAATTTAGCAGATTTTCCCCGAGGAGTCAGAATTCTGCAGTGGGTTCATTCATTTTCAGTGAAAATGGACAAAAGGAAACATTTGCTTCTCAAACATTTCTAATTTGTCCAGAATAGATAATATTCCTTTTGAGAATAGAATGTTTGGATGAGCATTCTTTGATCAGAGGGAAGGAGCATGTTCTCCAAAGAGAGATGGGGACCTTCTCTTTTATATTAACCCATTGGCTTCACTGAATAGTTTAAATGGACTGTCCAGCTGGACCCAGCTGTGCTGAGAGCAGTGGAAGAGAAAATGGGGGTGGAGGGGGGAGTGGAGAAGGGGGATGCAGAAATGCTCCTAGATCTAACATAAATGCAAGAACAAGGAAAGCATGAATTGGAGAGAAAGACATTTCAGCTTGGAATAAAAAGGGAGTTTCTAAGGAATCAGTGAGTCAAAAAACTTCTCAGAGGGAGCTGGCTACGTTTGCATGGGAAGTATACAGGGGAGGGAGCTGGAATGCTGCCTTCCTAGTGATGTATTCCCAGTTGTACCAAAGGAGAGATCAGCTTGGCCAGGTGCTGGGACATTTGCAGCAGATGTGAAAGCCTGAAATTCATACTGATGCCGAGGTTTAGCCAAAGCTTCCCAACAGCAACATTTCTGGGGCGGAAGGACAGGATCTCAAGGGGAAAGACAGAAGCCTCACCGCTAGGATTGCTGAAAATCAAAGACAAACTGCTGGGAAATGTCTTGTAAGAATGAGCCCTGCATTGATTGTACAGCTGAGCCGGAAGATGTAAGAGACCTTCCTTTAATCCTTCTATGAATTAAAGATGGAAAAGACACCAGAGCGTGGCAGGAGGGGGTTAGTACCCCTTGTTATTGGCTATAAATTGCATAGAACGTGAGAAGCAGCTTGTTTTCTATGTCAGCCCAGTGGCAAGCAGATTGAGCATCAGCTGATGGCTACTTCATGTGCCTGACCGCAGAAAGGCTTGGAAAGAGCATCCACATGCCCACCAGCATTCAGGGGATAAGGCCAAGTCTGCCAAGGGAGGTAAAACGAGGAAGCTTCACCCGTTCGTACTTTTTTTCTTGAGTCATTGTTGCTTTGGCGGTTGAGGAACCCGTCACTGCAGGCAGAGCAGAGTGCAGCAAGCCTCGGGGAGTGTTGAGACTCATGAAATACAGATAGGAGCCAGGCAGGCTCCTAGAGCTGGGTAAATACATGCACAGTAATTGGCTCTGTCCTCAAGCAAGAAATGTTTTGCATAGGGATGCAGAAAGGGTTTGTTCAGTAAACTTTGATATGCACACTTGACTCAGCAATTGCTGGAAAGAAAGAAAAATCTCCTCCGTGCTCAGTAACTGAGCAGTAACAGAACAAGCAACTCCATTTTACACCCTTTCTCCCTTTTTCACTCCACCTTTTTTCCATCACCCACTTGGAAGACTCTCACCTCCATTGTCCTTTAGAAAGAGCAGCTGATGAAAGCAGACACAGCACAGACTCAATATCCTGATCCAAGCTATTTACAGTCTCCATAACACCCCCAAAGAAAACATCTGCCTACCTGGAACTGGCAGGAGAAAAAGAGTTGCGAATGCACAGATCTTAACATGGAGTCAAGCCAATGGCTAAGCAGTTACTATTGTAATGAACATTTGTTAATGGCTCTTTTCCAGCTGCAAGGACAGACATGCTCACTGGGATGCTCCAAGTGCCTGTGAACCCCTATGGTTGCTCCCTGTGAAATTATTAAATCATAGAACGTTTGGAGTTGGAAAAGGCCTTCAAAAATCATCTAGTCCAATCCCTGTGCCATTGGCCAGGACATCTTTCACTAGCTCAGGATTTGTAGATCTGGCCTTTCCTTTGCATGGGAACTGGATCCTGAGAGATCTCTTGCTTTATGCACTTCAACCATGCATGGCTGGTCAGAGTAAGCCTCTGCTTCCGCAACCCCATTAAATCAATTATTTCTAGACACCTCTCAGGAGCCTCTCATGCTTACCCTGATGTCCTTCACTTGGAGCAAGCAAGATTCCCCATCCATGGGAAGATGAAACCTGAATGACCACCCTAGAAAGGGCAAGGCACTACAGACAAGAGCAAAGAGGGACAGATAGATGCAAAATGAAGCCATGCAGGAAGACTCTGTACCAAAACCTCATGCAGACTGAATCTCCTGATGGAATCTCACAGTGGAAACAGCCATGGCATCTCCTGCTTAAACACTCAATTTGAAGCAGATTTTGAAAATTATTTTTGCTAACGGTGGGGATGAAATTCACCCCAAACCCTCCCAACTCCAAGCTGCATTTGTGGACAAATTAACAATACTGTTTTGCCAGCAGCTTAAATTCAACCACTAATTAACTCAGCAGCCGCTGCCAGAGTTAATCAGCGAAGTATCTCCATTATCCGTTGTACCCCCACGGGGCTGGGATCCACCAGCTGCCACTGCACAACCCCTGCTGTAAAGGCAAGGTGAGGAGCTGCTCATTTTCCTGCTGTTGAAAGGCCACTGAAGCACCCACCTGCTCCCCAATGGTGAGGTTGATACGTGTGGGTGGATGGCCCGGAGCCCTGCACCATCACTCCCATGGCCATCCCTCTGCGGTAGCCTTCCTCCACTCACTTTAAATTGAAAGAAAGGGGGAATGAAAGCAAGGAAGAAGCCGAATCACAGCTAGGCTTACTAATTGGAAGAAGACAAAGGTTGTCTCTTACATTTCGGGTGCCACAGCCTCCTCTGTGGGAGTTCAAGAACTCCTTTTGGTGAGAGCAGAAGGGCTCAGCTTCTGCCCTGAGCCCAGAGGTTGCTGACTTCATACAGCGCCACAATGGGAAAAATCCTCTCATTCAGCTAGTCCGGAGCAAGGAAGATGCACAGGATATCATAATCCCTGGAAAATGTCTGTTCTGAGCGTAACTGTTTACCTGGGGAGCTTTATTGCAGCTTTTGGGGGCTGGCAGATCCTTCGTTATTTCCCACTTTAGGGAAAACCCGTACAGTACCAATATAATAGACTGCTTTTTCTTCCTTACATGTCATACACTTCTGCTGAGCCACATGGTCTCAGAAGTTGTAAGCTTGCCAAAATCATAGTATTCTTTAATAGCAGGTATGAGGGAAAAAACCCAGCAAAACACAACAATGGTTAATTAAATAATTACAATCAGGTCCTGCATTTTACAGTATGCTGTTTGGAGATGGAAATTCTGGATGTTTTTTAATCGAACAACTTCTCTAAATCCAGTAGGAATAAAAATCTGTTTCAGAATTTGATTTTTAAATGCCAAAGGAAATATTTTGTTTTGGAAGTCTTCCAGATAGAATACTTCCCAGTGCCAAAACAACTTTTTTAGAACAATTAGAAAAAAATAATTGAAACCGAACAGCTACACTAGATGCTCTGAAAGAACAAAAAGGATGCCAACATTATATCAAATGACTTTCACCATGAACACATATCCCATTCTAATAACACCAGTCTGGAGTTTTAATTTGATTTCAAGTACGTTATGGATCAGAACCCTGGGGCTGTAGATTAATCCAGATTTGCTCATCTGAGAATCCATCCATTAGCCCTCTTGTGATTATGTTCTTCTAATCAAGTACAATTAACAGTTGTCACCTAACACTGTTAAAAAACACTTGGGAACTGATCAATGGCTGCTATAAGATGAACTGGTTAACATAATTTTTGAAATCACGTTTCAATTAGCTCCAAAGAATAATGAGAACATGCAAATTTTGCTGCAGACATACCACCTTAGTCTGAGTAAGAAAGATAAATATGATCACTTCTTCCCGACCACTGAAAAAAAGTATCTGTTAAATTCCATGTTGAGTTTAGAAAATACTGTCCAGTTCACTTGCACTGCAAATAAGCAAAGGTTTACGTGTACGTTTACTCACAGGTGTTTCTACAGGACTCTTCTACCATCTGGAAATATCAATTAAAATTATAGCAGCTTTGTCTAAATTTATAGATGAAAACAACGAGAAACCAAATTTCAGTGATGTTTATAGATGAAAAAAAAAAAAATGCAGTCCAATTCAAGGACTAAATCCCCCTTACAGGAAGGCTGGAAATGCTATCTTTCCTTTCTCTGCCCAGACCTCTACGTGACCCAGTGGGACCAGCATTTACCCAGCTTGTCCTTTCCCCCCAAGCTGGAGGCTTCTCTGCCTGCTGGGTGGCCTGGTGCTTTGGTGGCAGATTGCCCAGCATCTGTGCAGATTACAGCAATGTCAAACAAACCCAGGAACCAAGGGGGTGATTGGAAATCTCTGGGATCCACTGATGGTGACCATGAAGCCTCGTCCCTTCAATGCTCTGTCAGGAAGGCACCAAGCTGTAAAGTTTGGGAGGTTTCTGACCTGTGCACAGCTAACAAGCTGGAAAATGCCCTCTACATCCTCTGAGAAGACGAGAGTGCAACAGTGTGCCTCGCTGGGGAGCAGAAAAATGGTCAGGTTTTCTACTTCCACCTGAAAGCAACTCAGCTCGTCTATATTTGGGATTTGGTCATGCCACTAATCAGTAAAGGACTTTCTTCCTCCAACCTTTTCTTCATTTTCCCACTGCTTAGTTACAGTTACCTCAAGGTCTCTGGTACCTGGTTTTCCATAGAGCTCTCCCATTGTTTACAAGCAGCCTCCTAGCAAGGTCAACCCTTTTTATTTCTCCCTCCATCCACTTTTGGCCCCTACCCATAATCCCAACTCTCATCCTGCCTCTGCCTAATCCTGTAACCCACCACAAATCCCTTCTCCCTCCGCACTCTCTGCCTGCACCTCCATCCATCACCATCTCCCCCGGGGTGCCAGGTGTGTGTGGGAGGTGAGCCTGGAGCAAGGCTGCTGTGTGAACACACAAACCTCAGGTGTTATCTCCCTCCACAACCAGCCTTTGAGGACCTGTGGCAGCCCTCAAATGCCACAGGGTCTCTCTGACAGCTCAGCCTGATCCCCACGTGTGATACCCCAGTCCCTGAGCTCTCCCACACCTTGCCTCCAAGAAGGAGTGACCCAAACCCACGTCCTAACACCACCTTTACGTTACAACCCACAAAGCTATTTTTGGTCTGTTTACGGACAGCCGTATTTAAACAGGGGCTAATTGCACCAGCACAAACTTGTCCTCACATAACTTCATTTTCATCCAGACAGAAGCTTTCAAGCAATAGCAACCAAACCCTTTCAATATTTAATCAGCTGCGTAGACTGAAAGAGCAGGGACTGGCAGCAGCTGCCTGGCACAGAGCAGGCAAGGGAGGGGGGGATGACAAGCTCTCCTCTCCTCACCGAGCCCCTCTCCAGCCTGGGCACTCGCCCCCTTCGCACACTTGCTGCAAGCAGAAAGCCAAACGGGAGCCCCATGTCAGCCTGATGCTTTAGCCCCTTTCAGACAGCATGGTTTTGAAGCACATTATTCTTTGTTCCTCTCTTCTAGCTTCTCAGCTGCCCTCCAGGTGTAAATCTTACTTTCTGTCCCTCCAGTGGCTGGGAAATTACTGTGCTCAGCACCCTGTGTTGGTAAGTCACCAGGACTTGAGCTCTCTCCCATTTCTTTGTTTTTTAAAGCAGGCAAGGTGTAAATCTCGGCTACAGACAAGGTCTTGCAGAACTTGCTGGGGGGAGTGGGGGAAATCTAAGGCTTTCCCTAATCTTTCCTCGTTCCCTTGGTGCTTGTCCTGTGTGCGTTAGGGGGATTAGAGGGGTTGAAAGGGCATCATCCTCCAGTGGGTTGGCCCTGTGGCATTCAGTGCAGACTCTGCTTTTAGCCCCCGTGCTAAAGAAGTGTTGCTTTAAAATAAAGCCATAAGAAGCTGGTGAAGGGTGTGGAGAATAAATCTTATGGACAGTGATTGAAGCAGCTGGGACTGTTTAGCTGGAGGAAGAGGAGGCTGAGAGGAGACCTCATCGCTCTCTACAACTACTTGAAAAGACATTGTAGAGAGGTTGGTGCTGGTCTCTTCTCACAGGTAATTAGCAATAGAACAAGAAGGAATGGCTTCAAGCTGCAACCAGGGTAGATTTAGGCTGAACATAGGAAACAATTTTTCACAGAAAGAGTGGTCAGACATGGAATAGGCTGCCCAGGGAGGTGGTTGATTCCCCATC
Organism: Nycticryphes semicollaris; assembly: GCA_013400055.1. Taxonomy (NCBI): domain Eukaryota; kingdom Metazoa; phylum Chordata; class Aves; order Charadriiformes; family Rostratulidae; genus Nycticryphes; species Nycticryphes semicollaris. The sequence continues at coordinate 290,187 of VXBJ01003379.1, read as the reverse complement.
CCTGAATGTGCTTAAGAGTCGTTTAGATGTGGTGTTGGGAGATACTGATGTAGGGGAGAACTTTGTAGAGTGGGGATGATGGTTGGACTCCATGATCCCAAGGGTCTTTTCCAACCTGAATGATTCTATGATTCTAAGAAGGAGCCCCTGAAGTGTCCCACTTTAGTCAGTGGTCACAGTTGGCTTTTCAAAAACGGTAAGTGTCAAAATACCAAAGGCCTTCTGCTCAGAAATGGTCCCCTGAGTCCTGCAGCCTCCTCAGACCTTTCCAGCTTCCCCCAGTGAGGCTCTGGCTTCTCCCTTCCCTGCTGCTGGACACCCTTCGCTGGAGGTGCCTGTGCTGCCCAGCACCCACAGGGACCGTGCCAGGCACTGCCACAGGAAAGACAGCATCTCGGATGATTTGCAGCATCTGAGCTCCCAAGAACAAAGGATCCTATCTTGCTGGCATTATAAAATAGATACTAATAACCAGCCCTAAACACCCTTATCTAAAAGAAGAAAAAAAAGCACCAAAAGCATATTCAATTAGTGATAAATAATTGATACAAGATTAATTAAAATTACTGTGCTCTGAATTCTCATCCTCTGGCTCTGAGAATGGAAAAGGCATTCCCCACGTTCCCAAGGGTGGCCCAACATCAGAGCATCACCACAATCCCCATAAGGCTTATGAATGGCAGCAATGATGGCAGTATTCGTCATGAATGCACCTGCCCCACTGGAAATGGGCTCCATGCTGGTCACAACCAGCCCTGACTCACCAGGGACGTTCAGCCCCCACCAAGTCCAGCAACTTTGGATCTGTATCACCAGCAAAAAGACTCCTCAGCTCCTCCTAAATGCCAGGAAAGCTTAACTAATTGCCAACAGTGGCTACACATCAGGAAAAGAAACCACTGGGATTTCTCAATCTGGGTCTGTGTATAAATCATTTAACACCTCATCTACACATGCTCACGATTAATGCAAACTAGATCCCTGCAATGAGATAGCCCTGATAAAACATCTGTGCATTTGGGCTGCAAGTGCATGTGGTGTGGGGATGCAGAAGGACAAATGTACCCACCCCACCCCCAAAGAAGTGTCTGGTCTCGCTGGTGCCCACTGTGAGCTTCAATGGAAATAGGTGAGAGGAATTTGGGTCAGATTTCTTCCCTTGCAGTGAGCTGAAAGCATTTGAGAACCAGAGCCAGTTGTTGCAGGGCTATGGTAAAAGCCTATACCTCTTGTGGTCCCAAGTAGCCACAGCCCAAATCACCCCCTCTTCTCCTCCCTCCCATCTGTCAAGGCAGAGAGTGCCCTGGGACCTGTGTACAGAGAACAGAATGATGACTTTTACAGAACGTGTTTGTTACATTATGAGGTGCCCCATGTATCATAATACCTCATGTATCTCTTATTCTGTTATAAATCCAGAGGAATTTTGTTTATTTTACTGGATATACAGCCCTGAGACTAAAATCAGGATCCAGCCATCCAGGATAGCTTATAAATCTCAAAGAGCTGTTAAATGTCCAGTGCAATAGACCCTCAGTGCCAAGTACAGCCAGAGAAGTATTTTTGCGTACTTCCATTCCTGTCCCCCAAACTTCACCAGGCCCTCAATCATCATCATGGGGGGATCAAATTCAATCTGTACCTAACCTCATATTCTGGTTGTGCTAATCCCTCTGGGAACATGCCTTAGAGGAAGGTGGTAGCTGCAAAACCGGATATCACTGGGCTGGCTTGAGGGCCACCACTACTTGTAGGTCTGCTACATAAATGAGGTTCTTCAAAGAAACCACCACCACCTCTATCGGGGTTTCCTCTCAGTGACAAGGCAGAGGGGAGGCACCAGGAGCATCGTGCATACCCAGGAAGGGACACAGGTATGAGGTCAGGAACCTGTAAGCTGCAATAATTAGAGCAGGTAAAGCTGGCAAATCTGCAGCAATCTGTCTACCTGCCATAAGGGCAAGAGAAATGTCCCACGGAGAAGGCAGGTTTTCCCCTGCTGCCTGGAGGGATGTGGTGGGAGCAGTCCCTGAGACCTGGCTGTAACCACTTGTTTCTTGTCAGAGGACCTGCCATCAGCTCACCACTGCAGTACTGGAGCTCAGTCCTCAGAGTAGGAGGGTGTAAAACACACATACCATGTGCAGGAGCAGGCTGCTTCCCATAGCACATTCCCCACAGTCAAAAAATCTGAAGGGATTTTATTTACCCTATCACATCTTACAAAACACCCATTCAGGGTGTTTACAGGGACCATCTTCAGGACAGAACTGGGAAACTCTCTGTATTGCAGTAGTGCCCAGGGCCCTGCTGGGTGGAAATACCAGGGCTGCCTTGTCCTGAAGTCATCACTCTTAGAACCATAGAATGGTTAGAGTTGGAAGGGAACTTAAAGATCACCAAGTTCCAACTCCCCTGCCATGGACAGGGACACCTCCCACTAGACCAGGTTGCTCAAAGCCCCATCCAGCCTGGCCTTAAACGCTTCCAGGGATGGGGCATCCAGTCTCTGGGCATCCTGTTCCACCCTCACAGCAAAGAATTTCTTCCTGATACCTAATATAAATCTCCCCTCTCTCAATTTAAAACTGTTAGCCCTTGTCCTGTAACTACATTTTCTGACAAAGAGTCCCTCGCCAGGCAGGCAGCTGCTGTGCTGGCAGCACGGTGGGAACCAGAGCTTGAACAAATCCATCCATCACCCAGTCGGGAGCGGATGAATTCCAGCTTCCACCAAGCCCATCTCCCACAAGAGCTGCTGTGAATCACAGCAAAACACCGAGTTTAAATGGAAACACTGAATCATCGAGAACCAGCTGCCGCACAGTCCTGCAGCATCTCCTGCAGGAGCCTGCCCAGCATCAGGCCTGCTGCAGTCCTCATGCGAAAACACTGGGTCTCTCTCCTAGGCAGGACAACAGCACAAAGGACCACAAAGCAGGAGAAGGGAGAGGGCATCTCTCAGATGGCTGTGTCTGTGCATGGGCCATCATGAGCAATTTCTTCCGTCAATGTACTGCTTTCCATTCCTTTCCAACATCTCCACAGTGAATATAACATACTCTGCTCTCCTGCCTCCTCTGCTCCACCTATGAGACAGACTGCTGCTTACAGCTATGAGTGGGTGACCCCACTCATTATAATGATCTTTCTCATTATAGAAAATGAACACCAGGCATGAATGACTGCCATATAAGCTGAGCTAAGCCAGGTCATGACACCCTAAATCTCTGGCACACCATCTACAGGACCCTCATGGCTGTGGGGTGTGGAAGCTATCCTGCTCATGCCCTCCCTTGAGAGCTGGGAGAAGAAAACACAACTGAGAACATCTCAGCACATCCAGCTTTCCTGGTTCTTTTCTGGGGCATTCTTACAAAGTAGTGTGAGTATCAATATCTTATCTATACATGAGTAGAAATAGATTCAAGCTCGTTGGACATCAGGAGGTTCTGGTCTAGAAGCCATATTTGCCACAGCACTGTCTGTTATTTGGAGATGGTAATTTAGATTATGGACCAGGACTGCCTCACATTTGAATGGTCAGGTACAGGCATCTTGAGTTCTGATGTTGACTGAGTCTTGAGCTTGGGGAGACACTCAGCAGCCCTACTCACAGTCTCCATGTCACTCACAACTTTGTAGAGCTCTTTCACATCCCTCTGCATCTATAATCATATCCCAAGGTTTGTCACATGAAAGTGAGCAGAAAACATCTCTGAAAACCTATAGCCCTCCACTTTAATGAGACAGATTAGAATACCGTAAAGTATTCTCACATCTCAGCCACCTCCAAGCAAGAAATTTTAATTTCTTCTTCCTCCCTTGCATTAAGACAGTCAAGAATATGCCCAGGTGAGCTATGTCACCTTAGATATGGGAGTCTGCAGTGTCTAATCATAAATATTCCCTATGATAGATCAGAAAAAGAGAAGATATGTCCTCAAAGTGACCTGAACTCCCTGGCTCCCTTGCCCTGGTTTAATTCTGTTTCATAAGAGGTTCTTCCCCCTCCTTTAGCCCAACTCCGCTTTTGAATTCAACACAGCCAAGGGAATCTGCAAGGCCACCTTGTTCCCCTCTTCCTTCTCCCCATAACACAAGTGAGTTTCTACTGACATAAACGTGATCACAAAGTCGTGACTGCACAGGAAGAACAAACAGGCTGAGCAGATGGGTTGTGCGGGAGGAGGCCCTCATTTAAAACGCAAATAGCTGGTGGTAATTTAGCAGATGTGGTAAGAAAAATCTGGAGAGACAAGCATGAGGTGACTGGATTCCAATTTCAATCAAATAATGTGGAAGTTTGCCTGGCAAGGAACAGTTTCAGCTTCCATCTCCTTGATTACCTTATCTTGAAGAGATAATGACACTGGTGCCAAGTGTCTTCACCAGAATGATCTGGATTATTCTTCATTTAGGATCTCACATGACTCCCTGCCCTTACCAAATGTTTTTTTGGGTTGTTTTTTTTCCCCACAAGGGAAATCCATCCTTTATAGCCCAAATGTCTGTGAGAAAATATTAAAATTAAATTAGAAGTCATAACATGCCTTAATTCTGTAGCACATTCAACTTCATTTCCATCCAGAGACAGAGACTTTAGAATCTGTCCTTCACTTCCCCAACATCTAACCAGCATCTCTTAGGAAATGTCTTTGAGATGCTGTAAAAATCTGTACATCTAGCATATTGTAATATTTATTTGGCCCTAGAATTTTGTCTTGGCAGATGAACCAATTTACCACAGACGGATATAAGGATTTTCTCTTCATAAATAAAACAGAGCCTTTAATTAAACAGAGGAAATTAACCCTTCCAGGCAGCACCACAGCAGGGACCAGGAAAGCACAGCCACCACCACTGGCCAACGTCTCAGACTGAACATGGGAGAAAAGTCAAGTGCACACAAAACCAAAACTGACAGCAAAGATACTCTGACATCAACATTTATGCATGTTTTGGAAGATAATTCAACAAGAAAAGCAATTTCTATAAATTTCTGGTGCTCACAAGTGTTTTTCCAGGAAACACGGAATGAAGGATTTTCAACCTTTTGAAATGAACCATGGTGTTTCAGTGAGAGGAAGCAAAAGCTGTTGTCTCTAAGATTTCCCCACACATACAATCATCAACCTTCCCCCAAAGGCAACAAATTAGGAATTCCTGCACTCTCTTTGCACAGTGCACTTCCCTGGGTTCACTTCACCAGATACAGATTTGGCACAAAAGATTGTCACCCAGAAACACAAGTAAAACAAAAACTTGATGCTTGGGAGAGGAAGATCTTTTCCTTTAGATTTAATATAACTGGTGCTTGAAACTTCAAGGTTGCTCTAGAATTAGCACAATAACCAGAGTGCCCCACGCTAAGTGTCACGGTATCTAACATCAAAGAGTAGGAAATGTGTGAGTTTTTAGCAAGCGGCGGTTTCTGTATGAATATATCATGAGAGGAATATTTTCGTAAACAAATCATCTCTGCAGTATTCTCCAAGAGTAGGTTTCAACTCCGCCTGTTGTAAATAAATCCAGGAAGAATTTGTTTTGCTATCCCCAAACCAAATTTTGCATCAGTTTTGGAGGGCAACACAGGTCTGTGAAGAAGGTCATAGCTTTGTCCCCATCAGCAAAATCCCCAAAGCTTCACCACTATATTTTTCCTTTGGTTTTAGTCAACAGAGGGATGTTATGTACAGACCTTTGCAGATTCAACATAGCCAGATTGCAAAGGCTGCTCTTAGGTTTATTATTCCCTGATCCTCTTTAAACAAGGGCCCTATATTCATCCCTAGTGTAAGAGCTCTGCTGTCACTCAACTTAGAAGCAGGATGCCCATTTTGAGAGTCCTGTGAGATAAATCAACTTGCAAACCTCTCATTTAGAGTAAGATAATGTCCAGGACATCAGATAGCTTGCTGTCCAGCAGCGTGTAGTCCAGCTAGACCCTCTTCCTTCCAAACATCTTTATCTGCAACTCCCTATATATCAGCTATTTGCAGCACCTAGGAGATTGGTTTCAGGGAAAAATGCAGTTAGACTTCATGTCAGAGATAGTTTATCAGCTAGAAAAGTTGAGGGGCTACATACATCAACTGAGGGGCAAGAATTCATGAATGACCTTCCAAAACTCCTGCAGTAAAGCTCATAAAGCAGAAGAGGCAGAATGCAGGTAGCAGCTCACCTAGGACACCGGGAAAGCACCACTGGTGCTTGGCTGTGAGCTCTGAATGTGCCCCAGACTAAGCTGGAAATCAGATAGGAGAAAAAAATACAGAGTGGGAGACAAAATGCAACGCAAGTAAAAGCTGCTCCGACTGCCGAGGCGCACACATTGGCTGATCTGCTCAGCTCCCAGCCTCTTGCTAATGGTAATTAAATTGCTTTGATGAGCACTGACCCCTGGAAAAGCTTCCGTACAAACTGATCAGGCTTCATTAGTTTTTTCTGTCTCTTTTTCAGCTCCCTTCCTTTTGCTTTTTACCCCGTTAAACCTTATTACTTTTGCATCCGGACTCATTGTCCAGAAAGGGACCAGAGAGAAAAGCATCGCTTACCTGAACTGGGAAATACTTCCTCACAGCCATTCACCCAGCCATTGCCGCTCTTTCTAGCTGGTGGATCTGCTCCTGAAAAGGGTTGCCTCTTTCTGCTAGGATGTCACAAGCTGGAGATTAGAAGCAAATGCTCTGCAAGCCAAGCTGATCATCCCGCTGCGACCGCATCCAGGTACTGAAGCACAAGCAATGGAAAAGTCCATCGGCCAGCAGAAAACACAGGCGCACGCTCACACTTCCCACCCCGCAGCTACCTCCAACTCCCCCCCGCTCCAGCCACAAAGCGATCGGGAGCGGAGGGAGGCTGGAGGCAGGATGGAGAGCAGATGGGAGTGGGGGGTGGTGACTCGGGAGAACCAGGCAGCGGGAGATGCTAACGCGACAGATGTGCTGACTTTTAAGTTAAACAGGAAATTGAGGATGTTCGATGCAGGGAGAAAAGGCACACTACCTCACGTTAAAGGCAACGACTGTCCCTGGTCTTTCCCTTCTTTGCTTTCCCTCTTCCATCCAGGCTTTCTCCGGTGATTCCCAGCTCTAACCTCACATGCAGAAACAAGCTCTGCCTGTGTGACTGGGCAAGGCAGGAGCTGCAGGGCTCCCTTCGTAGCAGTGTATTTCCCTTCCTAGCAGTGAGTTTATTCCCTCCGCATCTCAAACTCCCCTGAAGTTCTGTAAACAGCATCCTCTAGATGATGTGAGTAAAAGTGGGAATGTTGAACAGCAAGACGAGGCTTTCAATTTGTCCCAGTTCTGGGCAGGGGAAAATACAATAGGGTTGAAGTCCTGATTTAGTTTATGTTGGATAAGCAGCAGAGAGCAGAATAAATTGATTTAAATAGAGGAAAAACAAAGTGCCTTGGTGCACTTGGCTTCCCCATGAATAAACTTGACTTTTCAGCAGTTCAGACAAGGGTGACAAGGTTGAGCCTGGGGGATGGCAGCTGTATGGTGAGGATCCACAGGGTTACATCCAGGGGGATGTAACTCCAGGACAAAGTGACAAGACCCCCAGGCAGCAGTAAAATGCAAAGGGAATTGGGGAAATCAAAACCCTGTGCTGATTTCTTAGTTAAAGCTGGAAAGCAGAGCAAAGGAAGACAAACCATGCTAGTTTTGAGATAAATCTCAGCTTCTAGAGACAATGAGAGGAAAAAGAGTGGCCCCACCACAAACCCAGATACAGAAAATCAGCAGTGCCATCTGTATCAGTCTCCCAAACAAGGACTTTGTTCCTCCTTTACAAGCAGATCCCTGCCTTTTCCTGCTGCCTTCGCTTCCCTAAAGAGCTGGGTGTCAGCCCCAGCCCAACATGGCACAGCTCAGCCTTCCTCATTCCTCTCCCTACCAGAACTTTGTCTCAAGACTCACGTGTAGGGGTGACAAGTCTATCTCCTCTACAGCACGTACAAGTCCCCAGAGTGAGATTAGTGACAGGACTCCATTTTTTCTAGCAGCTGCCCACTAGGTAAAGGACAGAAATCTGTCTGCTCTACACACAGGGAACTTGCCCCATGACTGCGAGTGAAATATTCAGGTTTTGGTTCCATCCAGCCTGCCTCCCTCCTCCCATCCCATTTCCCCTGCATCCTCACTGTCCATGAGCTGTGTTATTGGCCTCCCTTCAATATTTTAATGGAGTATTGACAGTGATCCATTTGCCCTCCAAATAGCTGAACCTGACTTGCATCCCCAGAATCGCATTTGCAGAGCCAGCCCAATCCAGTGGGTTTGGAGGCATCTTCTCAGATGCATCAGCTGCAGTTCGAAAAGGATCCCTTTTTCTGGTTAGAGAAACAGCTTGAAAAAGTCGAGCGAGGATATTACACCTCGAAAAAACTGTGGCTTTGGGTCTCTAGTCCCTCCTCCTACCTGCTGCCGCACTCCCTCGTCTCCGCAATTATTTATAAAGCTCTGTGTTCTTTCTTAATCGGGATGCCATAATGCATCCTTTCGCCTTGCACGTCACTCGTGTGTCACTCTGCGTCTGGGCCCGCCGTGACCTCTTGGAGGGCTTGGCAAGGCTGGCAGCAGCCAAATGAGTCATCAGCAACCTGCCCACTCCTCTCTCGCCCCCTCCCTCAGGCCACTGCTCCCCCCTGCACCGGCTCCCACCGAGCCTGCCTGCAACAGGGGCAGCTGGAGGGTGTGTGTGTGTGTGGGGGAGTTTAAAGCAGTCTAATCCCCAGGCTGGGTAATTCAGAGAAAGAGGATTACCCATTCTGTGCAGAGCCCTTCCCTAAATATAGACCAGCCTTCCCCTTGCATTGCAGCCCGCGTGGCATGGAGATGTTGTCCCTGGCACTGCTTCCCCGTCCTGTCTTTGGGGGCTAACTCTGCTCTTTCTCAAATCTGGGACAACCCGGTTGTAACCCGTGGAGTTAAGGTGTAATAAAACCATCGTTAGTAAAACAGAGGCGAGACTGTAGCTCTGTGAAAGCTGTCAGGGTCATGGCAGACTCATGTTCAGAAGTGTATTTTCTCCTGAATAAATGCCAGACTCCTTTGGTGAGGTCAGGGCATCTACTGTCCTACTCTTTATTTGGAAACCAATGTCACGGCCCTGAACCACAGAGCCTGACAGCAGCACGTTGAGAGGGTGGAAGAGTTAAATGTCAAAGTGGGATAATCGCATTGGAGCAGGCCTGGGGAGGTGGGAATGGACACCTGACTCTACCACCCACCTTCGGGGCTCTCCTGGCAGGTCACCGGGCACTGAGCTGTCCCCGCTCTTGGAGGGGACGGGTGTTTGCCAGAGAGCTGCTGAAAAGGAAAAGTGGTAGGTAACGTGTTACCTTCCCTGCTCATCCTCGCAGAAAGAGGGATAAAGCAGAAAGAGGGAGCTGCAGAAAGTATCCCTGATGGATTTGGCAGCTTCCCAGCAGAGCACACATCTCCCCTCACCTTTCTCCCATTTTCCAGTTTCAGTCATCTTCCCCTTCCTCTGCCCCAGATGATGAAGTAAGGTCAGACACAGCTGCTGCAGGCTCCCCTTTCCTACAGCATCTTTTTTTTTTTGGCTGTTAAAGTCCTTATGGGACTTCTAGTCACCGTAACATTAAAGTATTCATTAGCATGGGAGTAATTCCATAATCTTTTCAGAAGAGAATCTTTTCAGAGGTTCAGCTCATGATCTGGAAAATCAATTTGCCAACCTGACAGAGATGCAAGAGGATTTTCAAGGCCAGATTTGGCTTCCCCAGCAGGACTATTAGCAACCCCAGGACTTTATGGCCAGCCCAGGAAAAGGCCACCCACAACATCTCTGAGCAGAGCAAGGAGGATCCAGGTGGCTGGCACTCCGTGGAGAAGAAGAGGGGAGCAAGGCTCATGCTGTATTGAGTGCAGGTTGTGCCTCAAAGCCCAGATCTCTCTCACCAGGTTTTGTCCAGCAGCGTGTGCTGTAGAGGTGGAACAGCATCACCATGGATCAGGGGGGATTTTTCTGCTTTCTTCACCTTTCCTATTTCATGTCACCAAAAGCAGTGCTCCCTGCTCAGAGGTTATTACAAGCAAGAATGGGATACATCCTCAGCATCCTGCCTTTTCCCGGCAGACACAGGCTGTACCAACTCCTGCTCTGAAATGAAACTCACACTCTCCCTGTACCAAACGCCAGGCCACGTGCTCCTACTTTCACGGTGGGATTTTTGACATTCATTTTCATTGTGCTTTCCCAAGTCGGTGCCCACACCAACCTGCAGACAAGCAGTCGGATTTGCAGAGACCATCTGCGTGTGCAAGGCTGCCTTTTGGGGAGCACCCAGCTGTTCACTTGCAGACTGAAGGGCTGCATCCCAGCCTGGCACAAGGAGATACGAAAACTGGGCTTCCACCACCAACTGAGACATCTCAATCAATAGTTGTCATTCAGGGATGTTCCAGAACATAAATGGGTGCAAATAGCACAGCTAGTTCATGGGATAGACATCTCCTAACTGGGCCAGATGAACAGGAAGGCTGTCTCCTGTCGGATGCTTTCTGGGTCTGGCTTTGATGCTCCAGGAGGGTTCCCCCAGCACTCACATTACACATTTGTAAAATCGTGTCAGGAAACCCAAAGGTGTCATTGCAGATCTGATCTCCAGCCGAGCACATCTAATACCAGTGGACATGCCTTTCCCAGCAGGACCCTGAAGAGGGGAGGCATCACCCTGCTAACTAGGACTTCATGGAGCTCTTGAGACCCAGGGGACACAAATAGGTGATTGCTGCCTGTGGCAGATCTCCTGTGGGGAGGGAAATGCTCCACTCTTCTTTCTGCTGGAGAGTGGAAGAGGGCTTTTCCATTGGGAAAAAGAATTGGAGGAAGCCCTGGATGGTGTCTATTCCCACTCCTTCCTCCATGTTGTCCTGTAGGACAGAGCAGTCTGACCATGGGCATCCCACTGCATGAAGAGTTAGGGCAACGTCATTTAGGGCAGAGGCACTAGGGTGGTATTTCCAAATGAGCAGCAGAGACCTCTGGCTCAGTGCATTCACCCCAGGATGACCAGTGCAGCATTACTGCATATTCAATATCTGGCAAAATAAGGCAGAGAAATAACACTTTTCCTCTCTCTTCCCCCAAATGATACCACTAGGGATGCAGAGGAGTCATGAAACAGCAATTTTCATTCCGTGTCAGACACACAACTCACTTTCATCCTACCTGAAACTTCTGCCATGACTCCCCATGGCAGTAGACCCCCCTAATCTCTAGTGTGTGCTGACAGGTGCCTGACCTAAACACAGCCAGGGTTCCCCTCAGCACACAGGGAGCACTGCATTGCTCCTTACCTACACATTATAATCATCAGGTTTGTTACTGGTTTTCTTTTTTCCCTGAGATGAGGTCATACCTGACAAGTAACGTCCTTGCAGACTCAGTTCCTACCCATTATTTTTAATGAGCTCTTGGTGTTACGGATCACATTACTGCAATTTGACGTGTCTAGTGAAAATCTCCCTTGAACAGCACTTGTTCTCCGAAAGAAAAATAGTCCCTGCAAAGATTTATGTCTGGATGTGCTAGAGGATGTGCTGTAGGCATGTACATATGCATGGAACTTCTCTCACCAGAGAACCTGCACCCCACAGCAGCCACCGTCCAGAGAGCCAGCCTCCAGCCCCCAGTATCATTTCTTTCTCTCTGTGCCTTCATCTAATCCTTCCTAACAGGGGTGACTAACTGCAGTTTGTAGCTTTAGCTGCATTTAAGCTCTTCCCAAGACTGGGAGAATAATGAGGGGAGGACCAATTAAACCAGGTGCCAGCAGTGTGGTAGCCAGCAGGGTAACCAGGGCCAGCAAGTGCATAGGTCCTGGCACACACACCCCCCACCAGCCCTGGGGTGCCACCACTCACGCAGCCACACATTTGGACATGACAGCCCCTTCCCCTGTGCAAAACACCTTCTGCTTCTCCCCCACAAGCCCACCGTGACCTGGACACACACCGGGTGCGCTCCATTAAAAACTGCTTCAGCCGAATTAAAACTCTAACGCGCAGCAGCTCCTCCGTTCCCCACAGAGAGCAAGGGCAGCTCGGCAGCGTAACCGGGCTGGTTTAAATTGCTGCTTCGCTCCCGACTGCTCTGACCCCTCCAATCTCATTAAGTTGATAGTTATGTAAATGTAATGTTAAGTAAATGACAGTTCCCACCGATTCATCCCAACTCACGCACCGACTCCGCACTCCCGAGCATCCTCATTTTCAGTGGCGTCTTTTGGTTTGGTTGGGGTATTTTTAATTGGGTTTTTTTTTGTTTGTTTGTTTAGGTTTTTTTGGCAGAGAGCTTTTCTCTGCCCCTAGAGCTGCCTCCTCACCTGCTCAGAGACCCCATGGGCTGCTGGCTCTCCAGCAGCTGCCTCTCACCCCTTCCCAGTGAAGCAGAAAGAGCAACTCACTCTTCTTACCTTGGGCTTCCCAAGTTGTCAGCGGTGCTGCTGCCTGGGCGGCGCAGCGCGGCGTGTGGTGCGGCGAGGCTCTGCGCTGGCATCTCCTCTAGCAGTGATGCAGTCCTGCCGAGCACCGCATGCCAATGATGCAGCCCAGGGGATCCCAGACTAGAGAACCCAGGGCTGGGAGGATACTCCGAGCTGCCTCTCCCACCTCCATCCCTGCCTCTCCCCACCTCCCAGCTGCAAAGCCAGCAGGGAGGGAGCACTCGGAGGCAGCCAAAGTGATGGGGACAGAGGGAGAAGCTGAACAGCAGGCAAGGAGGGAGAGAGGCAAAGCTTCTGTAATTTCATAACAGTAATAAACTCCAACCCAGTGCCTAAATGTTGCAGCTCTCTAGCAGAGTTCTTCGTTACAAGAGGGATGTTTATTTAATTATTTTTTTTTTAATTGCTGACATACAAGAACGATTCTAGCTGAAAAGGAGAAAGAAATCCCAGCATGACTGGATATTATGCAAGCATCCTTCATCACTTTATAACATTAGACCAGCGCTACATTAGACCCTTCTCCCTGGGATGGCTAGAGGCCAAGGTGCCACATTTCAGGGATAACCCTACTGTGGGATAAACCCATTCTGTTTAAAATCCCTGTGTGTTTATAATTTGGGAGTTCACTGCCAGAAGAGCAGCAGCAGGAAAAATCCCACTGTCCGTGCAATTTTGTGTTTACAAGAGACCATGTGGACACAACAGCATGGAACATAGTCTGCCATGGAAATCCATCCATAATCACTTTGTATTATTAAAAGAGATAACCAGGTAACATGAGGAGGTGTCTTACTGAGGAATAAAGAGTGTGCCTCTTAACTACAAGAACAGCATTGTCAGTACACATGGAGGGGAGAAGTCCACACCCTGCAAAATCTCTTCATGCAGAAATGCCCAGATTAGTCCAGATAATGGAAGCAATAAAGATTTTCACTGGCAGGTTTCCATTGCTGCTTCTGGTAACCTAAAACCACAGAGAAGCATGAAGCCATGGGGTTCTTAGAAAGGAAACAGAGTTGGACTTAACAGGGCAGCATGAATCCCTTGTGCTTGCCGAAGGGATAGAGCGAAGACATGGAACTGAAAGTCCTTGTCTGTCAGCAGATGACATCCAGAAAGCTACTGTTCCTCTCTGTGCCTCAGTTTCCCCACCTGCAAAACAGTGGTAGCACTGCTGGCCTCTCCAGACTGCATAAGCACTAGAAGACATCACTCCTTTGGCTGTTTCCAGGACCCCTCCAGTCACACACTCTACCTTTCTTTTCTGACCTGTATTTTACAGCTTGCTCCCACCTCACCTCACCTGATTTGAATCTTCCAGCTCAGGTGTGTCTGTAATTGTTGACAGCATTACAGATTGGGCCTGAGAAATCTCTCTGTACCTGATTACTTGCTGGTATGGTTTTGTGACTGTACTGGTGCCACCACTTCCATATGGAAAATACATTAGTTGATTAATTTAGATATTTTCACACCCACTCATTTAAAAATTGGAACTCAAATCTGAAGTTCAGCTTTATTCTCCCTAGCGCAATACATTAGTTTAATTGAATTTTGTATTTGGTACAGTGCACTGATTGCTTTGATGTGGGAGCACTTCAGAAGTCAAATTATTATCACCATTCCTGTACGCTATAAGCCAAGTACCAAGGTCTTGGCAAAACTAAAAAGCAAGCCAGTCTGTCACAGTGCCACTGAGCACCCCTTTACTTGCCTGTCACCATTCCTCTGAGTTCATTAACACATCCAACTCTTCAAATCATGGTAATTCTATATGCGTGTGTCAGATCCGCTGTACTTTCTGTGGGTCACGCTCAGAAAGCACAGCACCACTCATAACTGTGTTTCCACAGACAGGTCTGTGGGGCAATTCTGGAGATGCTCTTCAAGCTTCAAAGCAGCTGGGAAGAGGGCTGCTCTGCCCCGTGTCACCTTCCCCTCGCAAACAGGATTGCAGGCAAGGGAAGACGTGGCAGACTGGCCAAATGAGCACCCCAATGTCCCTGCTGAGCTTTCCTCAATTCCCAGAGAAGCCCCTGCATGTATTATGCTTACTGTTTCCTACCCAGGATAGCTCTAGCTTGGGTAAACTTGTATTAAATCTCATTGCAGGAACAACAGGGAGGGAGGCAATAAATCTGGGAGGCACTCTTACCATTACACTGTGATTATCAGTGTTTCTAATTACCTCTGCACCCTAGGCACAACTGTGAATCTCTCTGTTAATCACTGCTAGCCGTATCCAGGTATCTTGGCTGGAGAAGAACCATTTTCCATGGTGCCATATGGTGCCAGTGGGGAACCTGAGCCTCACAAGCTTCCTGACATCGAAGGCAGCCGGATGGGAAGGCCTAACGTCTTTCTATTTAAAAGAGCACATTGATGAAATCCTCAGCAATCCAACTGTTTCTGAGCTGCGAGAAGCAAACAGAAAACAAAGCTGAGCTGCAACAAATAAGGTACAGAGATGAAAAAGAAATTATATAAGCTCTCCTGTTGTGGGGAAATAGGTGTCTGTGTCACGGTTGATCATGCAGGTACCCGTCAGCATGGTTCCATGGGCAAAGAGGGCTCAGTCTGGCCCTATAGCTTACTCAGGAGCCCCAGACCTCCTGGGAAGCAGGGTGGAAATAGGAGGTCTGGCCCAGCTGTATGAATGGAGCAGATCCCCACAGCCATAATCAAGCCATTCTCCCCTTTTGTCCCACCTACAGCATCAGGGGTTTCTCTTATGATCCCTTGCATGAACAAGACACCAGAGACACTTGTGCTGTGGTGCAGAGCTGGACAAACTGGGGTAACTCTCTTTAGCAGAGCTCAGATATTTCTGGGAAGGTGTACAAGGAGAACTGAGGCAAAGCAAGAAGTTAAGCAGTGATGGAGCAGCCTCTCCAATAGCTTGCAGGCTGTCAAGAGAAAGGAAGATAATTAGAGGAAAAGCAGAACTCTGAAAACACACAAACAATGTGTATTTCATGGCCATCACTTACATGCCAGGGCGCTTGCTGTGAGAGGCGCTCGGTACCACATGGTGTTGAGAGACCAGCAGATGTTCAGGGCTGGCCTTTTTGGGTGGGTTTTCAGGTTCCCATCCACACACGGGCACTCACACACATGTGTGAGTGCACACGCTGACATGTACACTTGTGTGTCCCTCTCTCCTGCAGGGTGTGCATGAGGAGGCCCAGGAGAGTAGTGAGAAAGGCCCCCCAAAAAATGCTGAGCTGTGACAGTGCACACTCCTGCCCTCTGTCCCTGGAGATGTCCTTGTCTAAATACAGGCCAGGAAAAGCCAGCTTTAACATCCAGCAGGGTTTAAAGAAGTCCTGAAAGGAGGTTGTAGTGAGGTGGGGGTTGGTCTCTTCTCCCATGTAACAAGTGACATGGCAAGAGGAAACTCAAGTTGTGCCAGGGGAGGCTTAAACTGGATATTAGGAAAAATTTCTTCACTGAAAGCATTATCAAACTTTGGAACAGGCTGCTCAGGGAAGTGGTGGAATCGCCATTTCGGGAGGTATTTAGAAGACAGGTAGATGTGGTGCTGAGGGACATGGTTTAGTGGTGGTATTGGCAGTGTTAGGTTGATGGTTGGACTTGGTGATCTTAAAGGTCCTTTCCAACCTAGGTGATTCTATGATCATAAGCCTGAGGCTTTTTATGTGCAAGGCCTTGAGCCTACAGGGCTAGAGGTTAAGGGCTGCAGGATGGTGGCAGCAGGAGCTGGACATTGCTACCTCCCTGAGGTGTGTAGTGGCAGCTGGCTGGTAGCTGTTACTCTCCCCTGGTGACAGTCATCCATCCAGAAACAGCCTGTACCTCCCTGTCCCTCCACCACTTCTGCTAATGAAACTTTGCTAATGAAAGCCAGAATCTGGCCTTAATAGAAAGGGGAGTCCCAGGCAATGTTTGATTACATCTGCTATTGTACCTGACACGTGGCATCAGTAATACAGATAATGAGTACAGTGCAAAAAGCTATACAAAGGGTTAAGTCTAATTCTTGGGATTCCTACCTGCTTGCTGGCAGACGTAGGTAAAACTCATCCAGAAGAAATCTCGGTATCACCAAAATAGCTGTCAGCCCTCCGCGCTGTGGGTCTCACTGCAAAGGGGTGACCTTGCCAAGACCCACAAACAAATGAGGAGGACACAGCAACCAGCAAAGGGAGAGAGCTGAGCCACGTTGCCTCCCACCGGAGACGGACAGAGCTGCTGCCTAGTTTGGGGAAATGGTGGGCAGAAAGGGGCTTACATCAAATACGTTGCAGAGTGAAATCAAGTCAGAGCTTGGGTCTGTGAAAGCCTCCCATGTCTATAGTTCCCATGGGGTACATGGATATATACATAGGCACATACACCTACTGGATGGGGCATGTTGTTCAGTGCTGGTCAGGAGCAGAAAAAGACCTTCACTGGATGCTGTAACTCCTGCAGCATGAGGTTTGCCACCCACATGAGTAACCTGCTGCCTAGAAATGTTAAAAGGCGAGATGAATGGCTGAAATTAGAAGAAATGGGAACAGGGGGCAGAATCTCAATGCGTTTTATGTTTTCCACTGAAATTCTGAGCTCGTCTGACCACGGCTCTGTTTTCATAAAGCGTAATACTACTTTTTTTCCTTAAATTAGCCTGTCACCTTCCGCGTGATGCAAGTTCCTGGTTATCGCAGCAACCCCAACAGCAGCACAGTCAGCAGCTTGTGGCGCATCAGGGAATCCCAGCATGACCTGTGCTCCCAAATATCAGCCCCATCGCCACCTCAGAGACAGGATTCATGAGATTAGGGGCTGCAAAACGTGATCTACATTTCTGCCCTCTGAACCAAAGGGGGTGCTGAACTATCTAAAACCCACATGGCACCGTGGATGCTGAGATTTTGGGGCAAAAGTGCAGCCACTGAGGCAATATCAATTTACCTGAGATGGAAACGTGAGTTGGAGAGGCTCTACCACACTAGATAAATGGAAAATAAGCAGAATAGTAAGCACTCAGCTGAAAACTATTTGTGGTATAGAAGCTTTGGTTTTCCAAAGAACCACTGCTTTCTAAAAGGTGCCACTGCTGCGTGCTGTGACAGGCCAGGGAGATGCAGTGTCAGACAATGGTGTCCATCAGCAGCATCACTGCCTGAAAATGGTCAAATATAGAGGGATGAGGGTGCTCAAATTTCTGTAATCCAGCAGAAACCATTCCGTAAGACAGGCCTGAGCGGAAAATCACAGGTACCTTGGCAGGATGTGGTGCAAGGGCCAAGGCCAGAGATGGACCCACTCAAGTGTGGCACTGTCGCTGCCTGATGCAAGGCTCTGCTAAATGCAGTGCATTACTGAACAGCTGCAGCCTCCAGCATGACCTTAAACATTATCTTTTTTCTTCCCCCTTCCCTTTTTAAAGTCTTTTTCTAGTGGTTCTATTAGTCTAGGTTTAAAATCCCAAGTACAAGTGCAGTGAACCATTAAAGAGCAGTTCACACTTCTCTTCCTTCCTCAATTTTCATCTTTCTAAATGGAGGAACGCCTTGTCAGGTTAACTCTGACTTCTCAGACCTCTAACGCGTTAGGGAGCATTTATTTATGTGAAAAGGGTGAATGGTTCCCTACACGTTAATAGCACAATCAGCGTCAAAGTCCTCGGCATTAATATTTAACGTCCTTTGTTATGTCCATGCCTGACTGCGATTCAGAGAGGGCTGAGTCAGGAGATCAGAAGCTGCTGGGAATTGAATAAGCATTATTGGTGGGATTTCTCTGAGTGGAAACTGGAAAGTAGAAAAGACATTGGTTTTATGTGTGGCAGCCCAATTGTCAAGAAGCTGTGCATTTCTGTATAGTGTGTAATATATGCAAGAAAGAGCTGCAATGGCACTCTGTGGCTTTTTTCACCACACGATTTCTTTAATGTTGTTGCCTGCTTACTTGCCCTGAACGCACAAACGGGCATTAATTTTATGAGAAATGAAGGACAAAATCTAACAGACCGGTATACAGCCCCTGCAAATTCATGTTTATTCATGTCACAGTAGGAAATAGACATCTCTGAGAAAGAGCAGGTATTGTATAATTTATCCAGCTTTTCTATGAGATAGACAACCAAGTACATCGAGAATGTGTACCATTAGTATTACTATCATTAGTATTTCTTCTTCTCCTTTTTTGTCTATATATACACATAAACATATTTTTTCTAGATATTACATTTAATAAATATTAATCTTAAATCTGCTCTTCCTCTGTACTCATCATGGCACACCTGGTGGTTGTAGATGGTTTCATCCTGCTCCCCCATCCAGAACAGGTATCATCATTGTCAGTAGCCTTCCAGATATCAGAGCTATGACTGTTTTTTTTTCAGTTTCAATTGCCCATAAATGCTACACTTGCAAAGCCTTCCCATATTTCCATGATTACACTGTAACCATAGTAAATTTTCTAAGCCTGGCGTACGGCGCTCATTTCATCTGAGTGATTTTTGGGGACACTCTGTTAGATACGGCCACCTAAGGGTGTAAGAAAATGCAGTGTATTACATGACAGAGAAATTAAACATGAACCTGTAATTCCAGATTCAAAGAGACAGAGGAAGGTGAGATTCAAGTTTCATTTTATTCTTACTCACCTGGAAGAGCCTTTTTTTTTTGAAGCAATGCTTTCTGGGGAACGGCCTTGCGGGAAGTGGAGGGGCTTCCCCCTCCTTCAATAAAAGGTAGACTCAAAAAAAAGGAACTTTGGGATTTTTTAAACAGGAATCACCTTGGCTGTGTATTCATGTCTTTGCCTCACATCCTATACACAAGGTTGCTCTAAGCCGTATCAGAAGGGACTTCAATGAGGTTTGTCTGCATCCTGGGCATCCCGACAGACAGAAACCTCGCTGAGCAGAAAGCATCACAGCCAAGCTGCTTGCCAGTAATGCAGCTGGAGGGGGAAAGGGATGGGAAACTATTTTCACAGGATGCAACTGGAAATTGCATGAAGAAAGAATTGCTGGTGATCCTAGAAGCGTTTCGGGTGTTCAAACCATTGGCTTACAACATTGTGAAATTATCTACCACCATCGAAGCTTGACGCGAACTGGTCGTGTTTGCAATTGGGCAGAGATTAGGGATGAAAATGAAGATAAAGGGAGAAAAGTAGAAATGCAGAGGAAGTGAAAGTCACAAAAAGGATCAATATGAACCCACAGGCAGGGAGTGAAGAGGAGCCCGGGTGGCTGCAGTGGGGACCCGGCTTCAGCAGGTGGCAGCAAGTGAGCTGGGGATGGAGGGATGGGTGGTGCATGGATGAAGGAGATGCTGCTGCTGCTGGGGATGGATGGAGGAGATGCTGCTGCAAGGGCCAGGGTGTCTGGGACACGACACAGGCCTCCAGGAATTCATCAGCCTCTTAATAACATCTGTCCACCAGCAAAAAGGAAAAAATAAAATAAAGTAAAAAATAAATCAAGCTGCAAAATCTGCAGATCGCTCAGCGTAAAAAACTGAGGTGGCAGCTGGCTGATGTGCTGGAAATCTCACATTATTAAGGCAGCAGATAGGCACTAGTGCTTATTTCTTATTTTATAGTTATTTCAATAGCTCTGTTCTAGTGCCCAGGTGTCACAGTCTCCTGGGGCTCACCCCTGAGGAGCTTTGTTTTCCTTCACGAAGGCTTCTAGCTGAGCTCTGGGAAGGTAGGTGCAGATGGGGAGCGGTGCTGAGAAGGTCAGCCCCTGCCACAGATTTGCTCATATTGAGAATGAGATGTTTCTGTTTGGACCAGACTGGTCGGTCCAGGTGGGAATGGATGTGTTTGGCTGCAGTCCGGGGCCTGCACATGAGCTACTTTCAAGAAGAAAAGGGAGATTTTCTTTCCTACTTTCAGCCTTAATTTGCTACACTGTTCATGTTACATGCTGTTAACATTACAGATAAACAAACATAATGAGGAGTCATCCATATGCTGCCATTCCTGTTACCTGGAGATGCTGAGATGTAACGCAACATTCACTGTTCTCCAAAGCCCCGTGATGAACCATTCCTCAACCCATGTTCTCCCTCTCCTCAGGATCCAGCTAGATGCCAGTTGCACACGCATGTGTTCCTTGCAACACGAATTTCATTAGCAGGGATTCGTCAGGCTCCTCCTTTCACCCAGCCCCCAGCGTAAGACGAAAAGGAAACCCACCAGCTTTTGGCTTTGCGGTGTGTGATGGCTCTTCATTGAAGCTAATGAAGAAAACACACAGTTTGGGAGTTACATGACTCATGCTTATATCCTCTCCAGTTACATGTAAAACCGACAGTGTCAGAAGCTCTCATCAGGCAGTGTGACAGGTCAGCATGTGACCACAAACACCACTGCCAAGACACGTGGGGTTTGATCTTCTCAGTAGGGATGGGCACACAGGCTTGCTCTAATGGTAATAAAGATGGTTTTGTCTTGTCCAGCTGGAAGCAGGATTGGTTGGATACCCCACGAGAAAGCTGGCTTTCATGTGATCTCCGGACCATGTTTTCCATATCTCATAATATGAAATGACATTACAGATAGAGCCCACTCCTGCACTGAGCTGCTGGGGCATCCATTGGCTTGCTGCTCCTGGCCCAGGCCCTAAGGACAGTCCACTGCTAAGTGTCACAAGGAGAGCACTCAGGGAGCCCAGGTAGCTGGTAGATGCTTCACATCATGTAGATGGCTTCTCTAAACATAGGTGTGTAGCACCACCATAGAACAACAACCAAAAGTTTGTGCTTAGTGGAAAACACAGAGCATGAATTGCTTAGCAATATGCAGAAACTTAAATGCAGTAGCTGATAGACACCTCAGTACCAGCTCAACAAGGACTCAGCACTGCCTATCAGTATGTAGACACTAGATCTCCCCAGGAATCAGATACTTTGAGCTTCTTTTGGTGGGCCCTTATCTGATCCCCAGCTTTCCTTTCCTTCTTGGTGCATATGGGCCAGGAGCACGCTCTCCCAGAAGCTACAGAACAACATAAATCCAGTGTACTCAGCCTGAAGCTCTCCATGGTATGACCTGGCACATGTGACATAAATAAATTTCAGCTGGAGGTACTAGGGTCCCTGACCACCTCCTTGATGATGGTACTTCGTGGATTCCTCATCTCCTGGTGAAACAGGGCTTACAGTCTTCTCATGCGGGTAACCTCATGCAGTCCTTCCTCCCATTAAGGGACTCTTCTTCTTTACAGATCCAAAAGATAGTCAAAGCAACTCACTTTTCATATGGATGCATGCAAGTGAGCCAGGGAGGGATCTGAGCTCCGGACACCAGCAGAGCCTTGCCTGTCCTGCCAGACATGAAAGCAGCAGGATTTTCCTAGTATTTTGGAGACTGGCTGAGGAAAACGAGTGCAGTGGGATTGCCAGGGCACTGCAGATTCAGTTCCTGGCCTTCTTTCCAGGCCTCGCTTGCAGCCTCCTCTCTGCCAAATCTCTCTAACAGGCTGGGAAGAAGTTCATGAGCCAAACCCACCCCCTCTATCCCCACTCCCTTAATCATCTCCCTCCACCACGTGTGTGCATCTGCCCAGATGTGTAGTTGCTGTCTGGAAGTTTTCCTTCCAATATGCTCAATTTCCCAGCACTTCAAACAATGAACCACAATGTTTCTCTGTGGGCACAGCGCTTCCTTAGGCAAAGAGGAGAAAGGAGGCGAAGGAGGGGGACTCCACTCCTGCTGCTTGAAATCCCTGCCTTGCAGTTTGCTGGCAGTCCTTGTAGTATGTCATATCTACATGTAAAACATCTCCCCGGGTTCTTTTTCTCCCCATGTCCTGGCTGCCTGAAGGAGTTGCAAAAGAACTGGAAAAGTCAACCCTGAGCAAACGATGAACATGTTTTCATTGCTTTCTTTTTTGTTTAAGGGGAAAAAAAAACTAAAAGGAGTTCTGACTCCAAAATGCTCTCATGAAAACATGATCTTTGGCTGGACCAACACACCAGGTCACCAAGAGGTCTCTGGTGCCTTTTAGCAACCGGTTGAGGCGGCAACACTGAGCAGGATCCATTTTCCTGCTCAGAGACTTGCACACCTTCGGGGTGACCTGCAATCTCTGGTGTGACCACTCCAGCAGCAGTTCAGTGCATGAACGGTCAGAAAGGCATAAATTGTGCTGCACAATGGGACTGGGGACATGAGAAAAGGTGGCCGATGCTTCCCACCATGGGCTGTGCGCAGGGTCCCCACTGCTGCTGCATGTGTTCCGAGGGAGAGAAGAGAGAAACCATGCTACGAGGGGAATCGAAGCAAATGTAAACTCAAGTTCTTTTTGCCTTTCTTTCCCTCTGTAAATGTCTAAGCACTGCTTACCTTCTCAGGACTGCTGGATCCCTGGATGCTGGAGGAGCTGCCTGCCAAGAGCTGAGACACTTCGATGCTGCGCAGCCCCGGCCCTCATGAGAAGGAAGCATCTCATCACTGTCTCTAGCAGGGATGCGGTGCCAGCCAGTTGGCAGCCTCATTTATTTGGAGTCCAGCCTTGTCCCTGCTTTGTTTACTTCTTCTCATGGCAACAGACAAGCTGCAGAGAAGGTTTTCACCCCCACGCTTTACCTGATAACAGCCTTGAACCAGCATCTGTTTGCCTGGAGGCACAACTTGCTGCTAGTTGGGACCTATTTCTCAGGAATTGCTGTTAAATGATGTCACTTTGGAATGAGCTCCTGTCAGGCTGTGTCTGTGCTACCTAAACTCTAAAACTGCTGAAACTTGCTACTGCAAGTGTCTGAAGGGGTACAGGGACAACCAGAATTGTCGGGCGTGTGGGATTCATCCCTAATTTTGCTCAGACGGCACTGGGCAAGCCTTTCCTGTTTGAAAACTGCCTCCTGCTGGGGTAGAAGGGGCGTGGGTGCAGGGATTTGCTTACTGCTCACCCAGGTGTCCCCACACCTGCCCCTCTCTGCCCAGGGGAAGGCTCCTGCTCCGCTCTCTGCCATCCCTGCATGTGCTCCCAAGCAGGCGATGCCTCTTCTCCTCCATGGTGCGTGCTGTGCCTGGCACAGCTGGGCAGTGAGCTCAGCGCTGAAGAAAGAGAAAAATAACTAACAGCAGCCATCAATGGCTGGGTAATCACAGCATTATCTGGCTCATCTCAGCCAGCGTCTGCAGCTGGGGCTGCTCTCTCTGGGCCAGCATCGCTGCTGCGCACCTGCTCGCCCTGACTCTGCTGCTCTGCTTGGGGACAGTCTTGAGAGGGTAAAGCTGCACTGGTGGGAAGATGTGCTCAGCTCCTTCCTCAGCCTCCAGGACTCTAGTGGCATTTGACTCAGAAATACGGTTATTTCCAAGCCTTGCAACAGAGAAAGTTCAGGCATGGGGAACCCATGACATCCAGTTTGGGGTGAGCTCTTTCAGAATGCTTGGAGCACCTTTTGAACTTTGTCTTCTCTGGCTGATGGTGAGAGGTTCTGAGTACCAGAGAGCAGCTCAAACATGACTGTGGCAAAAAGGGCTGAGTGGGTCAGAGCAGAAGCTTGGTCACTGCACAGACAGAGCTGAGCTACAGGTCCAGGGGTGCTCACCCACAGAAATATCACTGGATGCTGCCAGCGATCAGCAAGGAGACCACACCCTCGCTAGGGACAGCAAGCTGGAGGCGAGGGAACATTAAGGCTCTTCACAGTGTGGTATTTTTTAAGATTGTGTCACTTTTTAACACAGAACCAATGACCAAATAGACACCACAATCACTGTGTGTGGCCAGATGTGCTTCAGCACAGGTACAAAGCACCAAGGATCCCAGATCTTGTCAGACTTGCCTATCTCCAGTTTTCAGCACCGCACAGCATCATGTTTTAACTCTTGGTTGGACCAGCAGGTTCTTACCTCGTCCTCTCACGTTGTTGATGTTGTAGCAGAGGTAGAGTGAGCTGAGCTACAATACCCTTTTTAAACACTTCTCTAATATGTTTTGGCTCTGACCGTGTTGGGTGTGGGACCAAAGACAAACACGGAGTCACGCACAGCACACGCCCCTACGTGTAGACACCCTTCACACCCACCCTCATGTTTCTTGCTGGCTGGTGAACAAGGGAGCAAACCATCTGAGGGAACACAATTTCACATCAGGACCCAGCAGGGCACAAAATCCCACCCAGTGCCAGGACTTGTGATTTATGCTTTTGTTCCTGTAACAACAGGCAGAGGCAGAAAGAAAGAACGAAAGAACAAAGGAACGAAAGAAAGAAAGGAAGAAAGGAAGGAAGGAAGAAAGAAAGAGAGATAAAGATAAAGATAAAGATAAAGATAAAGATAAAGATAAAGATAAAGATAAAGATAAAGATAAAGAAAAAAAATAGCTTTGCCAGATTTTCCATCCCCTGCCGAGACGTGAAGCCAAATGGCAGCCAGCATTCACAGCAACACCCACGGTTAAGCACCAGTACTATTGCCAACTCCTGCAATGTTATCACAAGCCTTACAGCGTTCCTTTTCCTTTCTTAAAGCCTCAGCTCCTTGGAGTCATGGGATTAAGCAGACATCTCAGCCTCTGATTTTAATAGCAGTTTCTATCACTTACTGCTAAGAATGGCTTGCGAGTGGGACATGTTTGAAACCTACAAACAAAATAAACCAGTGTACCTACTTCAAATCTGTTAATTTGAAAGTCAGTTTTATTTGAAGGGAGAGTTTTGAACATTTTGGAAAGCAGAACTTGTTAGCAGCTGAAGGAGACCCTTAAAGAGGCAGAAAATAGTCTCAACTGAGAAGATGCTGCAGGAGGAGAACAGACTTCCAAGTAGGCTGGGTTTTCATTGCTTTATCCTGGCAGAAAGATCAGCAAAGGGAGAACATCTGGGTTCAGTAGCTAAGGTAAAGCACTTTTTGTGTCAAGAGCAAACATTAAAATTCAAATGTGAAGACTGAGACTCCCTGGAAAGGGAATTAAGCTCGGTAGATAACCGTGCCTCTGTCCCAAGGTTGGACTGTGTGGGCAGTATTGATAATTCAGTGCTGTTAGAAGAAGGAGGTGGGGGATCTGCACGTAAAACAACATCTTCCATTTTGCAATGCTTGCTGTAAGAAGCCTTGTGTTGGAGTCCTATGATGCAGTCAGAAGGATGGACAGGTGTCTCCAAAGCTCACAGCCCCCAGACCCATACTCACTACCCACTCTGGCTCTCCTCTTTCAATTGCAACTCACTTAGACTTGGAGCTGCTTCAATTTTTTGTCCCATACGGTGCTAAATAAAATTTCACTGCAAAGCAAGTAATTAAGAGCAATAATTGTGCAGATGATAGCCTCAGAATGGAGCCATCCCCCTTTTTGCTGCAAATTTTAATCATTTTAAGTTGGAAAAGCTTGTATGATCCCTGAACCCACATACAGCTTTAAAGTACAAAATGGGATGCTTTAAAAGACCGTGGTGATAAATTGTTCCCATAAATGATGAGAAATGTTTAAATCAATAAAACGTTTGTTTAGATGTCCATATGGAGAAAAGATACAGTCTGTTGCTCTTCATATTGGATTGATCCCACTGTGTTAAATTACAGCTGGCTACAGCCCTTCATCGTTTACTGCCACAGCTTGACAAGCATGTAAAATATTCACACTGAGCACAAAAATTTCTGATCTCTGCATTGTCCTTGTCACTTCCTCCCAGCCAGGGCCAAATTAAAGGCTGCTTACTACGGGGGGAAGCTTGCCACAGCTCTCCCACCAGCCTTTAGCCGCCTTTCCCAATATCCTCTCGGATGGCCCGGGGGAGCGAGCAGCTGGGGAGCAGATGCCGGCAGCCTTCCACACATGACCCCAGCTCTGCCTATAGCACTTAGGGTTTATCAGCTGCTGTTGATCATAAATACATAAATACAACACTAACGTGGTCTTAAAGGAGTAGCTGCTGCTGGAAGGTGCCCAGTCTGTGCTCTTGAGAGGGTCACAGCAGAGATGGTGGGCGCTGGGAGGCACTAAAGGGGGAGCTGGGAGCTCTGGGTGTTGCTTCCACCCGGACTGGGTGATGCTGGCCATGGCCGTGCCTCTTCTGGAAACATAGGGTAATGTGGGATGTTCCCCGTGGGTCCCGGAGAGAGGCCAGGATGGTTGGGAATGGTGACTTTTAAAACCATCTGAAGTTCAGTGGCCAAAGGAGATGTGATTGAAAGTAATAATCCTGGGTAGAAATAAACCTTGAAACTAAAGATGTGCATATCAAAGCAGATGCTTGTGCATCCCACCAAGCCAGCCTGTCACTCCTGCCTGCAGGCAGCACAGGCAGAAACACGGTGAGAAGCAGAGAGGTCCTTCAGAGGAAAAGGCAGCTCCTGAAAGCCCCTTCCCTCAGAGATGTGCTGGTGGCAGGATAGTCCTGCCTTGTGGCATGGGGCCTGACCAGCAAGGCTTGGAGGAGAGCTCAGATTGGGCACAGACATCAAGAAAGCTGCACAGAGAAAGGTCCAGGCTGTTCAAAGAATAATAGAATCATCTAGGTTGGAAGAGACCTTTAAAGACCATCGAGTCCAACCAGTAACCCAACACTGCCAAAGCCACCACTAAACCATGTCCTCCAGCACCACATCTCCCTGCTCAGCCCCAAAAGACAGCACATTACAGGTTCACTCCAGGTAACTATTCAGGAACTTGGACCAAGCTTCGTCAAACCCCACCTTGGTCACATTTTGGATGTGCCAAAATAGTCCTGCTAGTTTCGGGGTCCCGATGAGTGCTGTTGTGTGCCCTGCAAACTCTCTTCTTCCGCCCTAGCTCTGCTTTTCCCTTGGGAAATGGGGACCTGTGCCCTGCGAAGCCTGGCCATTGCTGCAAGCAGCCCCATCAGAGCAGGGAGAAAAGCAGCAAGAAGAAACAAAACTGATGTCCTGATCAGAGCCAGTAGAGGCCACTGCTGTATGCTTTAAAAATAACTCCAGATCTGAGGTCCCTGGCGTGGTCTTAACTCCCAAGCATGCTCCTCGCTCCAGCGTGTGTTTTTCTCTCTCCTCCGTGGTGTCATGTCTTGGCTCCAGCATCCCCAGGCGTGTTGCAAAGTGTTGGGTCCGGGCCACGCTTTCTGCTCTCTGCAAAGGGGTGATGTAAGTGGCTGTGTACCTCCCTTCCTCCCCTCCAAACCCACCATCGTCACCAGACGAACCCTCAGTAAACAGTACTAGCGAACTCAGGCCCCCAAGGGGCTACTGCACTCCAGTCCAGACTGCGGGAGATAAAGAGGTTTTATACGAGAGCAAGCAAAATGAAATCCGGAGCCTCTCAGACACAGTAACCTCAAAAAACATGGTGGCCACCTTCCACTGGGGCATAGTCTGCTCTTCTGCCCTGAATACTCTGCCTTTGCCCCCTCTGCAGCACGTGGCACCTGCCCTTCCAGCTGGGCTGATGTTGCTTTGGGCTGACCCTTGTCCAAGCTTTCAACCTCCTCTGCATTTATTAAGATGACACACACAAAAAGATAAGAAGTGGACTAAACACTGAAATCCGGAAAAGTATTGCTGCCCTGCTGCATTTTCACAGCTCAGGTCTGTTTGTACGTACCCAGTGATGGAGCAATATTTGAGGTGCCTTTGATGTTTGAAATGGCTTGGAACTGTGACAACGGAGCCGAGCTGTGCCTTTCCTTTAGTGAAATAAACAGCAAGGTGAGTATAAATGCCAGTCGCTACACTTAAAAAAGGCACCAATGTGGGAAAATAAGTAGGGCACTATCAGCAAAGTCAACAGTTCTTTCAAAAATAACTTAATTTCTTTAAAAAGCTTTCAATATATTTTAGAATAGCTTAAAATTATTTTTTTAAGAGACAGAGGGCTTTTTCATCAGAAGATGAAAGAGAGTGTTAATTTCTCAGAAGTCTGGCATTTTTTCAATGTCTGCCTTTTAGGTTTATGAAGACAAACTTGCTCCTTGTGCCTGTGCTTTATCATCTCATTACTCCCAGTACCAGGGGGAACAGAATGCTCTCACAGTGTACTGGGATGGAGGTGTTGTGCCCCAGTCCATCTTGGTCATAATGAAATGTGGCTGAGCACATTCAGCTCGTTCCAGCTGATGTTACACCTCTTCCTGTTCTCCGAGTGGAAATGCAGTCATCATAGGGTGTGTATGTGTGGGGGAGAAGCCTTCCCAATGGGCCCTCTGGGATCCAGACACTGAATTAGCAGTGTTGCCTAATGAAGAAGCTGCTAGATATGGATGTAGATCAGTTCAGTCTGGAGTACTCTCAAGTTTGCCATCAACCCTGTAGGACACTTAGGGCCATAAACTACATGCGTCTAAGGTTTGCTACTTTCTGTCTCAGTTTACCCATCTGTTCAGTAGTTCTGGCTTCTCTGATTAGCTATTCTAACATTTCTGAATGTGTTAACTAATTGTTATATACATAGGTGGGTCACCATTCATTTCCCTTCTATGTCCTTGCATAATCCCATCCCCGGTTCAACAACTGAAAGCGTGACTTCAGTACCCGCTGGCAAGGTGGTGGCCCGCACAGAAGCTAATCATCCTCTGTTATCACTTTCCTTTCCATCCCTAAATAGAAAGGCCATGTACAGCAGCACAAGTATTATCTACTCAGTTGTTTTGCGTAAGGAGCTCATTTCTGGAAGAGATCAGTAGCTCGCTCCCCCATAGCGTGTTGTGCTGCAAGCAGGAAGTCCAAACTTCCAGCCCCCTACTACAGAAAATTAGGCCCGGAGGGGTCTATCAACGCTTTTATTCCTTGGAGATATTTGTACATTTACAGACACTCCTTTTCCAGTTTGAACCAGGGAGCAGCATGAGTGTACTGGGTGAAGAACTAATGTCAACCAACTGATGCAACACCATCAGTGCTAGCACTTCAATAACTTCTACAATAGTTTAAAGAGTTGCTTCTAACCTATAAGACAGACAGTTTATGGGTCTGGCTGTTGTTCTTATTGCATTAGAGCACCGGAGGGGACAGTCTTTCTGGCTCTGAAGGCTCAGCCTGAGTGTGTATCTTCTCAAAAGATAATTTTTCCTGAGGACACCCCTGAACAGCACTGTGAAAAGCACAGCACAAGTGTGGGGTGTAAACCTGTTTTAGAGACTCTGTGTCAAGCAAATGGCAAGGAGAGATGGTGGATGGTTGGATGGGAGTCTCGAGAGGTCAAGAAATAGTTAATGGGAAAATTACAGAAGACATTGGGCTCTTGTGACAGCAGGAACAGAAGAAAGCAACAGCAGCCAGACCTGCTCCAAAAGCTTTTGGAAATAGTGCTTTAGAAGGCAGTGAATTCCCTTGGTACTAATCATGCTTCCTGCTACCTTGTTTTTCAGTTCATTGTACTTGTTTCAGCCATTGAGCTAAGCAGCTGCTGCTGAGTTGGGGTGGAAATGGCCCCCATGGAGGCCACGTGCGTGGAGGTAATGGCTTTACCGTGACTAGCCCCGGGGGGCTCAGAGCCAAGCCACAGCCCAATAACGGATGCAAAGAAAATAAAGAGCTGTTCTCCATCCAGTGAGTGTGGATCACGTGCAAATGTATCACGTGTGGTTTTCAAACAAAAAGGTTTCAGGTAGGAGAGCCAGACGCAGTTCTGTGAGGTGTTAGACCGCAGATACCTCTGAGGGAAAAAGAAAGATGGCTGTTTCACTGCTTGAAATACTTAAAGTTCAACTGATAAAATGCTAAAAAATGGACTGCAGGGGAGTAACTGAACTAACTGAAGTAGTATGAGGGTGTGGGGAAGCCTGATACATGATCTAATAGATGTTAACTTGTGTGATCCTACAAAGCCATGGTAACGAGACGCATCATGCGCATCTTCCCTGCCAAACACAACCAGCTCCCTGCTTCATTCAGTCTTTCAGCACACGCTCCCATCAGCCATATTACACAAGCCATACACACAGCGAAACCTTGAAAACAACCAACACCCTTTAGAGATGAGGGACGGTGATTAGTCTACAACTTCACTCTCACTTTTATAATAACCACCATGGCACTTTGTTCCAATGTGCAGCAAAGCAGAGCTGCCCAAACACCTAAACCTTCCATAGCCCATTAAATTTCTGGAGCTGTCTCTTGTCCTCACTTTTAGACTTAGGAGAAATTATATCAGGGTGGGTAGTTAGATGTTTGCTGCTTGTAGGAAAACCTCTCAAAGGCTGGTAGGATATTGTATTTCCAGGTTCCTGCTGTGCTAGAAGAGACGGGGTGATTAAAGCAGCACACTCATGTCTCAGGAGCAGGGGATGCCATAGATTATTCTCCAGATACCCTGTCGGTGCAGGCTGAGGGTGATAGCTCAGAGGATGCTACAGCCATAGATGAGAAGAGGGAACTGCCACAATTCATTGGAAGGTAGTGAAAGACAGGAAAAATTGCTGCCATGAAGAGATTGTGGACATTACCTGAGGTCCAGATGTTTAGCAGGCATTGCTTTTCTGTCATTAGCAGTCACATCTTGCACAATTAAATTATCTGTGAGAATAAACAGCTCAATATCCAAACAATCATTTGCAGAAGTAATTATCGGATAGGGCAGAGTCGCAGTAAATGAGCAGACAAATTCTGCCCATGAATTCTTACTTATAAAACTGTTTTTAAAGTACAGATTATTTCAAAATAGCCTTACATATGTGGAGCAAGATGTCTTCATCTTTTATATGTTCTTTACATGCACAGCTGTAAACTGCTGGCCGAAAGCTATTTTCTTTCCCATGGGGTTTCAGCATAATGTGCAATATCGGCTTTATTCTTCTGGTTGCCACAACAGCTGAGAGAATAACTCAGTTCCTCTTTTGATTTTAAAGATGCTTGAAAAAGGAACTGAATGTGATTATGGGAGTAACCTGATGTGGCCCTTTGTTGGCACAGAGAGATGAGCCTCCTGGTTTCACTTTCAGGTTCAGATATTTAGCGTGGCAGGAGAGTCTGCGGTTACAGAGACGTAAACGGTATTACAAATAGTTTTATTGATATTTGGGTTAGTGTGCAAACCAGACTAGTGATAGCGGGAAAGACCTGTTTGTCTATGTAACCTGCAGGCTTTCAACAGCCCTTCATAAGCCCATCAAATAAACAGTGTTTGCAATTTGTCAAAAGTGTAATGTCACTACCTGCAACGAGAAACAGTGATGTTAACAGCATCCCAACACGTCTAATGCTTTGCAGGACAAACTTTTCTACGGGCATTTTTATCCCCATCTTGGTGGAATAAATGGGAGATGGTTTCAGGGATGTTAACCTGATTCTCTGCCTGCGTAACACTAAACCCTCAGATGTGGTTTGGAGTTGAATATATACATGCACCACTGCTCTTGGCTTGTGATAAACATGAGAAAAGGAATGCCAGCATTTGGAAACATACTACAAAGGAGAGAGAGAGAGAATCAAAATCAAAGCAAAGGATTTGGAAGGGCAAAATTGTGCAAGAGAAACACCGCCAAATCCTATGCCTATTTCTGCAGTGTCAACTTTTTAAATGTATTTGAGGTATTTATTACGTGAGGCGTTTAATCTGCTGCTCTGTCAAGCGATCTTTCTTGATGAGGTGCCTCTCAACTTTCTGCTGTTGGCTAACCCAAGCAGACAGTGGGAGGAGGGAGAAGTTAATAAAAAGGGAAATACAGCTTTTGCTGAAGTTTCTTAGGTGGCACGGCTATTTAATCAGCCACACAGAAATTCTCCGGGCTGGCAGGTTACCCCAGATAGCCACTGCCATAGCCCCTGCCTGCCTCACTTCCCAAGGCAGGTACACAGTAAGATACTGAATCAGCTTCACTAATAGCAAAGCTCAAATATGTCTAAGCATGGTTTAGCTGTCAAAAAAAAAAAAGATGAAGAAAAAAACGTTGTGAAGACAAAGACCTCATTAGTTGAAGCCGTCTGATGCCTGCAATGACATCCTGGACACCTGTCAATAGAGAGCAGCAGGGACAGAGGAGGCTGTTTGATCCTAATCTCTTTCTTTCCAGTCTGGATCAGTTCTGTCTCTGTTTGATCTGTCAGAGGTTTAAATGACCAGCGCGGTGGCCCGCTCTGCAGCCTGAAAGGCTGGAGATAAGTCTGCAGAAATACCCAGCTGACCTTGGAATAAGCTGCGCTTGGATTTGCTTACAGGTGGTGATCAAAAATACTGTATGATGGCTGCTTAATATGAAATAGATCCCTTTCCACACAAAAGCACGTCAGTGTGTGTTGCAAAACATGACTTGCCCTGCCTGGGATGCCAGAGATGCCATATCCCATTCTTGACACAGCCGATGACATGGGCTTCTTCGCCCAAGCTGCTAAGAAATGACTGAGAAGTGGTCTAGCGTTACAGTAGTGAGGGGAGCCCCTGACAAGCCAGAATGCCAACCCTCCACCTCACAGCATGTCCCACGTGCTGGCCGCTGCAAATAGTCAAGTCCAGGCTGCCCTGGCAGCCAGAGCTCTTGCAACCGAAGACGGAAGGGAAAGGACAAACGATGCTGTTATGGTGGCTCTCCATGTCTAGGGAATGTGGAGAGAAGAACATCCGTGAGAAACTCCTTGAGAACCTCCTTTGGCAGTGGACAACCGCCCTACCGAAGCCATGTGCTATTCATATATATTCAGAATTAACTCTTCAGAGGAAGGGCAGAGGGAAGCAGTGAGGTAATAACAGTTGATGACCTCATGTGTCATGACATGCTTGCCCTGCTGAATCGTACTGCATGGCAGTATGTGGGTGCAGCACCCAATGAATGCCCAAGATCCTGTTGTCCCTCCTGGCATTAGCATTTGTGGCAAATTATCTTTGATTTCCTGGGAACCACATGGATCAGTTTACAGTGCTCGGGGAGGCAGCTCTCTTTTCCCCTCTTGAGAACTGAAGCTCTTTCAATTCACTGCTGGAGGACTCTCTCATGTTCTGTAGCTTGAGATCTCATCCAGTCCGTATACACCAACAGAGAAAACCCATAATGGAAGTCAAACATGGAGCACTCATGTCCTGGAAAGAGAAAAAGATAGCATTGCACATCCACATTACAGGTGCAATTTTGGCCTGTTTCACCCTGTGTAATATTTGCAAGATTCAAGCAAATATTTCCAGGTGCCCCACAGAGTGACTGTTTCTCTTACTGCTTCGCACAAAAAGCAAATACACCCATCAGCTCTGGCATGGATTCAGGAGAAGCCAGGGGTGCCATATGCGTTCACATCCTGGCCACACGTGGTGATGGTAATAAATAATTGGTTGCAAATGCATGTGTTGCTTTCTTGATTAGTTGCTTTACTGTGGGATCTGCTGTATTGATTAATTTTAATCTACTTTGTATGTTATTTAGAGCTGAAATTGAGTAGAGTGCAGGGGATGAGGAAACTGCTCTAATTTTTAGGGCGTATACTGCATTTGATTAATTTTACAGCCTGCATTGACTAAAAGCTTTTATCCTGGTCTGCTATCAATTTAACTCTCTGTGTTTGTCATTTTTTACTCCTGGGGTCCCACATAATTCAGTTTTGTAAATCGATTTGATAGATGTGTTCTGATACATCAATAAAGCCTTTTGGCATAGAATTGCCTATCCCTTGCTTTGCACGTAACCGGACGACAACCCTCACTGAAGACAGAAATAGAATAGGATTAAATTAAAAGGTGTATTGAAAAGAACAGGACAGCCAGAGCAGGCGCCTGTTAACAGTGTCCTTTGACCAAGCACGAAGTGTAAAGCCGAAAAGCAAGAGGAGGCTTAATGATAACAATGTTTGCAGCCCGTAAGACTCCCTTCATCTTTCCCTTTCTGCTCTGCCTATCACCCGTCCTGCCAGGTGGAAGTGAGGGCGAGCCCACAGGTATGGACTGAGTCTCTCTGCCAACACCACCAGATCTCCAGAGGTCTGACGGAGGCAGCAGGAGCCTGTGTGAGTTCTTATTGTTATAGAAACAATTGTTTCGGGGGCCAGGCAGGAGGAGGGCAAAGGGGAGGAAACGTCACCTTCTTTGTAACACACCTGCACACGCCTCGTCCCTGCGGGACGGCAAAGCCAGTTGTGAGGCTCTTCTCGTTCTTCAGTTGCTTTTATTTCTGGTTTCCGTAATAACTGGTTGGAAGTTGCTGATACAGACGGAGCGAGGCAGCCGGTGCAGGTACAACATGATAATTTCTGTGGTCCTGAGAATATTTAATCCAGTACAATGTGAAATAAGATTATTTGTCCCTATCACAAATGCATTTAGGTGTGGTATTGCTGTGACTGTCACCAGAGATGTTCCTTTACCTGTTTTCATGTCCATCAAACATATGTAACTGGAAATTTTTGGCCAGAAGAGCATGGCAGTGTTTATATCAGGGCTTCCAATGTTATAAGTGAGGGGGGAGTTTTGTAAGGGGGGTGTAAGGGGGGAGTTTTGTAAGTGGGGGAAGTAATGTAAGGGGGAGTTTTCAGAGCTTGGTGTTAGCATAGCTTATCAGTGGATGGAGGGGCCCCAGGAGCTGCAGAGATGGACCTGCTAGATGTGCCCCACCAACTGAGCAACTAGCTAAAATGACATCTACATGAACAACTGATAAGGACTGTCTCCCAGAACTGAGAAATAATCAGAAAGAGCAGTGATGAGCCACTGAGGTACACGGTGGGCAACAGCTTGGTGCAAGACTGCTCCTCTCCTCCTCCTATCAAAACTCCACAAGCTTCTCATAGAGGGGCAGAAGAACTCGGGGAACTTTCTTTTATTTCAATTAATTTCATACTATATGTCATAAGTATTTGTGGTTTGGTTTGGGTGGGTTTTATTGTAGTGTGCCTATTCCAGGCTATCTCCTGTCCTAAAGACGAACTCCAATGTCTGGTAATTGTGATACACAAAGAATTTTTACATGTTTGCTGAGATACACCATTTGCGGGAGCGGGGAAACTTCTCCTGGAGGTTGTTCTCAACCGCAGTCCATAATTTTGCAGCAGAGATTTTACCACTCACAGGACTTCAGAGATGACATTGCTGGAGTCTGAAGAAGGAAAATGATGATATTCACATCTCTTCAGGTGTTGCTGCTGTTATCTCAACTACCAGGCACCAGCTTCAAACAAGGAGGAACACAATGAAAACACCACACGCGGTTGTCAACCACATGAATGCTCAGTGTCTCAGTTTTGTAGCTGCTTAAACATGATGAAAACAAATCTTTAATAGCTGCTGCTTCCATCATTACATTGCACTCTGTTTTCTATTCAGTTGCAAGGACAGCTAATTTCCAGCAAATGGGAACAATGCGCTCATATTGCTAATTCATGCCACTACACACAAATGTTCAGATTATGTTGTGCAGATCCAAATTCCAGTCTCATTCACGAGTGCAACTCGTACTTTAAATCCAGCTCCTCAGCAAGAAGTACGGAGCCCTGCAGCAAAGCTTGTGGCAAATCAAAACCTGAAAGAGGCAATGAAAGAACATCTGATATATTTTACTAGTTTTTTACAGCGCTTGAAAAGCAGACCTGGACGTATGGCAAACGGTGAAACCCAGGGGAACCAATGTCAGAGACGATTTGAAGGCAAATGATTTGTCAGGAGGCTGGCATCTGCAAAGCTGCTGCACAAATTGAGTTAAAGAATTATTTGGGGGTGGATAACAATTTAAAGACAAAAGTAGAGCACAAACCACATCTTGACAAAGAGAGAGGTAAAAAGGATGTATTAAAGGGTGTATAATAGCATGGGTTGGGCATCTGAAGGGGTTGATACAACCTTTGTGTGGCAGATGCTCGTCCTGGGGCACCACAATCCCTCCCACAGCCAAGGGGGGGACCTGGGCACAGGTCTAAACTGAGCTTCTGTCCCACCCTCTGATAGTTCAGGAAGCTGCCTGCTCATCCCACAGCCCTGCCTACCTGTGCTGATTCCCTTCCTAAGTCATCATCAGCGTCCGGCTCTCTGGGGATATGTGAGCAGCTGGAAAAGCCCACCTTGGCAGGGAATGTTTCTGACAGAAAAAAGAACACCTTCTCTGCCTGTGATTCACCTTCTTTAACTGTGTTTTGATTCACCTTCTTTGACTGAAAGGGCCATAACACAGAACAACCCACCAATTGGTTCTTCTGCTTTGGTGCTAAGCTGCTGTGTCATCTTTCCTCAACATTTTCCATGCTAATTTCCGTGCCTCCTGGTTTAGAATATTATGACAATGGTGAACGCTCCTGGACAGCCTTCCTGGCAGAGTACCTTTGCACACTCGTGCTGAAAAGACTTCCCCATAAGCATTTACAAACTATTTGCAAGAGTGGCACGTGAGCCCCTACGCATGGGCATCTACATGGCCAGTACAGACTTAGCTGGGAGGCTGAGCCTTCTTTTTGGGGCTTCTGATCCCCACGACGTGGCCAGGGGATGGGGAG
Organism: Nycticryphes semicollaris; assembly: GCA_013400055.1. Classification (NCBI taxonomy): domain Eukaryota; kingdom Metazoa; phylum Chordata; class Aves; order Charadriiformes; family Rostratulidae; genus Nycticryphes; species Nycticryphes semicollaris. The sequence goes on along the minus strand of VXBJ01003379.1, from coordinate 253,412 downwards.
GGGAGGACACTACAGCAAGACCAAGGCTGTGTCAGCTCCAGGTGAGGCAGTAGAAGACAGAGGTTGACTTGCCAGGCTGGAGTTGAGAAGCAGAGAGCGAACATTCCCTTGATGGACAACCAAGAAGGTAGAGCTTAAAGATCTCAGTGTGCATGTTATGGAAAGTTTTAGGCAGCTATTATCTGTTGCCGTGCTTCCTCGCTTGGGAGTGCCTCAGATGTTATGAGGTAGGTTGGGCTGGGCTGGGTTAGTCATTGTCTGGTTGTAGGGGAAGGAGTTTCTGCAAGAAGTGGCTTTTCACTAGATGGTGCTCTTTCCTGAGCCATCACTGGGCCTGACCCCTCTTTTTGAGTCTGGGAACTTCCAAGAGATCTGCCTCATAAACCCATTTTACAGGGGGAGGAGGAAGGCAAATGAAAACGTTTCCAGTGTTCCTGTTCTCATGTGCCTCACCCTGTTGGAGCCACATAAGAAGAACTACTGCTTTACATCCTGGCTGAAAATGGTGTACGACGCTCGTCCGTTCCAGCCTCCAAAATGACCACATTGTACAAGTCCTTTTTATTATTTCGTTTGATTTAAACAGAATCAACGGTGCGTACTTTGGAATACAATGCCAAGTCCACACACAGGGTTTTCAACAGAAACTCTTTTGCTCCATCCACACTATTGTTATTTCTCTTCTACCTGGAGAGAACATGATGTACAGGAATTACCTCCAGCCTGTGCCCAGTGCTCTGGCCAGCAGCACGATCCCTTTGGAAAGTATTGGGAAGTATTTTGGGGGTTGGTAGTCATGAGGTGAGACTGCGCAGGTCTAGAGGGGCAAGACATGCATGTTTAAACTCAGTGTGGCTACTGTCTTTGTGGACATGACCACCCAACCAGGTCTAGCAGGACAGATGCATGTGCAGTAGGTTAAGCCAAGTAGAAACGTGGAGCTACTGGACGTACACATTTCCAATGAGCTTCCAACAAAAATGGTAACTGAAGGCAGGTCGCCACCACAACAGATTCCTCTAACCCAGCCACATGCAGACCACAGGCCCCATGAATTCGTTTGCTAACGGTGGGCTGCCATTTCCACTGTTTTTCCATAGCAAAGTGCGGGCACGGTACTAGAAGATGTTCCTCCATCAAACGTACGCACCCCACACCATGGTAGAGGAACGGGGAAAAGGCGGTGAGGAGCACAATGAGACCATGGGCTGGTGGGTCTCAGGTTGAGGTGCTAGATTTTGTGGTGGGTACAGACCCGCAGCGTTTGGGTTGCCTTCATGGCTGGAGAACTTGGGCCTTCGGCTCTGTACGAGCT
>VXBJ01003379.1:240422-251008 GCA_013400055.1 Nycticryphes semicollaris | reverse complement strand
TGAGTGGGGCTTTGAAGTTACTCAGAGGGTCACTGCTGTGGGGCCTGTTTTATGCATTCACTCTGTTCCTTCAGAATGTAATTTGATTTTTTTTTTCTTCTTCTTCTTCTCCAACGGAGACACTTTTCTTTTGAAGCAAAAGCGGGACTTTTCTGGACGAGGATTGTTGTTTCTTAACCTGTAAATTGTGGGAGGCTGTTAATCCACCTTCTGCGCCCCTGTTATCCCTGCAAGTCACATAAAGGAGTTGGGATTAGTGGGGATCGGTTTTGCTGACCTCTGTAACTGGTTCTGCTCCAGCGTCCTTTATGGGGCTTCATGTTAACTGGAGCTTGGAAGTTGGGGGGTGGGGGGGAAGTGATTTTTTTTTTTTTTTAATAATTTTTTTTAATAGCATGCTGTGCAGATTCTGTTGTGGATGCCGAGATAGGGACTTGATGAAGGGATTAGAAATGCTGGAGGACAGTTGGTTGCTCTGGTGCTCTCTACAATCTTCGTCAGCCGTAAAACTTGAGGTACTCATGGAGATATGCGATGCGGTAGAAATATGTAAAGCATGTAGCTTCAGAGCTGAGTTTAGACAGTTGGTCTGAGATCCATGAATGTCTTGTGTGCTGGGAGTTTTGGCTAATGTAATCGAATCAGTTTTAAAGGGCCAAGCTACATGACAGAAGCTTGTGGCAACTCTCATCAACTTCAAATCAGTTTCTTGCTGGGTGTGCTTTTTCTGCTTTGCACGCCCTTGCCAAGCTGTTGTGGAATTGCAAAGGTGAACCAAGTTCCACTTAGTTCCCTTAGTACTAGTGATTCATTTATTGCTGTGTAAGAGGAGGTGTATTTTTATACACAGATATCTCAGCAGTGGGAGTAAATTGATGTTAACCTCACAACATCCGTGCCTGTGGACAGGAGGTGCTGTCTGGACTAGAGGAGCATCTGCTCAGGTGGTGTTTGCAATGCTTTGGGCCACTCTGGTCCAGGTTGTTGCCTTCCAAGGTGACCATATCTTATTTGGACACTTGGGGTTGGGTGTATTTATTTTTTTTACAAGCCTGATAGCAGGTTAAGGGTGCATTAGGTAAGATGAGGATCATCTGGGCATGTGTTGTCCCTTGGCATCAGTTCAAGCGTGTATCTGTCTTCCGCGTTCATGGGTTGAGCCCCGTCCATCTCCTGTCTGCCCTTCCAGTGCTGCCCGGTGCTGGGCAGACAGGCTAGCCTGGGGCTGTTGCTAGAAGGGCATGGATGTTGAGTTCTGCCAGGCAGACGGGTTTTGTAGGTAGCCTGAATGACGAGTCTCCTGCAGGTAGTGTGGATGCACCGCGTTGCCTGACGGCGTTCCAGCCTGCATCTGCTGTCCGGCTCTGGTGGCCAAGGGATGGATGGTATAGTCCCAGAGGTGAGGACACAGAGGGTTTGGAGTGACAGAGTCCAGCCAGGAACTACAGCCAGGAGGGCAGGAACTCAGTGTTCCTGATTTACAGCTTTGCAGCATCAAAGGAGGAGAACACAGTTAAGAAGTCAAAGTTTCTTGTAGAAACAGAGCTCTGCCAGCTATTGCCTGATGATGGATGTTTTTAAATAGTCTGTACAGGGAAGCTTTGAGCCTCAGGCTTATGCAGAACTCGCTACTAATCTCTCTGCAGCGTATGCTCCTGAGTAAGCTGTGTTCTGGTCTAGGGTACACTCCTGTGCTAAGATGAGAATTAAGTACTGGTAAAGGAAACAAATTATGGGGGGAGAGGGGGAGAGAAAAAAAGACTTGGTAGGTTTCTTGGTGGTGTGCACGTGTTCCTGTGTTAAAGAGGCTGTGAGTGCTTTCATATAATTTTCTGTTGGCATAGTAAGTTTTAATAGGCAGCTACATCACAAAGAAATCATTAGTGGAAGTTGGCATGCCTGCTGTACCTATTTCTTTTTCACTCAGTTTCCAGCAGACCAGCGTATCGGTTTCCTCTGCCTGGTATTTGGTAGTGATCTCACTCACCTATAATACAGTCCTTGAAGCAGCTTGGAAGCTTTTCTACTTACTACTGTAGCTGGTTATCTCTGCAATCTGCTTGAGTGCTATTAGGTGTTATTTCTATAGGGGTTCCCCACACTGGTGATAAATAGCCTGAAGTAAACTAAACCAGGGAGCTGATTAGTACGGAGGAGGAGGAACTATTTGGTTTTGGTTTGGAGCCTTAAAGCTACGATAGGCCTTTCCCTGGGAGATGATGGCCCAGCTGTTTTACCGGCCTCCTGGAGAAGAGGGAGTTGGCAGTTGTTGTGGGTTCCAGCCGGAGGACAAGGCAGGGGAAAGGCTGGGGTGGGAAGCACCTTGCAGCCTGAGATTCCCAGGTGCTGCCGGGTGCCAAGTGCTCATGCGTTTGCTTGCTTGCATTGATCACCTGTAGGACAGATAAAGGTAATGAGTGACTTTCTGAAGCAGCTGATAGCTTTGAGTACACATACAGTTCCGTTTTCCTACTATGGGGTTTGCCACGGGGATATAACCCAGTTTGGGGATGGTGTGTGCCACCTGAACAGTCGCTTCCAGGTAGCGCTGCGCTTCTTTCTCAATTGGAACTTGTCGAGAGGGTATTAGATACAATGAGATTTTTATGAATAGCTTAGTCATGCTTCACTGTTGGTTGTGTGTTTTTTTTTTTTCCTCTTCCTCTCCTCTAAAACAGCTGTCAACAATCTTGCTGCGGAGAGGGAATGGGCCACTCCTTGTACTTACTGAATAGTCAAACACTCCAGCCGTGGTGTTGAAGCCTGGTACTGCATTTCTTAGTAACTTTTTGGAAACAAAGCCGTGGATGTGGCATAATGTTGTCTTTTCTTTTTTCTTTTTCCTTTTTTTTTTTTTTTTCCCAACCTGCCTTTCTCTCTTGCAAATGACCTTTATGCAGATCTTAAAAGGCAAATCACATCACTGGGAGTTAGCTGGTTAGTTACGTTGGTTAGTGATAAGAAAATACGATGGCAGCGCTCCAGGGAAAGCAGCTATGCCAGGAACTTGTTGCTGCAGTCAGGCCATACAGATCTTTTTAAAAAAGATATATCTCTATGCATTTATGGCCCTGCGTCACGGAACCAGGGTGACTCCTCTGTTAATGTCTACATGACAAATACGGTGCGACGCCACAAGTCTTGTAAAAAGTTTAATGCCCTTCCAGAGGCTGCTGGTGGAAGCAAGTGAGAGGTAAAAAGCTTTTCAGTGTCTTCCTAAACTTTGAACTGTAGTTTTGTGATCTCCTTTGTGCATCAGTGTAGGTGGAAGCAGCCCCTTCCAGTTCCCCAGCTGGGCCATGGTGGGATTTGCTGTTCAGCAAACCAGACTGGGAAATAGATTCCATTAAGGAAACACTTTGGGTTTGTTGTGTGGGGTTTTTTGTTTGTTTGGGTTTTTTTTTTTTCCTGTACAATTCATACCTTGAATCAATTCAGCAAAAAAGTTCATTCTTTACCTGGGTTCTTTACCTTGACTGATATCCATTTGTGGTCTTCACAAGCAGCTGCTGCGGCAAAGGCTCCGGTGCTTCCACCAGGAGAAATGCTGCTGGAGCTACACCCTTGGAAGTGCTTTTCTGATTGCAAAGAAGGCATTTGACTGTGGTGCCCGTCCCTGTTTTATAGCATGTGAAGACGACAAGGGAGATAGAAATAATTGCAGTCACAGGGAACTTAAAAAGGTTACACTTTGACTTCTAACTCACTGATTTATCTTAGAAATAGATCTATCTAGAGTGAAGCTACATCTTCTTTGCAAAAATAAACCCTGACATTTTTATCCTTTTTTCTTTTTTTCCTTTAAAACCATTTTAGGTACACTTCTAAGTTCTTGAGGAACAGGAAGAACGTGTAATCACAAACACTTTTAAGTAGTCAACGGTCCTTAAAAAGTATGCAGTGTGATATCTTGCAAAAAGTAAGCTTTAATTCTGTTGTAGCTGTAGAGGATCGTGTGTCACAGCCTAACGAGACTATTTTGTGCACAGTTTTAGACAACCCTAAAAATCAGACAGTGAAGAGTTTATTGGATGATTTTTATTATGGGTGAGAAAAAGTTAAATCCCTTGCTGGCGTAGCAATGTAGTTTTCACAGCCCAAACACTGACCTGTAACAAAGGTACATCGGGAACTTCTCAAATATTGTGCATTGGATTTGGAGTAAATGTAAGGAGAAAACACCCCTCAAACTACTGTGGGCACCTCCTACAACGCTGGCATTGAGGGCTGGAAACATGTGTCAAGCATGTTCTGTGTGTGAGGTTGGGTTTGGTGCTTCTGGGCAGGCTCCTGCGAGGTTTCCCATGGCTGTGGGGACTGATGATGGTGAGGACCTTGTGGGCTTCCACAGTTCATAGAGACTGTGATTTTTGGCCTTGGCTGCAGCATCCAGAGTGGTGCTTTTTCACGGGTTAACTTGTAATTCTGTACTAGGGGTTTATTTGATAAAGTGAGTCCTCCTGCGAGGTTTGTATTTTCTCTGAATCTCTTTCCCCTTCATAAGGACTGTGAATTCACTTTTCTGGTTCTTCAAAATGATCCAGTCTCATCATTCAAATGTTTTGCTTGGTGGTTTGGTAAGTTGCTCGTGAATTACCATTACACTATTGTAGTTTTCTTGTGTGTTTGATCCTTGTAGGAGGTCACCAATGGTGGGATGGTGACTGTTCGCTGGTATGGGTGAGCTGGATCCTGCGTAGTGTCTCTTCTGAGATACTATTTAAAATGTATGAGTGCAGGTAGCTGCAACTGATCCATTGAATCATACTTCCAAGCATTTGTGAAATTTTCAACTAGCCTATGGAAGATGTTTAGCATTTGCCAGAGCAGCTTCTGACTTCTGGCCTCTCTTGGGGTATTTTTTTTTTTTTTTTACTTCTTTGGGGGGGCTAGTCTACCTTTCACAAAAATCATTGCCCTTTTGTCGTTTTGCTGCATTGTTTTTAACTTAACTTTATGTTTGCAAAATACACGATGAGAGACATTCCCAGATTGTTGTTTAACGTGAAATTTTTTTCCAGTGTGACAGCGCTGCTGAGATTAGCCCTGTCCAGTGTAAAAAGAAGGATTTAAGGATTTTCTTCTGCAGCAGCCACTTCAGGCTTTGTTTCTGAGTGGGAGGGGAAAATAAGTGATAAATTACTTATTTAAATATGAGACTGACTGTTGGTGAGACTTACTCTCCATGAGCATGATCTAGAGTGGTCATCTTAAAGGAGAAAGGTGTATATCATTTGATGAAGATGTTCAAAACTGTGTTGAGAAAAACTACCGGGCCTGTGATATGTGAACCCCATGTGCTTTTTATCAGCCATAACTAATGCAAATTGGAGCAGTAAGTTATGTTAAAACCTGTGACGTACTTTGTAGCTTCATGTAAATTGTAGCTGAGGTTTCTGGCAAAGTTACTTCGGAAAGTAAATCTCTTTCCCAACCGTGTCTCTGCCCCCAGTGGTTTAACTGCTCTGGAAGTCTGAATGCTGCCGTGAATAAAACCATTACAAACAAGGATTTTGGCAGGGAGCAGCTGTTCTGAACCCGACTGTCTTCAGGCTCGAACTACTGACTCACCCTTTCTTTTTCCATGGATTAACACACCTGGTGTGTTTCACACACGGATGCTGGCCGACTCCTCGTGTTCTTGCAGGTATCCCTGTTTTCAGTGTAGGGAAGACTGAGGAGGGGTATGTGAATCTCCACAGCGACCTCCTGCAGGAGATAAACACCTTCTAATGGAAGCTGAGGCCAAGGATGGGCTTGTCCAAAGGCTCCTTTTGCTGTGTCCTTGATGCTGGTATCCCTGGAGAAATGATGTTTTTTGCTCCTGCCATGTTTTAGGGAAAGGCAGAGCTGCTGCTTGTGTGAAGTCCCTCCCTCTGGGGCAACAACGTGAAAAGCTGTGCTGGGTCAGGCTATGGCAGGTGGCTCACACTTGTGTCCGTGGGCACAGTGGGGTTCAATACCAGGATGTGTGGCACATTTGGCTTCCCATCACATGCAGCTCTCAACACCCAGCTGAATCTTGGAAGCTGCTGTCAATAGGAAGAGAAGGAAAATTGTGGATGCTGAGGCGTGAGATGGCTGAAGTGAATGAGTCTTGCTCGCTTTATAAACTAGTTTCCCTCCAGAGCTTCCTCTGGGATGCTGGAGCCTTGGATCCCCTAATAGGAGTGGGACAATGAATGCTCAGATGGAGGAAGCAGGTGTTACAGGAAGTGGGGGGAAGTGCTTTATTTTTTGGGGGGAAGGGGAGACAGGATGGCCAGATCTGACCTTTATAGAACTCAGTCTCTTCTGGCGCACGAGTTCATGCACAGCACAGTGTGCTTCCAAACCCACAGGTAAGATGGCAGCAAAACTGGGACTTATCCCTTCTTTTTTTTTTTTGGCATTAATATCACTTAGTGAGTCAGCTGAGGAAGCGTGGCTTATGTGATGTGCCTCTGATGTTACGTGATGAATTTGGTTGTTCCTTTGGTCCCTGCTACCATAAATCTTTCACTGCAGCAACAAAGCTGTGTAGTGATGGCACTGGACATCTTAAAAGTCTGCCCTTTGTACTTGGGGAGGGCTGGTTTTTATTGTTTTAAAACCAGACTGGAGATGAGCGTATGTGTGACCTAGATAAAAGCAGTTTCCGTCGTCTGATCTGAAGGTCTGGGTTGGGGCAGAGGATGATTCTGGAGATAGAAGTAAAACGTGCTGGTTCACGTGCTAGGTAGCAGATGTGTTTGCATCCGTAGCTGAAAGACTTTCCCATCCAGGGAATAATGACAGCGCTTCGCTTCACTGGGGTTTCCAGCCTGTGCAGGAGCTTCTCTTGGACATGGGAGTCAGTTTTTCCATCGCTGAGTGGTTTGCAGCCGCTCCACCCATTTTTATGATGAGTGATCATCATCTAAGAGCGCAGCAGAACACAAGAGGTGGTGAGCAAACCTTTTGTTGCATTAAATATAAATGTTTGTCGTTTCTCTTCTCCTAGCAGCTGCAAAGAGGGTAGGCTGTCTCAGCCGAGTAGTGAAATAAAGACTGAACTCCCTTTTCACAGGTACTGTTGTAAAAGGAGGTTTTGTGTAATGAACAGTCATTTCACAAGGTCCAGGTGACTCTTTACACTTTTGCATCATGCAAGGCAAAACGTGGCTGCAAACATTTGCTGCCAGCAGGTTTTTCTGTATTAAGTACCGCAGTTGCCCACAGGAAAATAAACATATGTCGTCCTCAGGTCTGTCACGTGAGGATGCTGGGGGTTACTTTGGTACCCACCAAGGTTCGTGTATTGGTGGCTCTGTGGCGTCCCGCTGGCTCGGGCATGGGATTGGGGCAAAGTGGATCAGCTTGGGCAATGGGGGCTTGGGGGTCTACAAAACTTGGAGCTACTTTTCTACCCTGGCCAGGGCTACTAATTAACGACTGAGCCTTTTGGTAATGTCGGCTGAAGAAGGGTGCCTGTGGCTTGGAGGCTGAGATTTGAGCACTTAACTAGGTTAAAAGTGCTTTTAACTAGGTTCAAAGGGTGTTCCTGAGTGTGTGGCTTGCCTGTCTCCTCCATATGATGCTGGAGGGGAGTGGGGTGGTGGGAGCTGTTTTCTTTCACAGTGAAAACAGAGCCTTGGTCCCAATTTTCATGAGCCTTGTATTAAGTTAGAGAAAGAACTAGCTCATTGCTCAAAGAGCTTAGAAGCTAAAACTGTGGATAATAAATATGCTTGCATGGATGTTAAGAGGATTAATTGTTTGTGAAGTGCATTGGAAGTGGGAGAATTAAAGAAGTACTTAAGTGGTAATGGGCTGCATGTCATGTACATCTTATTAATTTGTTTCTCCCTCCTTCCAGTCAAATTACAAGCAGCCTTTGTCAATCTGTATGAAAGTCACGTGTCAGCCCTGTGTTGTCCTGTATTTTGGGGGTTTTATCCTTACAATTTACTTATGGGCAGTCCCTTTAAGGTGGTAAAAGGTTGCCTCTTCAGATGCTATAGCTGAAGAAGTACCTTGCTAAATGTGATGTGCTTCCTTCTGCAGCTGGAATCGGCTCTGCTTTAACTGTGGGTTTTAGTGCTTAGACCTCCCTGGTTTTTCCTTTATCAGATTAGCGAGGATTTTGGCAGGACTTCGTGCTGCTTTTTCTTAGCCAATCGACTTGCATGTGAGCGTTCAGTAACTTTCTTGCTTTATAATCTCAAAGTTCAGAAGTCATCAGGCTGTTTGAGGCTAATGAGAGATCCCATCCCAGCAACAGCAGGCGTGTAAAAGGAAAACACTGCGGTAAGTGGAGAGCAAGTTTTGAAATGAAAATCCAAAACTGTTTGGGGAGGATGGAGGACTTTGTGGCAAAGTGCTTGCAAATGTATGTATCTTCCTGAAATGACAAAAGAGTGTGCCTCTTTTTTTAGCTGTTCTTTACTGGATTGCTTGTGTGACCCGTCCCCTCTGCTAATGTCAATTAGTGCTGTGAGATGGCAGATAAATGGCAATGGTGGCAGTTACTGTACAATTGCATTGTATGAAAAGATCGAGCATTTGAAATGCTTAAAAATGATGAAAGGTATCAAGTGAGTGTAAACTTGGAGCTTTTTCATGCTCTGCTTAGAATAGTCTTTAATTTTTATATTTTTCCCCCTCTCCAGGAACTAATTTGTAAAATCTTTGCCAATTTTTACTAAAAACCTCATTTCATCAGTGCTTCTGATATTAATTTAAAAAGAATACCATTTGTATAAAAACCTGTGTGTATTAATGCCTTGGGCTTTTGCTATTTCAGAGCCAAGAGAAACGTAGGCCATTTTGGAGGAAGCGTGCTTTAAGTCTTGTTAAATTTTATTTTTTGGGAATGCTGCGTCACTTGATGTTTTCATTGAAGGAGACAAAATTGTTTTCTCTATAGGGTTGGTTTTTGGGGGGTTTTTTATTTTTTGACTCTTGGATAAGGCTGGATCTGAGCCACTGGGTGACTGGAGGATGAAGAAGGTGGCTCGGTTGAGTGTTTGATGGTAGTTGTGTGAACGTGGCTGGGATGCTCAGCCGAGCAGCCCTTTGAACCCCCGCACAAGGGATGTAAAATTGTGTCTGGTTGTGACCGTGTCACTTCTGGCCAGTTGGCACACAGGAAAAAAAAAAAAAAAAAAAATTCCCATGATGGAGGGGAGAAAAAGAGCTGTTGGGATGGTGCTAGATGACAGCCTAGCAGCAACTGGGAATTTGGGAATACGCCCGAGCTGGGGAATGCACTGATGAGCTCTGGATGTGTGCCTTCCAGCCAGGGAGAGTTGCAGGGTGGCGATGGCATGGACCACCCTGCATGTTGGGAACTAATTGTCACCTCTGCTTCTTGCTCAGCTTCAGGGTTAGCGAGCCATTGCTCAGTCAAGAGCAGACTGTAGGACGTGAAGATACAGGACTAACCCTCTTTGCTAACTTCTCCTTGAACTTAGCAAACTTTAATTCACTGCTTAGTGCAGGATGCTGAGTGGGCCAGTCCTGGTGTCGTTGCCTTGGCTGGTGGTCGTTGTCCTTGCCTGTGAAGGAGCATAGGCAGGATCAGGAAAGACACTGATTTTATTTTTCCCCTCTTTAAATTATCTGTGTCAACCCCCCAATACCTGTTATTCAGAAAATAAACTTTGTCTGATGTATCCAACTGAGAAAAGTGCTTATGTATCCAGCAGCCAGGAAATCGAATAAGTCCTGATCTATTCTTAATTTCTTGTGTTTCCTGTGGTTTTATTGTTTGTGTTACCAGCCCTAATATTTACATACTTTTGAATGAGCTTTTCTTTTTTTGGAAGATACTGCTTTGTTCGTATGCCTTGCAGAACAGGTTCTTCCATTATTTTTTTTTTTTATTCTAATAACCAAACAACTTACTTTCTCAAAGGAGTGGGGGGGAATCATAGGAAACACCAAAGGGAGATATCTAAGAATAGAATTATTTTTTGCTGATGATATGCTAAGACTCATTCTAAACTTGTGTCTACCCTTCCAAATGTCCTTGGGCTTTTGGAGAGCTTTGTAAAACTTCTTACATATCAAATTGCGTGCTTGCGGGTGCTTTATCTGAACAGCAGATGCATTTACAGTTGGCATTTTAAATGCAAAGGTGCTTCTATGAAAATGTTCGTAAGAACAAAGTTATACTTCCCACTAAAACCCCAAAGATTTATCAGGGCACGCCAGTGGACTCTGCGGTGTTGGTGTTTGTGAATGTTGTCCAGCTTTGTGTCTCTGGAAACTAAAGTGGTGGGGTTTCTTTTTTTTCTGTGAAGTAACTACGATTTCATGGTTATTATGTTCCCTGTCTCTCTTCTGGGTGTGGGGGAGTGATGGAGATAATGTTCTTCTGGAGTTCTGGCCCTTGGTACATCAGCTGGCCTTCTCTTTCATGGATATTTGGTTTCCTCTAATAATCCTTTAGGAACTACTTTGAAACTGACATGATTTCATGATTTTGTTTTTTAAATAAAGTCTCCAGAGGAAGTTGTGATCAGCCTGTATTGGCAGTTATTACTGTCCTATGTTGATTTTCCAACTACCCTTCAAATATTTATTTAAGAAGTAAGGCAGAACTGTAGGACTCCCTTTTTTTT
>VXBJ01003379.1:196259-232139 GCA_013400055.1 Nycticryphes semicollaris | reverse complement strand
ATAACTTTCACCTCTGAGCTTTAACTGCCCAGGAATGTGCTGAAGTCCAGTCATTGGTAAGCATCCGTGACACGTGCCCCGCGCGATATATGCAGAAATCTGGAATTGCAGGCTTGTGTTGTGAAGCAGATTCTTGGAGTCACAAAGAAACTACTATTGAAATCTTCTATTGCCTTCGGTCATAGCTATTCCAAGTGTAACCTCTAACGGTATGGAGGCTAGAAACTAGGCGTCTGCGTATGCAAAGCCAGGATTGTGAAGGAGGGGGAAAAACCTAGCATGGTCTTTAGAAGCAGGAACTTTTGGGTTTTGGGGTTATAGGAAAAAAAAAAAGCAAACTCCAAATAACAAAACCCACAAACCCCAGAATTATCACAACAAGCAACTTTGAAGTTGCAGAAGATGGGCAGTGAAATACAGGAGCCAAGTAAACCTGTTCTTCTTTGGCTTTCCTGAAACTGTTGTGTGTGTGAAGTCATATTTTAACTGAACAAAATTAGCTGCATCCAACTCTGTGACAGTGGACATTGGCCTGGGGGTGTTGTTTTCTTGTGGTCTGTAAATTTGGAGGAGAAGACTGTTCAGGTTTATTCTGGCTCCTTCATGTCAGCTGTAGTATCTGGTGCAGTTGGGTCTTTATCAAGTTGAAAAGAGTTGACCGAGAAACTTCTAGTCCATGCCTCTTCATATCCATGTAATGCAGTGACTATCAATGGGTCATCAGGACCCATCACACTGGCAAGTGCGGGTTCCACAAAGTTGAAAACAAATGGGAAGGTCTGGATGCACTTTCTTCACTTGTTTTTAATTAAATACTGGTGCAACAAGAGTTGTTTTGTGACAAGAAAGACCCAATGATCTTACAAAACGTGCAGAACAAGCAGGCTGTGTCTTGTTGTCCCATTACGACATTCCCACCGTAGGAAACACCCTTTGTGCTTTGATAAACTTGGCCTTACTAAGAGTGCTGAACTGCAAATGAAGTAATACGTACAGTTGCTTTTGTGCATTGTAGACTTGTAAGAGTATGTTGTCTCTTGGGCCATTGGGCTGCAAAGCCGGGGGTGTGAAGATCGGTGAGCAGTGTTACCCTTATTTACTGTGTGGGGAATCTGAGATTTGGCAGCTTTTTCTGAAATACCCACTAAATCTGAGCAGTTGCCAACTGAGCTGCTGTGGTTTTTACGTTTGAAGTCGGTGATTGCAACAGGCAAGGTCTGGGCTGAGGCAGGAAGCGAGGAGAGCGAGTGCCAGCCGGCCTCTGCCCCCGGTGATGTGGCTGCGGAGATGCTGGCTGGTAGCAGAACAGAAAGCGACTCTTGTCTCCTGGTTTCCTAATTCTCTTCTCCATCACCAAGGAGAAATCAGGTGACGCCGAGCGAACTGAAGCATCTGCACGCTCGGTGCTGAAGTTTTGCATCAACTTAATCATAACCCACAGGAGAAACTAGATCAAAGTAAGCTCTGGGTTTTGTTGAAGCTCTTTGCTTGCATTCTGCCAAGCAAGAGGTAATTTGTCAGCCGTTGGCAGCCTTGTCCCTACTTCATATGTATCTTTGATACTTCACCCTCCACATAGTGACCTGTGGACTGTCTCCGTTGGATCTCATGTGATGCTTGGGTTTGGTTATTCCCTCCTCCTGCCTGGTAGAGTTTTGTGCTCCGTCCCTGTCTGATTGAAACTATTGCCTGTTTAAAAATCCATCACCTTGTCTTCTAAGTCTTCCTGTCCATATAGTATTGCGTTGAAAAAACATTTCATTTATTTCTCCTTGTGTTGGTCTCATTTAGCATCGTCAGAGGGGAAAACGGTTAATGACTTAATGTGGACTTGCACTGGATGGAGTAATGATGAAGTATAGTCAGGTTGTTTTCTTCCTTTTGAAGCTGCACACTATTTTCTGCTGTGGGTATTTTGATTCTTGTTTATTTTGCTAATTCGTTTGGAGAAGAATAGTCTGGGAGAGGGGAAGGAAGAGGCAGGGTTTACCCCTGCAACCATCATTGTTAGCCCTAACTTCTGGTAGATCTTTGCTGCTTTGGCTCGACCTTTTTTAAGCTTGAGAAATACATTTTTGTGTGTGTTTTCCTCTTGTTATGTTCTAAAGCTGTGTTAACTATACCAGATTGAACATTAATAGGGGCAATGTTTTTCAGAGTGTTGGTAGAGTCTCCAGGCAGCTTTTCATCTGCCAAGTACTATACCAGGCTCTCAGTGGTGGAGTTTTGCTTGGTTAGCTCGAAGAATCTGCAAAGCAACTGTTCAAAATTGCTGACATATGTTTAATAATGTGGAAATCACCATCCTGCTCCACTGAAGTCTTGAGTGCTTGTCTCGGCAATAAGAACAGCATCTGAAAATTATACATGAACAGTCTTAATCTGGAGAGCATTTCCAGGCAGTGTCTTCCCTCTAACTCTGGCTTGTTTATCCTTTGGGTCTTATCTTAGGTAGTGTTTCTCTTTTTTTTTTTTTTTTTCTGTTTTTGTTGTTTTTTTTTTTTTTTTTTTTTTTTCCTATAAAAAAATAAATAAATTATTTGCTCAGGCTTTTAAAAAATACTCCCTTCTGCCTTGTGCATGTATTTTTGAATTATTCAACCACATGGGAATATTTAGTGATGCCAATTTAAGAGTAAAATCTCAATTCTGTAGTTGGATATCGGGAGAGAACTAATGCCTAGTTGTAACAATAATACTGTTGGTGTAATGCTTATTTGTAAGAAATCCATCATCTTCCACCTCCTTCCTCCAAAGCTCCGCTTCTCAGTTTTGGGGCGGCTGTAATCGGCCTGTACGGCTTCCCTTCCTCCTCTCATGAATAAATCCAACTACCTTATCTTCTCTATCGGAAAGTCTTCCCTGGTTTTAACAGCCTCTCGAGGAGCGTATAAAAGGGGCTTTCACTGGCGAACAGGAAACGAAATGAATAGAGGAACTTTTGATAATGGCCTGTCTGTCTGAGCGGAGGATCAGCCCGACTAAATTGTACCAGATTAGTGAATGATAGTGCTTCAGCCGGGGCCAGAATTATAAGTTTTTAATCTTGGAACAAGCAGTGACTTCTTCCTCTTACACAGTGATCAACTCCCTCTTTGATTTGGAGGCTTGCAGTCATCCATATTCAGTTATTTGGGTGGTTGGGTTTTTGTTGGTGGTTTTTTATTGGGTGGTTGGGGTTTTTTTTGAGTTTTTTTTTTTTTTTTTGGCTGCATTCATCAGTCTTAACAAGCCTTGAGTGGGTTTTTTTGGTAGCAGTATTTTGGTGAGACCCGTGGTGGCCACATGCCATTTCTGCCAGTAACAGACATTGTGCTTTGGATTTTTTTTAGGCCCATAATGAAGCTTTGTAGATCACAACTGTCTTACTATCGATGCCTGTGCTGCATCACAGTCTTTTGTAATCGGCCCTGGCGTGGTTGGGATATAGTTATTTTTTTATAAGCAACACTTTTGGTTCCTGCCACCTTCTGCCTTACTGGGCTGGGTTGACTCTTCCTTGCTTCCCACCCCACGACTTGGTCCAGACTTTCTGATAATGCAGCTCGACGGGAATGACAAATGAGCAGAAATCTAAATGGGGCAGCTTAGCTAATTGCCTTAGGCCTGACTTGTCTGCTGGATAACGCTGGTTTTATTGCCGTCCAGTGTGATTGACATCTGAGGAATTGCACTGGTATAATACTGGCAACAGCCGCGGAAAAAATCGGCCCTATTGTTTCTGATATGTTTACTGCCTGAGGAGCACCTTTCTGTTACAAATAACTATCTGAAAAGACCTCTAATGGAGTGAATCTACTTCTTCTTTCAATCACTGACTTATCATGTCCCCTCCCCCAAAAGTGAGTGAATTATTCTACTTACTAAAACTTTGCCTTTTTTTATTTTATTTTTTTTTTCCAGGCCTTTTTTCTTGGATTTTAGTACTGGAAAACCCTCTAATGACAACTTTGCTTAGGTAAGTGAAGCAAGATTTTTTTTTTTTTTTTTGGTGGGGTTCTTTTTTAGAATCACTTCCCCTGTCTTAACTTCTTCTGCATGTTGTGTTGTAACTGTGAGCTGCCAGCCAGCTGTGCTGCGTGTGCTGTGGTTAAGATGTAGTAAACAAAAGTAGGGGTGATGCCTGTAGTGTGACATAAGGACCTCATTTATTAATTTAATCAAGTGAGGTGGACGTGGTGCAGAATAATGAAATACAGCTTTCATCTGCATATAAAACGTTTTTTGGGTTTTTTTTTTTTCCAAGAGATGCTCTGCATTTTTTTTTCTTTCTGGAAAGTAAACTTATTTTGTTGGTATCACTTAATATAATTTTGTTAGGAAAACGAAGTCTTATTATTTCCAGGTCTGTAGATACAGTTGTTCTTCCTCCATCCCTTTCTCTCCCCGTGAGTGGTTCTAGGTGACAGTTTCTGGCATAGAGTGCAAATCATAAGCTTGAGAGTTTTATGTTTATACTAATATTTTTTTAACCCAAAAGATGGGAGAACCCTAATAAATTTAGTACTCCCCTTTTGTCTTCTAAACCCCATCTGTACCTCTAAAATGGTAAATTCAAGCTGGTCAGTGATAAACAGGGTTTCTGAGCATTGATTGCAAGCATGTGGTATCTAAATACCTTTGCAAACCCAGTTCCTGTTGTGTGACATAGCACTGGGGCATTCCTGTGAGTCCAAGTCCAACCCAGTGGTGGCTTGGGTGGTGGGTGGAAGTGTGCTGCTCTACAGTAAGTATACTGTATTTCCCTTTCTCTGACGGAGAGAAGATTGGATTGATCTCTGATGGTAGACAACAAGTTCATCCCCAGATGTGCAATTAATTTGCTGTATTAGTTGGAGGTGTTTGTAATCCTGGAGGAGGCCAAACGACTGCAGTATCCACAGGAGAATATAGTATCCCAGCATCTATGCTGACAAACATAAAAGTGCTGCTGTTCTTTGTAAAGTCCCTATGAAAGGGTTTTCTTTTCTCTCTCTGTGTTTGCTGCCGCTGGGTCCACAGCAATACCCACCCTCTCTCTCTTTTGGTCTCCTTCCGGTGGATGGCCAGCAGTGAAACTTCTGGCCTCTGTCCCTGAGCTGCTGGACCTCAGTGAAATAAAACTGAAGTCTTAGACCACAAGTCTTCTTCTGATTGCTGCTCCTTGGCATTTGTCCCTTTTTGGGGATGACTTCTGGAGAGTGAATAGGTCTTCAGCTTTATAATCTATTTTAGCAAAATAGAAAACTCCTGAGAGGCTCTTGGGCTCCCTTTAGTTTTCCCTTTAGGTAGCTTGTCTGAGTTTCTGTCCACTATTCCTTTGTCAAGGTACTGAAGTCAAGGTATCTTGTGTAGTGTGGCTTTTGTCTTTTCAGAAACGCACACAAACGGGCTGGTGGCTTCCAAGCAGTAGATGCTCCACCTAAGGTGGACTTGCTAGTCCTGACAGGTGGTCTACCTGGTGGTTTGCTAAACTAAGCACGAGCGGGACTGTAAGACAAAGCTGAAGCTGGATGTGCTGGCATCCTTTGCATTTTACTAAGTCAGAGAAAAGACCTTAGCAGAGCCATCTATGGTAGATGTCTGAGATAGCTTGTTGCTTGGGACCCACCAACACGTTGATCGTC
The DNA here is from genome assembly GCA_013400055.1 of Nycticryphes semicollaris. Taxonomy (NCBI): domain Eukaryota; kingdom Metazoa; phylum Chordata; class Aves; order Charadriiformes; family Rostratulidae; genus Nycticryphes; species Nycticryphes semicollaris. The sequence continues at coordinate 226,533 of VXBJ01003379.1, read as the reverse complement.
AGATACACTTACCCGTCGCAGCACGCTTGCTGTTCCCCCACGTCTCTCTCAACTGCTCAGTACCTTAAGGAGTGACTAATTTGCAGCCTGAAGCTGTATTTATTGATGCTGCTGCCTGTCCAGAGAGTGGAGAGGACTCTGCAAACCAGGGAAGTATTTAGGCAGCAGTTTTAAATCCTTTTAACTTTGTATATTAGACACATCTATGAATATATGCAGACCTAGCTAATAAATAAGCCAAGGAATGGTAGTTAAGAGGAAAGAACATAATCAATTCTGTCGTGTACCCTGCTTTAAAGTTGGATCCAGAGCAGCAATGCGTTATGCTGGAAAAGTAAACACTGTCATTATTCAACAACAAAATGTGGATGAGGCTGACACTGTTTTCCTCCTTTTTGATTTAATAATATTTTTTGCAGTGGTGTTAATATCTTAGATGGACTTTGTTTGGTATGGTGGAAGCCTGTTGAAGCCCTACCCTTTCTGAAGGGTCATTCCTCCTTTATTTGAATTGAGTTTTGTACTAACGCTGCTTTGCTGACACAGGATGTGTGCTGTTCGAGAAGGCTCTTGCTGTGTTTGCTGCAGTCAGGGTGCAGGGCTGTAATTCCTGCAATATAGTTTGGAGGGGAGGGCATTTCTGTTTCATCAGGTGATCCCTTTTCAACTTCCCACATTGCACTGTTGACCCAGGACAAATGCATGTGCCACATAAAACAAACAAACAAATAAAAAAAATCCTTTTTGTGGAGATGGTCTTAAAAGGCCAGTATGAGTTTCTGCTGGCTTGCATCTATTTTTGTTCCTCCTCCCTATATCAGTGCAGAGAAAGGCCTGACTGTAGCAAATCCAAGTTTATGGGTTCCTTCAAGCTTAATGTTTTGTTGTTTCCAGAGTTTCATTTATTTATTTAGTGAGGAGGGGGATATGGGGGAATCCTTGATTTGCATCTTAAAACATTTAAAGCTGCTGTGAGAATGACGATGTTTTTTGCTAAAAGGTATAGTTGTCACAGTAAAAAGATACTAAAGCAAGGCAGTTAATTTTTCATCTTGTGATGATAACTGACAGGAATAATAATAATAGGAAAAAATTCAGTTTGAAGCTCCCCCTTGTTATTACTCATAACACAGCCTGTCCCCGTTCCTGGACGCTTCTCATCTTAGTGAGTTTCTTGATGTATAGTTAAGTACACACAGAGAAAAACAAGCAAAGACTTTATGTATCTTTTCCTGTCTTGTGCATGGTCCAGGTAACCCAGCCTGAATATCGGATCATTCCTTGATCATTCCTCATAAACAAAGATGTGTGTATCTAGAGCAAGGCTGTGTTGTGCAACCCCTCAATGCCTCTTCCTGTGGAGTTTTCTTACAAGTTTTGCAGCTCTGGCTCTTCCAGCAGAAGTCTTGGGCAAAAAAACACTCACGGAGACACCAGTGGAATAGCTGATGCAGCTCAGCAGCCTAAAATAAGTGGTGGAAGGATGCCTGTTTCTCTTAGCAGTATTTTCTTTGGAAGACGAGCATCTCCTCAGCATGTCCTTGGCTCTCTGTATCTCTCTAGCAAACTATAGCACTGAATAATCCTCCTTCTTCCACTCTTCCCAGCTCAGTCAGTTTAAAAGTTCCTGGTTAAAAGCAACATGGCAAACTTATTTCTGTGCTCCTTCAGGGTTTGCTGCTTCTGATTGCAGAAGGCTTGCAAAACTCCCAAGAATTCAGAAAGGAAGGGAGTCCTTCCTTGGTACAGATCCAAAAGAAGTTGTGTGTTGTTAACTTGCACAAGTTCTTTCTTCAAAGTATGAATTTTTTATTATCTTTTTTTTTTTTTAAGGGGCGGGTTTTGATAGAAAATTGTTAATCCTTGGTGGGTGGCACGGAGTACATTGACTGGAGGGGCTATTGTTCTGTGGTTAATGTGCTGTTTATTTTGCAGCCCATGATCTTTTTATTTTGCTCAGGCAGATGGAGGGATTCCCAGTTCCACAAGCATAGCCCTGGGAGAGATTAGCTGGTTTTAGGTTTCACCACTTGGATGATGAGGTTAGCCTGAGACAGAGATGCATCCCTGTGTATGGAAATGGTCTTGGCCCACATCTTGTCTAGCGATGTAAAGCCTGAGAAAGGACCAAGAGGTCAGCTTCAGCTTCTTGAGGAATGCAGCGTATGTACATTCTGTGGCATGTGTGGACTGCTGCTTTTTTATTTCAAAAAGGGTAAAAAAAAAATTATGTATGAGCTCATGTGTTATTTTTTTCTAAATGCTCTAGCTAAGAGCTACAGTTGTCTCTAAAGCAGAGCCTACTTTACAGCTACATAAATGCAAATATCAGTGATACTAAAGCCCTAATGATAAAGAATCCTAAGAGTTTTTTCATGGCCATGAAGCAAAGAACATTTCTCCCAGTCTCTGCCTCTTAGCATCTTTCTTCTGCTTTACCTGTCTCCCAGTTACCCAGCTTAGCAGCATCCTTAGTTTGCAGACACCGGGACCTTTTTATTTCTTTTCCATCAATACTGGTCTCAAGTAATTACTCTCCTAGTACTTGGTTACAGGAGTGAGTTCTTCTTCCCGTGTCAGTTAAAGGTCTGACCCTTTTAATGGTGTCTAGAAAACTGAAGCTCTGAAACAAGCGAAAATGAACCGAAGCTTGTTTCCTCTTTGCTCACTTGGGCACTTACTCACTTCCCCATCTGCTTTGACTTTGAAGATTGCTGAGGTTCCTCCTCTGTCTGACCCACTTGGCATAAGCTAGAGCAGATTATGTTTCTTCAATAGCCAAGTTTATAGGGCTTCAGCTTATTCATAAATAATCCTTGGAGTTTTGAGTGCTGTCTTTCTCTTCCTTTCCCCTTCAAAACTGATTTGCTGTCATTTGTGTACAAATGGGGGAAATGATTTTTTTAGTCTGTAGATAGAGGGGTGCAGATAGAGTTGGTGCAGTCACTAGGCAAGAGGGCATGCAAAGTGTGCAGAGGAGATTTCACTAAATACCCATGATTTTAAGTATTTATCTTGTGCAATTTCTATTTATGGTTTAAGCACAAAAGAGCAACCGTGGAGGAGAGCTTTGCTCTGCTAGTCCTTATACAAGCACAATGCCAGGGGGCAGAATCAGTGTGAGACAAAATACAGGACCTGGATACACGGAAACTCGAGAGAAAAATGTGATTTTGGGTTTTTTTCTAATTTTTTAATGTACTCCAGAGAAGGATGGGTGATGCTCTGTCTTTGCTTTCACACTTGAGTCCCTGCACCAGGAATTGGTTTGCATGTGTGAGCAGGTATTTGAAGGTAACATTAAAACTCAATTTTAGCTTTCCTGAATGGATTTTTTTTTGTTCTGAGATGGAAGGTTGCAGTATTGCTGCGTTTGGGCTATTGGGTTACAGTTGTGGTATCTGTGCAACCCTTAACTGCTTTGGGTCTCTCTGCATGCTGGGGGTGACCTCTTCTCTTCCATACAGGGGTGGGCTGTGCTGTAAGAGGTTTTGTTGAGTAGTGATCAATAGTAGAAACAGATACAAGGTTTTATAGACGGTTAATTCTTCTAATCTGCCTTAATCTTAAAACTCATTTTGAGATCGTCTGAAACATAAAAATCCCAAAACTCTCCTCTGAACTTTTGTACATCCCAGTCAGGCAAGTCTGACGGAAAGCAACTTTCATCTGGGCACTGGGCTTTCTGAGGTTACTAAACCTTTGACTTGTCTGTGTTTATAGATACAAATGAATAAGAGTAACAGAATAAGTATCTTTGGTTTGGCCTTTCCTTAATAAGAGAGTGGTGGGACAGCCAACACAAATAATGTATGAAAGGCCTGAGGTCATAGTCCTGCTGTCTTTAAGCTCTTTATTTCAGCATTTCCCATTGACAAGAGTGAGTTGGAGTGGCTGTTGCAGTCCTCTGCTTTTCCCCTGCCTGAGCTGAGGTGCAACTTCACATCTACTTTTTTCCTAGTAGCTTCACGTTAACCAGGACCGACTGTAGGTATGTCTGTGTAGTGGCTTGCTTTTTTCCTTTCTTCACTCCCCCTCGTCTTCTAGCCGTTTTGCTGCTGCCCAAGCAGGAGGTGATTTTTAGTTTTCTTTGGCTTTTTCTTTGCTGGGCCTGGTGGGCATGTGATGTTCCTGGTGGGTGCAGAGATTCTGCAGGCCACCTTCTCTCAACTTGAACTTTCAAGCCTTGTGATCTGCACGTGGTCCTTCTGGCCTCTTGGTAGCAAGAGATAGCAGCCCTTTGCAGAAAGATAGGCTGTAATTTTGTCCTGCTTTTGAACATGTGGGATTTAAAGTATTTCCTATTAGATGTACTAGTAGTGTAAACAAACTGGTTTGTTTAGTATAAGCCCTTTATCCTGATAGGATTGGAGACATCTTATAAAGCAATGACTATAAATTTTAAACTAATATTTGTCATTATTTAAATAAACATAAATCAGGATGGTATACAAAGAACACAGAAGTTCCCAGCTCAGGGACCTGAAAGACAGGCCTACTTGAAGATAGGCTGTGTACTTTTTATCCATTTCTATATTAAAGTTAAAGCATTGGACACCCAATTAATGCCTTTTTAAATTTGTGTCAATGAGAGAATGGATATATATTGCAGCGGACACAGATTTTTAGTTTTAAAGTTACAGAGTACACATAGGAGGCCTGTAGGATGGAGAGGTGATAAGAATGGTGAGTATTTTGCAGGTCTTCTGGTGCAGCGTCGTTGGCATCCTGGTTGGCTTGATACAGAGGACTCCAAATAGAAGCCTTTGAACTGGAAAGGGTAAAGTACTGGGTAGCATGTTGTAAAAAGTCTTGTAGAGTGTGGGAGTAGATGAGTAATTCCAGAAACATAATGTTAGAGAGAAGTTTCCATGCCAGGCTGTTAAATTTCATCACGGTGTTAATTTGAAAGGAAGAAGCCCCTTGGTTTTTATGATGTTTTCCAACCCAGCTGAAGCTCTATCACATTAAGAGGCAAGAGCAAAACGATCAAGCACTTGTCTGGATGCCAGCAGCCTTGTACTTGCAAACTAATTGTATTTTTATGAATCAGTGTAAACTTTTCGAAAAATAAAGCTTAGGACTTGGAAAAAGCAGATGCTGATGAACATGGGGAGGGATGGGGAAGAGAATATAGTGGTGCTGGTAATGAGGTGACCTCTGGTGTTCTGATTTCTTTTACCAAGTAGCTATTATTTTTCATTAAAAAGACTTAAAATTTTACTTTTGAGGAACTTCGTTTTAGTGGGTGGGAGGAGTTCATAGTGCTTTAAAGGCCTGGGTTCAGCTCATAATCCAAGAGAGAATTCACTGTCTTCAAGACTGAGCACGTATGAGCTCTGTGTATGTGAGTTCATCAGACTTTTAAAAAAAAAAATTACAAATTTGCTGATGTGTGAGGGAATGCAGGGGAAAGCCCTTGCCTCTAAGTGGTGGTAAAATTTAAAACTCATATGGGTATGGCTCTGATCAACATCCATTTCAACGTTCCCATAAAAAGCTTATGAGTTGGCAGGGTTTCAAGGACTGAAAAAAAAAATATAATAATGCTCTGTATACAACATGTTTTATTAATGTTGAAGGAATAACGTTGCTGTATTTCACTGTCTGCCACTGCGTAGAGTAAGTTCAGTTTGGCTCTGGTAGACTTTGGCTTTTCCTCAGAATAAAGCGAGGCCTGACTTCACATCTGCTTTTTTCTAGTAGCCTTGCATTAATTAGGCATTATTTCCAAGTTTTGGCTAAGTTTCCTCCTTTTCCCTCCTTATTTCTGCTGTTGTTGCAGAGTAAATTCATGATTCTTGAACCTCAGCTGGTACTGTAAAGTCTGCTTGTGTAAACCTTGATGTTAAGCATCACATCTCACTTACTTGCTCTGATGACCTTTTGCCTCCTTTTAAGCTAGATGTAAAGGTGAATTTGAAATTAGGCAGCTGAGAAAGAAGTAGTCTGGTAAAACTTGGCAAATGTGGCTGACCTAATAAAAGCAATTTAAAAAAAAAAAACCTCAAAATTAATGGAAATCAGTGTTGTAAAACATGAGCTCTAAGATGAAATTGCTGAAGATAATTTGTGCAGCCGAAACGCGAGGGAAGGCAGCTAAGACTGGAGTTATCAAGCACAAAATCACCATTTACAACCGCACACTGGTGTTACCTCGGTACGGTCACCTCCGCGTTGGGCTTGGCTGGCGATCAAGGCATGTCGTCGTAGGGAGAGTAGCTGGAGCGGGATCGCTTGCGCGGCGCAGAGCATCGGGTCACGCACCCAAACAGGAGTCTGAATTCAAACACTGGCCTCTTTGAGCAAGCGCTGTAGGATGCAGCCTGGGTTCTTCCAGACAGGAGAAGTTGTTGTGGGTATGTGACTTCTTAGAAGTAGTTTTTGCTTCCTGAGCTATCATAGTGTTAAATATTGAGTGAGATAGCTGTATCTCTGTCTTATGCTTCTGATTTGTGGGTACTATTGCTTAATTAATATTTATGAACCACTTGACGCACTTCAAAAGTGCTGTAGGATTGTAAAATATTACTGCATTTGCGTGTGTACGCTCCTAAACAAGGAGGTTTCCAGCTCCTGTTGTGCAAGTGCTTGGCTGTGTCACCCAGGTTCTCCGTGACCTGCTTCCCTTGTGGATCAAGTAGTTCTGCTCTCTCCTCCGTGAGCGTTCGAGGTCAGGGTAGATGGGGCTTTGAGCAACCTCATCTAGTGAAACATCCCCTCCCATGGCAGGAGGGTTGGACTAGGTAGTCTTTAAAGGTCCTTTCTATCCCAAAACATTCTATGATCTCCTTAAAAGCCCCTTTGAGGCTACTAGGGGTTCTTGTCTCCCCTGGCCCTATTCCGGTGGTGCCCGTGTATACCTTGACTCTCTTCTCCACATCTGTGAGGTTGGGCATTGGTTCCTGGCAGCAAACAAAGCGTTTATTCTTCAGTTCTTCCTTTGTCTCTCCTGCAAGTCTTGCACAGAGGTCTGGCAGTTGTCCTTCAGGGAAACCATTTGGACTTTTGTTTTGCTTCCCTGGGGAGGAGTTTGGTAAGCCTTAGCTGCTCTTCTCTCCATGATGGGCATGGGGATCCTTGGAGCTGGAGAAGTGTTCAAGGGCAGCAGCCAGACCTGGACTGAGATTGGGGATGGGCTTGCACGTAGGTGACGGTTACAAACCAAAAGTGTTTTGATGCTGCCCATAGCACAGGCAGAGTAAGAAGGTGCTTTTCCAGGAGAGATTAGAGGAAGATTCATCTGGAGCTGATTGCAGAAGTCATCCTGTAGTGGCAACCACTGCATTTGAGAGGCACTTGCATTGCCTCTGTCTGACCTATAAATGTTTCAAAACTTTTTTTGGTATTCATCAGTACTAGAGAGCTGAAAGCCAACTAACCAAGATTTGGTAAGTTATTTGAAGAAATTCCCACTTCCCAGATCAGAGTAGGCTGGACTTTTAAAGAGGTTTAATATATTATCTGCAGATGAAAACAGAAGTTTAACACTGGACTGTCCAACAAGAAATGTAGAAATACCAGCTTCTTCACCAGAAGTTGAAATCCCTTTGTTTTTCACCCGGCTGAGGCTCCTGGGGACTTGCCTGTGTTACCTGCAGCGCTGGCACCAGCGCTTGTGGCCGGCATCCTCTGAAAGAATAAAAGCTCCTGTAACTTGGTCTGCTTCCCCTTGCTGAGCCAAAGCTTTAATTCAAGCGTGGATAAAGCAAGGAATTTGATCAGGCTCCTAATGTCGGTCACACTTTGAGCGAAGTGAAATGGAGTAGAGCCGAGTTACAGAACACAAGGTTTTCCTTGTGAAATCTGAAGTCTTTCTCAGGTCCCTGGAAATACACGTCAATAGTCCCCCGTCCAGGTGCTGCGGTTCAGCTCCTTGCCCTTACCCTTGTGCAACGAGCTCACTGAGTGGATGGCATAGAAGAATCTCAGTTTTTTCCTGTGGTCCTCTTAGCTGATTCTCTCAGCATCTCTTAATCTTGGGTATTTATGGCTTGAGATAAGGTATACGTTGACTTGCACTTATTCCTAAATTAGATCTATGCTCAATCTAGCAAAGGAGGAAAAATGTTGTTATGCTGCAACACTTCTTGGGGTGGGGAGGTTATGTGGCTTTTCTTAAAATAAAAATGAGGGGAAAGGAAAAGAGAATAGATGGTTAAGTGGTTTCGGTCACTATTAATGTTTGCCTACTGCAGCAATAACTTGTATTTCATGTTTTATTCCCAGGGGTGGGCGAGGAAAGAAAGGAAAGGAGGAAGTTGGTTGTACAATTTTAGTTAAACTAGGTTAGCGCTTTTTAAACTGGTGTGTGTTAGAAAGCAAAGTATTCGGTTTGGTCTTTTTTTTTTTTAATTATACTTAGTTGTATCCAACATCCCTAGGAGTCCTGGAGTTGCTGTCTCTTGGAAGATCAAGATTTTAATTGCAGTTGTCTTCGTGAGGTGAGATGGAGCTGAATGTGCAGCAGGACCTGAAGAGTTGACGGTTTTTGCTAATTTAAAGTATTCCTCAGCTCCTGGCAACACTGCGAGGTGTCATGAATGTTTTCAGCACATAAAGTTTTGTTCTGGAGGCCTTTAGTGCTTGTTGCTGTGTTCCTTCTTTCCAGCCAGTCATTACCACCTCTTATTTCTTTTTTCCAGCAGTTTGTTTAGCAAGGAAAGACATTCTGCAAACAAACCAAACCTTGGGTAATCTAAAAATCACAGAGCTGACTCTCCTCTTCCAGGACCAGGCTGGATGGGGCTTTGAGCCATGTGGTCTAGTGGGAGGTGGAACTTGATGATCTTTAAGGTTCCTTCCAACCCGAACCATTCTGTGATTCAGTGCTGTGAATGGGGTTTTAGGTGGGGAGATGATCTTCGGGAGGAGGAGGTCATCCCGTGATCTCCTGTGCTGTGCCCCAGCCCATGAGTTGTGTGCCCACTGTTCATCTGTTGCTGTTTATGCCTGTTTAAGAAGTTAATATTTTTGAAAGGCAGTGGGCTGCTTGGTGTGGTGTGGTTGCCTCAGCTACAGGAGTGTAAACCATGAGCGCTGGGGAAAATCGGAGGTATAAACATTAGCCACGCTTTATTTGCACGGGGGATTTCAAGAGTCTGGGATACTTTTAGTGACTTGGAACAATTTTTATTTGAACGCGAGCTCGGTTGTGACCTCCACACATTTACATAATGAAATGAAGTATTCAAGTCATTGCAAAGCAGTAAGAAAAAGCTGTTGAGATTATAATCCCTTTATTTATATCAACTGACCTTGGTCTAACAAACAAATTTTACTTAATGTGTTTTGGTGTGGTTGATTTTTTTTTTTTTTTTTTAATTAAACATCATACACTTAAAGGAGTAGAGGAAGGTTAATTCTGTGATTCTGTAATAAGTTACTGGTATTTAATGAAAGCATCTATGAAGCTTCCCATTGCTCTACGTAATGCACAGGTTGAAAAGTTTTTCCAGTGCACAGGTTGATATTTTAAATTAAGTGCATAAAAGCAAAGGAGAAAGGGATTAGGGTAAGAACTGTAGAGCTCACTCGTTTGTATTCCTGTGACTTAATTGCACCCGCAGTTTCTCATAAACATGTTGCACCATAGAGTGGTCGAAGTCCCCCTCTCTTGGGAGTTCCAAGTGACATTTATCAGCATGATGTCCTAAGACAAAGCCGATTTATGCTGTCACCTACCCCTCCCCAGTGAAATCACGGGTGTGTTTGGCCTCCCATCCAGCTGGTGTATTTATAAAGCTGAATTGGACTTTTGTGGAAGGAGAAGGAGGAGTCTGGTGATGGGAGGATCTCCCCTCCTTGTGGAAGCAATGCCCTGCTCTAGAGAAACAACTTCTGCTTCTTGCTGTCCCTTCCAGCTCCTTCCTGAGCCCTGGGGAAAAGGGGTGAACAAGGTGCTCGGCTGTAGAGTGTGTTGGGAGGTTGCTGGTGTCATTCACTCTTCCATTTTACTGTGCAGCGTTGGGGCTATTTAAGCAACTTCAAAATTCAGGTCCTATAGGGAGGATAAAGCAGATATGTGCAACTATCTTGTGTATTGTTGCCTTTTTGAGTGGTAACTGATGCCAGGTAAGACGTCCTCTTGCAGTCAAATAGATGTGGTGTCATTTTTTTTGTTTTTGGCACAAATTGTGTTGCAAAACAACGTTTGACTCTTAGAGCTAACACTGGAAAAGTCAATATTCTTTTGTGACTGCTCTTAGCTTTTATGCTTAGCTTCTGTGCTGCTGTGACCTTCTAGGATGAGTGGTATGTATGTTAGTAAAAACATACAGCAAATAAACTTGTCCAGGCAAGAACATGGCCCTGATGCACAATTGCTACCTGGAGCCCTAGGCCTGAAAGAAATATTAGTGTTGGAGATGGTGGTAAGGAGAAATCTTCCAGGTCTCTCTATATTTAGTCCTTTTAAGATTTTAGCTGTGCTCTTGGACTATAATTTTTTTTAATTGCAAGGGACATAAATCTTGTTGTTACATTACAAGGGAATGTGAAACCCCCTCCCCCCCATCTTTCAATTTGCGGTAAATTCCTTATATAGCAAAAGAAAAAAGTGCCTGACAGTGATGCTGAAAAGCATACAACCTTTTGAAGCTGTGTGGAGATGAATATTCAACCTGTGAGCCAGGAGCAAGCTGCAGCAGGGATTACGGGAGAGCTTTGTGTGGGAGGAATTTAATTCACCAGTGGTTTACATAATATAAAAGAGAAGACCCCTCTTTCCTTGACTTACAGGACACCCCTCTAAAGTCAGAGCTGCTGCTCACATGAAAGGAGGATTTGCAGATCGCAGTCTAATTTAGATGTATTTATTTGCGTAAGACCGGCTCGGCAATACGGATAATGCACAATTTATTATGTCTGTTAAGCTTTCAGATTTCCATCCAGTTTAGGAAGAATACACTGGACTTTATCATTCTGGAAAATGAGCCTGTCATTTCCTGAAGAGTATTATCGAGCATTGGCAAAGATTGTAACGGCTTTCAAGACCCAGCAGTGTTTCTGCACAGTGTTTGTGGTCTGCCTGGCACAGAGTGCCCAAAAGGGCCAGTTTTAGGCACCTTGCTTTTATAATACCTAACCAACCAGAGCACGGCTGGTTGAGCATTGCCAGTGGTTCTTGACTTTGTCCGTGACTTCGAATGCACAGGAGTAACAAAGCCCCATTTTGCAAATAGGAGAGGGGGGTGGTGGTGTTGGAATCAGAATGAACTTGCTGGGAGTTGCCTTTTCGTGGAGAAACTGGGAGGTTCTGCTCCTGAAAGAGACCTTCCATCGGACCTGTCAGACCCAAGGATCCAGCTGCAGCCTTCATAACGTTCCGTCGCGGTGCCTTTAGGAGGGTGATGAGCTGGAGGTGGGGAACCTTTCCATCTGAAGCAAAAGCAGGCAACTTCCACTGGGGGTTGAAGGGAGTCGAGTCCTCAAACTAAGCAAAAGTTGCAAGGCAGCAACTACACTTTTGGACACGGCCCTGAGCTTTTTCGAGGTATGTTCCTTCAGCTGCTGTGATCATGTCTGTCTTGAGATATATATTTCTTTGCTGTGTCTGAACACACTCCTTGAATTCTGTTGAGAACCTTTCTCAGTCCTACTACATGTGACTGTTTTCTGTACATCAGCATCCTGGATGCTCATCCTTTCCATCCTTTCCATTTCAGCTGTGATGCATCTGGTGACATTTGGTTGAGGAAGTTTCCTCTTGTTGCTCATGTTCCCCTCCTTGCCATGTGAAGGCACAGGGTTATATTTAGTGTTCTTTCCTCCTGCTGCTCCAATTCAGAAAGAGCTGGAAAATTCTTCATCAAAAAATGGCTAAGGATTTTCTGGCTGCCTTAGGGTACTTTCCTTCCAGTTCTTGCCTGTGCTTTGCATTGTGTCCTAACAGCAAAGCTTCCCCAGGAACATGGTGTACCTGAGAGGCAGGACACATGCTTGCTGGGGGAGTTACTCTGCATCAGCATCCGCGACGGTTAAGATGGTGTGGCCAACAACAATGCTCAAAGCTAGTTTTTAACAGGAGTGAAGCTGGGTGTGAGAGCTAGATTGCTGGTAGGACCCTTTCAAAGGGAAAGAAACACAAACTGCTGGCTTTCCAACTTTCTGTTTGCAGGCATAAAGGACATAAAGGATCTCTTTTGCAAGGTGGGTTAGATATTAATGCAGCAAGTGAACCGAGCAGAGCAAACATTGTTTTGGTAGGTGCACGGACAGCACTGTGTGATGCTGCCTCTGTACACTTCTAGTGTTCATTCCTGTCATGCTCCATCCACCCAGTACAAAACTTCTGCTGGGGGTTGCAAATAAGGTGGACTCATGCCTCAGTTTGCTTTGCTGCTGCTCTCCTCCAGCCCAGTTCGGCTGAGCTGCTGCTTGCAGGCAGGTGATGTGATGGAGTGCGGGAACAGCTTCTCACTGACAGTGTCCCCGAGCTTCTGATAAAGAGGAGTCCTGAGACACTGCTCTGCAGACCACGGTCCAGATTGCTGTCAGACTCCCTTCTGTCTTGTGTTTATTATAACCTCTCCAAGCAGGGTAGAAAGGGGTGTTTTTGAATTGCTTTCACTTAATTAAAAAAAAAAAAAAAAGATTAAAACGTTTAGTGGGTCCTGAGAGGTAAGAGTACCAAATGTAGTCAAATGTCAGGTTTTTAATTGGAGGAATTGGACTGCTCTGAGACACAGATTGTTGCATTGTTAACTCTGCAGCGCAAGAGGCAGACGAGGGGTGTTTTACTGAAAGGCAGGGTTGCGGGAGAGCTCAGTGTTACACAGCTCGGATAAGGGTATCCTGGGCTTACAGTGAGAATTTCTGCAACCGCCCCACCCCCCAAAAAAAAAAACCCCAGAACAAAACTACCAAAACAAAACCGCCACCATTACCCTGAGTCTTCTAGAACAGCGTAGCTCAGAGGCATGTCTCAGCATGTATTACATCGTGTGGCTCAGATGCTCTGTGGTCAGTGGCAGTCTTTGCATTATACATAAAGTGGCCTTAGGCAGGTGGAGCCCGGGTTACCTGACTGAAGGGACTTTTCCCTTATCCTAACTTCAAAATGACTTCTGGTTTTGTCATTTATGTGCATCAGGACCATCCAGTGAAGACACACATGCTTACAATAAAAAGAAGAATGAATCTGCATTCTTCTCTGTTTCTTTTATGTGGGCCTTTTGGCTCATGACTCACAGGCTTTTGTAGGGGTTCCTGAGCCAAAAATGCAGCTGCATTTTTGCGTGTCACATGCTGCCTTGCCAGGTCCTGTAATAGCAACTGTTGGACAAGAGAGAAGAGAATAACACAACCTGCCTTACCGCAATTTTGTGTGGAATCAGGCTCGTGGGAAGTTCAAAATGACTTTCATAGCAAGTAAACATTTATAAACTTCCTCCATCTCCTCATTCCTATGGATATGCTGCTTGATAACACCCTGGATGCTTGTGGAAATAGTATTACTAATATAGGGTGTCTCTACAATTTTGTGATAGAAGACCTATTACTGACTGTATAGTGAGATGTTCCTGGAAGAGTAAGATCCAGCAGTTGGGGAGAGGACTTGAGTTACATTTGGAAAGCATTGAGAAGTTCATCGTCTTGGCAAATGGTAAGTTCAGCTGAGAAAAGAAATGCAAAGCAGAGACCCTGCTGGATCCTGGAAGTGGACCTCTTTCCCTGCGTAATGCAAATGTTTCCCACAGAAGATCACCAGCACGTTTTGCACATCTTCACTCCCCAAAGTGGTACTCCCATCTGTCTCTCGTCTCTCTAAGATTTTAATTTTAAACTATGCAATGAGAAGGCCTGTTCTGTTGAAAGACAGTGTAAAAAAGAATTGCAGCAATCTTTTGAACTGTCTTTTAAAGTCAGTGGATGGGGTGGTAGTTTGGCCCTTCTTTAAAACTTTCTAGAGAAGCCCCATGATGGTAATCAGTTGCATCTGGTCAGAAGACAGGCCTGTAGGCTTTCGGCATGTACCTTTTTTCCAGGTTGTGTCCTATATTGGATCCCTCCCATAGTATACAGATAACAAAAGATGCTTTTAGTGTTTCCTAAATTTGGAATAACGTTCAATATCTGGCCCGTATTTCCCCTTTTATGTAATATATGCTTTTTAAATGCACAGATTTTTGACGTGCTTTTTAGTGTGTTTCTGTACAAGCTTATGAAACTTCTCATGAATCTATTACTAAAGCGTAGTAAATACAGAATATGACTAAACAGTATATGCAATCAGTGAAGAAAAATTACCGTCTTGGAAGCTGTTATTTTAAAGGTTGTTTTTTGTTTTAATTAGGAAAAATGTCAGCTTCCCAGCATTTCACTGCATGGCTTCTTTTTCCCCACTTTAGGTGGTAATCTTTTTTCACAGGAAGATTAGTATCGGCCACATTTTATTTTCCTTTGTGCAAGACAGTGGAAAGGGAGGTTTGTCCTGCTGCTGTATCCCTTCGTGTTGGAGATGTCGGTCAGAGAAGGTCCCCATCACCATGGGTTTGGGGAAGGAGCACTTTTGGATCACCAGCCAAACAGTGCTGCACGTTTTTGTGCTGTTACTCTAGGAACCTCGCTGGGAATAAGAAATCAGATGTGCTTGTAATAGGGTTTTGGGTGATGAACAAGACTAAGAATCTTCCTTTTGCAAATCTTTGCATTATAGTGCAGTATTTCCACCCCACATGCTTCAGGAGTTGAATAGTGTAGGTAGATTTACAACCTGTTGACATCCAATTGTGACCTTGCCTCAGATTCTCCAAGTCCTACATCTTAATTTTTCTGTTGAATTCTGATCTGTAGCGGGCATGTGGGTGAACGTGTCTTTTGCTGCTTGATAGATACCTGTTTGAGGATACATAAAAAGCTATATAATAAAACATACCTGTGTTTGGCCCGTATTTATTTCACTCAAGATACTCTGACTGCGTTTGTAAGTCACTCATTTGTAGGGGGAAACAGCAAAACAAAACCCCAAGCCTCAAGTTATTTCCAGTATTTTCTATATCTGCAAAACTAATAGCCTCCAAAACACTAATTTTCCCTCACTGATAGTAATTATCCTTTTACATTACACTATTTATGTTTATTATTTTAATAACTTGCAGGTTGGATTTGTGAAACCTCCCTGGTCTTTTGTCATTGTGAAGCACAAGTGTTCGGATTTTACTTTCATAAACACTTTGAATAAACCTTTGCTGGCTTTTCTGTCAAAATTTAACTTAAATTCCATTAGGAAGCACTGAGATGTAGTTGAATCTGCTCTGAGGCAATGCAAGCGTACCTGTTCACGCACCTTCCGTGCAAAATGGTGAAGAAATTGCCTGTAGCCATGGGAGGAGCAGACTGCACTGCTCCTTTTCACTTCCTTCTCTGTTTCTTCTGCCCTGGTCCTGTGAGGGGCTGAGCACTGTGCCCTTGTAGAGCAGCAGAGTGCTGGGTCGCATGTCTAATACCAGCCAGATGAGTATTGCCGCCGACCTTGGTGACCTGCTTAATGTTAAACCCCTGCGCGCTTTGCTGAGCAATGTTGAATGCAGGAGGGGATTGAGGTCCTGTCTCTCCTGGACACTCGAGCACTTGCTTCATAGCAACTGATTGATGATTACTGGAGGAGGATGAGATCTGTCTTGTGTGATATCCGCCAGCTAAAAATTCAGGCAAGTGCTTAGCCAGGCTAGCTCTGCAGACCTCTGCAAGCAATGAGGTGATGGCCACCTCCAGAGCATCCTTCATCCATCCTAAAATCACCAAAACAAACTGGCCTGTACACAGGGAGGAGATGACTAGCTTAGACTGCCGGATTTTTAGAGAGGTAAAATTAGGTGATGGGAATCTTCCCCTCCAGGTCTTTTTTACTTGGTCCTTCATGGAATAATGCAAACTGTACAAGAAATTGTTAAACATCGTTGGCTTTCTTTGCAAAGTTCCAAACCAGGTAAAATTGTTGGGATTTACATCAAAACCCAGCCTAATTGATAGGAACAAATGCCACCTACCTTTAGACCATGCTGTTTTCCTTGTCCTTTTGCTCTTGGGCATTAGGAGAGAGGAAGGGTCTGGGAACACAGCAGTAGCTGAACAAAACAAGGTGAATCAAGGGCAGAGCAGGAGGCTTAACTTGCAATTTCCTTGTCTTTGTTGGTTTAAGTCTGACCCTCCGCATTGTTTAACGTTTTGTATTTAATTTCCTCGGTTACTTAAGGAATGGTTGGGGCCAGCAGACTGGTCAGGTGGGGTATGCAAGTTTCAAATAAAGAACCTGTTTTTTACTTCCAGTGGAGGCTTTAATGTTGGTTTTTTGGTTTGTTTGTTTTTTGGTTTTGTTTTTGTTTTTCTTCCAAATAGGTCAAGGAAATTAGATGCTAGTTCCAGAGCTGCAGAGAAACCTTTTAGTCCTGGTTGGCTCATAACTTTGTTCTGTAGCCTTGAGGATCCTGATGAAGCACAGAAGGAACTAGTTCAGTGCATCAGTGAGCAGAGTTTTAGTGACAGCAGAATTGGATTTGATCTTCTGCTGCATCTCCACGTTGAGCTTTTGTTTCCAACCATAGGACTTTGCTCCTTTCTTCTTCTGATGCTCTGGCAGTTCAGAGGTGGAATTTTGCAAAGGAAAACAGCTGTAGTTCAAGCTGTGGAAAAGTTACTGAAGGCAAATCCTCTGGGGTTATTTGGCTTGGTCTCCAACTTTCAGTTGCTCCTGTAAGCGTTTAGAGATGGGCCTAATCCTAAAGTGAGAGGGAAGTGGGGGTAAATTTTTTCAGGCTATGATCCTAATGCTTTCTTCTGACCCTGTTGCTGTCTCAAAAAAGCCCAGAAACAACCTTTCACCAAAATAATAATAAAAAAATAAGTAAAATCACTAGCTAGATGTTTATCTGCTGTAGAAACACTGGAAAAACTTCGTTTTTTCCTCTGTTTCTGTGTCTGACCCCACCTTTCCCATTCCTTCTTAATCATATGCATACCTGCCAGTGCTCTGGAGGTTTACATGAAAATATCTGTGTTGCTTAGGAGTTAATCGGCTTCTGCTGGCAATCCTTCCTCCACCTGAAGTTCTCTGGAGATCTGTTCCTTTTGTGTCACCCCCAAGAATTTAGATGTCAGTAAAGAGCCCTTCCTTCACATCCCTGGAGAGGATGCTCATGGGCAGAGCCCTGGGTCCCTCAGCCCACTGGGGCTTGCCCCACCATGAGCGTGTGTCTCCATAGCTGGCCTAGGCACCAAGAGCAAGCCCAGAGCTCTCCTGGGTCAGGGGATCTCTTCCAGGAGAAAGTTAAGGTGGTAGAAGAAGCATGAGTCTCAGCCTAGCTGACCCGTGATCCAGCCAGTAGCAGACTTGTGGACTGTGGCAGCTTTGGGGTGGAGGAGACCACCATGGTGGCAACTGTTTGGGTTTGGCTTAAACCACTTGCAGAAACCTCAGCAGAACTGGAAGCTCTCAAAAGGGGAAGACTCAGCAGCTACCTCCAGAAGAGCATCTCTGAGGCTGAGCTACACTTTTTTCCTGGCATCGTTGTCAGGCCTTTACCAGATGCTCCAAGAGCTGTAAGATTTGCTCAAAGTGAGGGCAAGCTGGCTGTGTAAGAGATTTTTTCCATGAGGATGTAATTCTCCACCAAGCAGGCTTTCCTCACTTGTGACGCCAGTCACCTATTAGCATCTGATGGGTTATCTGCAATCTCTAGCTACCTCTAGTGCTAAATGCATATGCTGTATGCCTGCACCCCTTGCATTTTTCTTTTGGTGAGCAAAAGAACATAAAGAACACTTGCTGCTGCTAGGAAGTAGGTTAAACAGATCAGAGAAGATGGGGTGATTATCTCAGAATGCCTTTCTTAATCTAAACCCATCCTTTGTTTAGATTTCTGGGCAGGCACTAAGTTCTGGTGTCTTTGTTTTCTATTGTTTGTAGAAATACCAGCACTTACTCTTTTATCTAAGGCATGTTATTTCCTATTATTTGTATGTAGGGCACATAAAAGTTAAATTGGCATCAGAATGTCAACGTTCTCCCTGGCGTAAATCTACCTTTCTGGTCCTCAGCGTGCTATGGAAAAAGTGCACGTGCCCTTAGACATCATGATGAGGATTTTAATTGAGCATGTGTTGGAAAGCTTTGTAAGCACACATCAGAAAAATGCTGTTTAGCAATAGATGTTATCTGTGGAATCACGTCTAGATATAAGTCTGCTGCTGTTAAGGGCAGGGCACCTGGAGGGGGAAAAAAAAGAAACAAAAGTAAAATCGTTATCTTGAAAAAGATAACTCAAGCATCAACAAAGGAAAAGCGCAGAGAATAAAGGTATTTGACCCAAGGTAAGAACAATATGAAATACTGTGGTATGGTCCCTGCCTTAAAACATTTTCCTTCAGAAAAAAATAACAAAGTGTTGAGCAAACTGGTGCCCTACAGCCAGATGATAGTATCTGTGATGTAGACACTGAGGACCAGTCTGTCCGGGCACAGTTAGGCACAGGTGTTCCATCTCAAGAAATGATAGTTTATAGAACACTACTTTTGCTCTTAAGATTATTCCTCTGTTGTTGAACTCTTGGTGCAGCAGGTAGATGATTAAATCTGTGGCATTAAAGCTTTCTTGTAGGGGAAACTACTGAGCATCTCTGCATGGCTGGGAAAAGCTCCTCCAGAACCCTCTGTGAGATGCAGGCTGTGTGCAGGGAGGTGATGCTCTGGAGAGCCTGTCTCCTGGTCCTGTGCAGCTGCTCAAGGCACCATGTGTGTGTGGATGGTGCGTGTGGAAAAATTCCTGTACGTGCAGGACAGTCCCAGGGACAACAGCTCAGTCTGGACTGTGGAACCAGGTAACTCCCACAGCTGGTTTATAAGGACAGCTTGTGCCTGTGGTGTGGGCTGATGGCCAGGTAGACTTTAGCACTGGCGTTGTCCTCCTTGTGGCCAATATCTCGGTGTGCTTCTTCGTCCCTTTTCCCCAACTCATGGTAAAAAAAATAATAATATTCCTGGGCCAGATGGCAACCAAATGTGATATCAAAAGCTGGGAACGGTCAGCTGAAGCAAAGTGAGGAGCAAAAGCTTTCCTTGTCGTGACAAGTACTGAAAAGTCTATGTGTACTATTCAAAAGACCCTCCTAGCTAAGGAAGACCAGTTAAATACTACTTTCTTTTAATTTCATTTGGTATTTGAGGGGTTTATCTTATCATTTTTAGTTTTGCTTCCAGTTAACCCTATTTGGCATGCTGCTGGGTGATGATCAAATCCTGAAGAAGGCAGGCAATGTCTGGCCAGAAGATTAACCGCAATCACAGGAACATGGGGAAAAGGGAGATCCAAGTGGTTCGTGGCTGTGTTTCCAAGAGGTGAATCACTGCTTGCATAGGTGCAGATGGGTCGATAGGCACTTGGAAACCCTGTGTGCACGTGGAAATGTGGGTAGTGCCTTTGCTTCATTGCTTGGGTAGTGCCTACAGCTCCTGTTGACACTCGGGTGGTGTTGCACAAGCGGACCTTTACAGGTGCACGGGGAGAAAGAAGGGTGTGCCCTGGCGATGAGAGTCACCTTTAACTTCTTGTTTTTCCTTCACTGCTCCTTGCACTGAGCAAAAGAGCTACTTTGCTGTACCTGCTTGGGGTGGGTGAGGAGAAGGAGGAGGAGGGTGTTCTCTTGGGCAAAAACTGTTGTTACTGCTTTAAAGATCCTTTGCTTGAGGGGATGGTTGGGAGGAGAGATGCAGTAAATTGATGAAGTACTGGGAGAGATGTCAGCAAAGTTGCCCAATTGCCCAGTTTACCTGTAGTAGGATTTGGTAAGTGACGGTAGCCTTCACGTAATTGGGTTTTGGGTTTTTTTTCCAGGATGCCTAGCAGCTGGTAGTGAAGTCATGGTGGTGCTAGTTTGGTCACTGGTTGTAACTCTTGATTAACGATAAAGTGGGGAGGAGCACATTTTGCAGATAAAATAATGAGTAGGTCTTGTTCTAGCCACCTCCAAGCCCGGGTGTGAAACACAAGGGAGGATGCAGGCACAGCCAGGATTTCACTCTGTGTGAAAGCAGAGCACTAGCAGGCACAGTTAATTTTAGGCTATATTTGATGTCAGGCTTTGAGATGCAGGTTATATGGGCATTTGCTGACTTGTTTTGGGAATGTTTTTGCTGGTGGGAAAAACTTGCTTTCTCCCCTGCCACACACTCGGGAGTTTCAGAAGCACTGGGCTTTTTGGTTACTGGGCAAAATCTGTAGCATGTACTAATGCTGTTTAATTAAACAGCTCTTGCTTTTCTCCTTGTAATATACCACATTACTACGAGCTGCCTCTTTAAAGATATCATTGTTGCAGGTATCTGCCTCTTTAAAAGGGGGGAAATAAAGGCAACTGAGTGAAAATTCTTTTGTGTGGGCCGGGGTGGGGGGTTGAAGTTGAGCTATATGAAAGGAAATGGGACAACCTGCTGAAGGGGTTGCAATATAAAAGATGCTGTGTGCATGCTGGTGGATTCCAGCCATCTGCCTTGATGTACTACCTGCAGATCTGCAGTAGCTACAAATGGCTTGTAACAGCACCCTGGGCTACCTTCTGCCCCAGCAAAAATGATTCTGTACGTAAAGGAAAAAAACATACAAACACAGTTTAATTCTCTGAGCTTTGCTGCTGTGAACTCTGTGGTGGTTGTGCAATGAACAGTCTTGTGGCTTCAACTGTGAAGTGTCTACGTACTCAGCCCACCTTGGAAGAGCTCGGATGGATCAAGACTAAGTATGTGCCAACGTGCTAATGCACCCAGGAACAAGCTCTGAGCCCTTTAGAACGGGATGGGGCCAGAGGCTTCGTTCAGAGGTTCCTCATTAACCTGTGAAAACCACACAGACGTTCCCCTCCTCGCCACCGCGCCGTGCACCGCTCATTGCCAGCTTTGCTGCCGGCATCGCTTCTGCCTTTTGTGGACCACGGTGAGGATGGCAACACATCAGGGATGTGGAGGAGAGGGATGGTCTGCAGGAAAGGTTGTATGTGGAAGTGAATAGTTCCCAGCCTGGATTTTAATGGAAAGACAAGTTTATTTTACAGGTGAAATGTGAATATGAGTATGGCATTTTTCTAATAAGAAAACTGACATACTAGTCATTTTAAAGGGTTTCTAGATAAGGTGTAGCATCTCTCCTTGAGGCCTTTGCTTCAACAAACACGGGCAAATACTTGTAAGCAGCTGAAGGTGTCACACTTCCTTACCGTTGCAGTTTTGGTGGTGCCAGTTTTCTTTTGAGCCCTTCAATATTGAACAAGTGGATTGACCATGAGACTTAACTGCTGTTCGGAATCCAAGTGATGATGATGCTTTTCATCTGAGCGTTTTACAAAAAGAAGGCAAAAATTAGGCTGCTAAGATGCAATTTGGTACCGTGTTTATTGTCATAAAAGGTCGA
This sequence comes from Nycticryphes semicollaris, assembly GCA_013400055.1. NCBI lineage: Eukaryota > Metazoa > Chordata > Aves > Charadriiformes > Rostratulidae > Nycticryphes > Nycticryphes semicollaris. The sequence goes on along the minus strand of VXBJ01003379.1, from coordinate 205,132 downwards.
TACGGCATAAAAGACTATTTCAAACCAAATGATTTCTCCCTTATGCCGTATCAATGCTATGAATAGAAATCAATACTCTCTGGAATTATTTGAGCCTGTTGAGTAAAAAAACCCACACTCAGAAATCTTGGGGTAGGAGCGTTCTTTTCCACATAAACTCTTCGTGCTGAGTGCTCATCAAATACCTAAATTGCTTTATTTGTTGTCAGAGTTGATGGGTAATCTCTCTCTGTTGACCCTGTGCTGATAATGCTTTCTCAAATGAAGCCGTAGCTGGGAGTTCAGTCGCTGAGCGCGGTGCAAAAGTCACCCCCGGTTGTAAACCGAACAGGTTTCCCTGGAGTGATGTCATCTCTACGTAATGGGGTGTTAATGCTGAGAGGAGCGAGCTCTACTTAGGAGATGCAAGGGGTTGCCAGGACATACTTTAGGTGTATCTATGGAGTTTGAACGTAACTTTGGGAGGGAGATTGGAAGAAAAGAGGGCTGGCTTTGCTTTGGAGCATCTCTTCTGTTGCGGATGGGGCTGCTGCTCAAATACTGAGCTCCTCACCTTCACCCTTCAGCTTCAGGGGCAAGGGAGGTAGGTGGGGTGTGCTTGAGTGGGTTTGGAGTCAGATGGTGGGTGGCTCTGGGCAAGTCCGCAGCTACCTACCCAAATGCTGACTTGCTTGAGCTGGTGTTACACACCTGTAAATCTGAGCGATGCCTCGCAGATTTTCATTGGGTCATTAGACCTTCTCTTTCATTACTGGTTTTAGGACCATTACACAGATCGCCTAATTTATATAATTAAGCACTGCGCAGCTCCGGTGACGTGTTGGTTGGAGCAGGAAGGCAACTTAACGCCGTGGTTGCCCGGCTGGTGTTTGGTAGAGCCGGGCAGCCGCGTGGCCATGGATGGAGGCAGCTTCTGAAGGAAGCGAGGCCCTTGGAGCTGTGTGGGTGGAGAGGTGATACCGGCTGGATTACAGACTGTGCTGGCAGCTCTCTCTAAAGCCTTGGGCGGGTCTCCTCATTTTCTGGCCCTTTGTGTCCCCTCCCAGCATTTATCTGTTTAACCTGTAAACACGGTGGCAAAAGGGATTCTTGCCGTGGCTCTCCATGGCTTTCTGCATGGAGGGACCTTGTTCTTGGCTGAAGCTACAGCAGCAGACAGGAATATAGATTTACAGACAGGGGGTTGGACTAGGTGATTTCTAGAGGTTCCTTCCAACACCGTATCATTCTGTGATTTGCACTTCATGTTTTATGCCAAGACGATCATTGACATTGAGGAGAAAGCTTGTCAATTAATGTGTCACTGCATGTTCCATTTGCTTTCAACACGTGTGTGTTCTCTTCCTTATCACATGGTTTCTAAGTACAGTAAAAGTTCTTTATTGATTATTTTGGGTTTTTTTGTTTTTTTTTTTTTTTTTAAACTTTGTGGCAATGAAGAAGAAAATCAATTTTAAATACACAAAGTTGGCTGGAGTTGGAGTGCCTTGCAAGTGATGATGATTTTGATTTCGTTCCTGTGGCAGTGGAACTCGATAAGCTTATTTAGCTCAGCTGTAGATGTGGGAGTTGAGACAGAGGCCACAGTTGACTCGGACAATTTTGAACAATGAAGGCATGAGGACAGTGTCGTAACCTTGATGTCACGACCTTGCTTTGAGCAGGGTGATGGACCAGATGACCTCCAAAGGGACCTTCCATCAGAAATATTCTCAAGATTCTTGTTTTCAACCACTCTGCCTTTTCCCAGAGTTGTATCCCGTTCTGGGGGGTGACGTGTTGCCTTCCCGGGAAACGTTAGGCTGGTCCTGTTCATAGGCCTGTTCTGTTAAGTGGGGTACCATGGTTAAGCGGCATTTTCCTTTGCATTGAGGCATTGTGTTGGTAGCTCTTGATGTTTGCCATGTTGAAGTAGGCCTTGGCTTCACAGCTTGTGCTTCCTGGTCTTCTGAAGGGGATTTATTTTGGGCTTTGGCCCGTGTTAGCCTAAGGGCACAATTCATTCAGATTGTAACCTGAATGTCCTGATGGAGGTGAAATGGTTCTTGTGGCTTTTCCTTCCTCCTCTTTTTTTTTTGTTTTGTTTACTTGCCCTTCTGATCCAAGGAGAAGGAGAAGAATCTGTTGCAGAATTAAAGGAGTGGCTGAGGGCTTAAAATGTTACTAGAGCTCTCCGCTGTTTGCATTGTGTTTTAGCTGATCACTCTGAAGTTGTTCCCCAGTAACAAAGCGGGTTGGTGGTCTTGCCATGATGGTTCAGTGAAGTGTTAATGTGTTGCACAGAATTTAAACTCTCTAAGAGTTAAGTTTTAGTATCTGCTGCAGACAGTCACCCATGATGGAAATAGTTTGAAGTCCTAATCTCAATCCTGATGTGGTTCTACAAGCCTGGAAAGAAGCAGTTGCTATTTAGGATGAATGCTGTGGCATACTTAAAATGGACAAATTTCTGGAGCAAGTCCTGCTTTTATTATTAGTAAAAACTGTAATGGGTCACAAACATTATTATAATTTCCAGTTTTTTTGGGTTTTTTTTGTTTTTCTTTTTTTTCTCTTCTGGTTTCAGCCTTCAAAATCTCAATCATATGCCTTTCAAGAGCATCTGTGCAGGATTGTGCTCTCAGAGGTCAGGGGCGTTTCGCTGCTTCCAGTGTCCCAGTGGCACCTCATCTTCTCCTGGGGAAACAGGTTCCTGGGGGTTATTGCTCAAGAGGAGTTTATGGAGCTCAGGCTGCTGTCAAGAGGCAAGGCAGAGAGGCGTGAAGCATCCCCAGTCTCTTTGTTTCACTGCTTTGCAGTTGCTGGTAGAAGTGAACAGCAAAGCCAAGGTTTCTATAAGTTCTGTACAGATTTCCAAGTTCTAGAGAGAAAATTTATGTCTGTCCAGGGCTGGAGTGAGCAGGGAAATATTTTTGGTTGGGTGCTTCCTTGCTTCCCTTTCCACTGGCATGGGAATATTTCTTTCTACAACTTCAAGGTGATGCTGTCAAAACAATTTAAGTTTCAAAAGCTAACTTAGTGTATGTGAGAGAATTTTTGTCTCCCGTCTCTTGGTAATCAGGAGTAATGGGACTCCAGTTAACATCTTAATGTTATGGCTTGCTCTGCAATGTGTACAATCATGTGAAATATGGATATGTTATACTTCCTATTGTTTTAAAATTCTTGGCTTTTCTTCATCCAGTGTGCCAAGTCAGATGGTGCCTTCTAAACAAAACCACTATTTACTTTCAGAGGAACCTTGTGTGTGTCAAAATGTGACGAGCTGCAATCTGCCCCCTGCTCTGCTGCTAAAAACATGCTGTGATGCAGCCGTTAGCGGATCCATGTTGCCCTTACACTTGTCTAAAGCAAAGCAGATTTTAGGCAAACAATTTTGAATTCTTCTACTTATATCCCCAGCACGTTGATTTGTCTCTCTGAGTACTGTAGCAGCTTGGATGCTGTTGCTCTTCTCTAGCCTTGATGGGGACCTGCTTGACTTTCCCTTGAGGTCAGCTGAGGGAAGAAGTTGCTGCTCTGAATGTGGCTTTGTAGCATGTGACTGTGGGAAATGCCTTGTCCGAGTGGAGTGTGTCCAGGCTCCCTTCCCTAAGGAATTAGGAAACACGGTTCAGACCATGGGACAAACTTCCGAGGAGGTCTTGTGAGCCAGTTTCTCTTGGGAGATGCAATAGAAGCAGGAAAAGGATGTCTTGTAATGAGAATATAATGGTATCTAAGTATAGACTGTGTATTAAAAGCAAAAGATAGCAGCCTGCAGTTGTACACCCGGCAATTTGGGAGGTGAGGAGGACAAGCAACGTTTTCCTTGACATCATTTAATATGAAATTGTAAGGAGGTTTCATAGCGGGCAACAGCCTAAACTCGGAAATCCTTCAGAGGTTGGTTTGGGGGCCGTAGCTGTGGGATTGGCTGTGTTTGGGCATCTTGGCTATCAAAAGATTGTAGCTGTATCAAATAATCCGAAGTTGATCTCCTAGACCATTAGTGCCCTGATCTTGATGCTGTTTTTTGAATTTGTTGAAAGCTTCATGATGGCAATTGCAACCAGATGGTGAGATAACTGGTTTGATGTGTCAAAGCCATCAGCTGGCAGAGCAACAAAATAAGCAATGCTTCTTAGAAAATAAAATGGGTTTGTGTTTGGGGGTAGGGGGGGGAAAGGCAAGTTTAAAGGAGTGGTTTCCTCTGTTGCTGGCCTGTGTTTGGGAAGAGTGAGTGTTTGAGAAACCAGCAGAGCAACTGGAAACCCTGAGGTCCAAGTGTTGGGGCTCTACCAAGCATATGTGTTTGAGAGTCCCAACTGTTTGCTCCTGGATAGTTTTTTTTCAACACGGGATAACTCTGTTTTATGCTGTGTTAGTCACTTCCATTCATTTCATCTAGAAATGTAGAGTCCTTTAGGTGCTTGGCTCCTCTGCCTGTAAAGGAAACATCAGATGCAGATCAACTATAAGCTGTTGGGCTCTTTTTTGGGAAAAGGACTTCCCTACAACAGGAATTACATATATAATCCACAGGGCTCGTTACCTTGTCTTAAACTTTGTTTTCCTCTCTCTTCCCTAGGGAAGTTTCAGTAATTCGTCAGGGCTTTGGGTAACTCTTGCTTTAGATGTCTCAGTATGTAGGGAGAAGGACTGTTAGCAATCTGCTGTCAAATAATCCTGTCCTAGCAAACAACATGTGGTTTTTTTTCCCTCTATTTTTATTAAATCAAATCAGAATAGGTTGCGTAAAGGCCAGAGTCAAAAGGACTCTCCTTTACATTTTCATTTACTTTAGAGGGTGCTGCATAATATCATGACTATCAATAAAATAGTACCTTTTGGGCAGGGTTACAGGTCAGAATACTGGAATGGTGGCACAGCAGTGTAGAATCAATCACAGTTGTTTTTTACAGCTTTCTGTATAAAAAACACTGTATGTCATCTTCCTGTGATGATACAGAACAATTTTTGATTTGTAAAGCAGTATGAGCTGACCCACGAGACATAGTTTTTAAACCATCTTTTAAAGATTCAGAAAAGAGGAGCTAAGTCAGTGGGAACATCTCCCTGACAATGAAAGGCTGAGAGAGCTGGGACTTTTTAGCCGGGAGAAGAGAATGCTGAGGGGAGACCTTATTAATGCTTATAAGTATCTGAAGGGTGGGTTGAAGGAGGATGGAGCTGGACTCTTGTCAGTGGTTCCCAGTGACAGGATGAAGGGCAACGGGCACAAGCTGCAACGCAGGAAGTTTCATTCAAATATGAGGAAAAACTTCTTTGTGGTGAGGGTGGCAGAGCCCTGGCAGAGGCTGCCCAGGGAGGGTGTGGAGTCCCCTTCTCTGGAGACCTTCAAGCCCCACCTGGATGCAGTCCTGAGTGATGTGCTCTGGGCAGTGCTGCCTTAGCAGGGGAGTTGGACAAGATGATCTCTAGAGGTCCCTTCCAGCTCTGACAATTCTGTGATTCCAGTGTTTACCGACACTTGGTAATAATTTCCTAGTAAAGGAAGAGGAGGAGAAGAAATACACATGGAGAAATCCTTCTTCTGAAATGGGTGTGCCTAGGCATGAGGGAGTTATCCCGATGCAGAAGATCAATCCTTTGGGGAATTGATTTTTTTGATATGGACAGCCTTACTGATTGTGTGGACTCTTTACATGCGGAACTAAAATATATATCTAAGATTTTTTTAATGTTCTTTGCTTCTTCCTTCCTGTAGCAATCTAAAAATTCCTACAGAATAAAAGCAAACAAATAATAATAAAAAAAAAAACAAACAGAAACCCTGGAGGAGGAATTTTTATGATCTTGTATTACTGCTTTTTATTGCTAGGCCAGTTGATTTTCTCCACTTGCTAATACTTTCCAAGTCATGAGCATCCAAGTGAGCTTTGCATGTGCGTCTCCATACACACACCCTCCTGCCTTAGTAGATATGATGAAAAACCTGCAGTGATTCACAGCATACTCACTATTTACTTTAGAGCGTTAGCCATACCCGTGTTGCTTGTCTCTTCAAAGGAGCAGCAGCAAACCCTGCTTTCTCTGCCAAAATATTACAAATATGGTATTAAAAGCCAAGTTATCAGTGTCTCACAAATGAATGAAACCACTGTGTTGGTGTAGTATATGCCTTGGAGAGAGCTGTTACTTGGAGATCAACGCGGGATGGCTAGTAGGAGCCTTGGGTTAATGTTGCTTGCTTAACCCAGTTAATCATTGCTTTATCAAACAGTAACCACCTTTTAAAATGTGGTCCCGAAAGTAATGCTACAGGAATGCCAGAGGGAAGTTCCAGTCTGTTTGTTTGTGACTGCGAGGATGGTTTTTTACTGGTTAATGAATTCAAAGAGGGTTTGCGTGCTCTTGTCCGGGATTTAAGGAGTTCGGGTAATTCTTCTTTCAGCTCCAGTAGTTTGCCATATGAATGTATTTGGAAATGTGTGACACCGCAATGAAGAAATTAATGAACAATCCTGAGACTTTAAGAGGAACAAGAGGGCAAACTTTTTTTCTTTTTTTCCAATTTGGTCTATGTGTAAATATATCTATTTGTAGTAAAATGCCTTTTAGCATGCAGTACCCTGTTGTGCCTTTTGTAGAGTGCAAAACACTCTCCCCGTTTCTCAGCAGGAACTACCAGCAGAACGGATAGATGAGACTTTTAGCAATAAATCTTAAGAAAACATTGTGTAAAACCGACATTGAGGTGTGTTCAGGTGATGCTGTTGCTTGTGTAGATGAATGAGTGCGATTTGTTGTGCAATGCATTATCTTCCAGTGTTGTATGTTCCCCAGCTAATGCCCACAGTCCAATTGATTTCCCAGCCGGTAACTAGTTTTGCCATTGTTACTTCTCTGCTTGTAATTGCACTTTGAACTTGGCAGGTTGGCTCAGGCTGTGAGATTCCCTGATTACGGATGCTTTCCCAATGGGGAGAGCACAAGGACAGAGTCTCCTCTGTCTGGTAGAACAGGAGGAGGCAGTCAGTGCGTCGCACTTGCGTTCGGTGATGTGTGTGTAGCCACAGCCTGTCACGGTGTGGTAACCAAAAGATGGCCCAAGATGCCCTGATGACTCTGATTTAGCGAATAAAATCTCCCACGTAGCATTGAATAAGCTAATGCCCAACCTGGGCTTTTTCTCCTTTTGACATTGAACTGCTGTTTCCAGGTGTACTCAGTAGACCAGATTCATCCCTGTGGATGAATCTACTGAGCAGGTTTTGCCCCAGAGCCTGTGGAAAAACACAGGCAACCCAGGAGGGGTTGGCAGAGACTTGCTGGTAGATTTAAGCTTCCTCTGCTGGTAATCACCTGCCATCATCTACTTTTGGTCCTTTTGAAATACCTGGCTGTTCACAAATAGCTGCTAAAGTCTGTCTTGGAGGGGTTGTGTTTAAGATGGGTGCAAAGGACTTAAGGCCAGCTTAGAGGTTTGGGATACGGTGAGGGACAACACAACAGCAGCTTTGGGAATAAACCAAATAGCAGGACAGTAGCCAGTACGACTCAGCAGCACAATTATTCTTAGACGGTGCCGGATGCTCGTGCGGTTCTATATTTGGAGTGGTCATTGCCCTGTGTCTGCTCTTGGAATCCTGGGGTGGGTGACAACGCAGGGCTGCATGGCAGGCAAAGCATGCCTCCCAACTGGCTAGTTTCCATCCCCCCTCGGTGAAAGTTTTACGATGCCAGCTTAGATGTTGGGACCTTCAGCAGCCATGCTGTCCCTTGCACCTGGTGACTCCTTCTTCCCTCTCTTCCAGGAGCTGAGTGTCGTCACCTGCCCTGCCTCCTTCCCTGCTCGGTGTGGGAACGGCCTGAAGGACATCTTGGAGCCACCTGTACTGCTTCATGCAGTTAAAGTAAGGTTAAATATTTTGGCAGCTTTTTCAGGTACAAGCAAGGATTGAGGCAAGGGGTTTGGGGGAATGGGTTTGCCCAGCTTGTCAGCAGGAGGGGATGCTGATACCAAAGCACGTCATAAGCAAATTTGACGAGTTTATTATGCCATAAAATACAACTTCTCTGCATTGGAAACAAAAAAGTAAAAGGAAAGGGGTGAGTGGTCTCAGCCCTTACATCAACCATATGCTGTGGTGTAAAATAGCACTTAACACTTAGAGCATCAGCTGTTTTTCACTATTATTTTAAGATCCGACTTTCATCTCCCTGGGGCAGGTGTGTGGCTACAGCCTGACGAATTCTGTGGAAAACAGTCAGGATGAGAGCTCAGGTCCTGCTGGCTGCTAGTCGGTTGTGCCTTCCAGTCAGCACGATGGCTGTCTGTCTGTCTGTCCTGAAGCTGTTGTGGCATTGAGGCTTCTGGGTTTGTTTTTCTATTACGACCAGCTTCTCGGTGTGGTGCATCAGATCAGGGGATGGATCTGACCTACAAGTGAATATATGGTTACTGCGTTACTGACAGTAGCTCTTCTGACTCATGGAGTTACACCCATTCTCTCCAAAAAGACTTGAATTTGCAAAAACTGTTAGCCTGAAGCAAAGAAACTGCCAGAGTGTTGCTCGGAAATGGGCGCTTGCCGTGCTAGAGCTCTGTCGAGGGAGGGAGGAAGGAAAATCACTGAAAGCTGCCTCTTCTCTCCTCCCACTGTCTCTAACCTGTTTACCTTCTGTGGTGTCTCACATTTTCCATGGTCTTGCCTGAGAAGACCAGTGCTCTAATGATACTGGGTCCAAATCATTCGGTCATTTGAGCTGTGGCAACAGCTGGGTGGATTAATCATAAACTGCTGTTACTGTAGAGAGACAAGTATTTATTGTAATTATTTGGGTTTCATTTTTCTTTCTTTTTTTTCCCCCCCCAGTGGGGTTGGGCAGGGGAATTATACCTATTTTTCAGAGCTTGAGCGGGGGGG
>VXBJ01003379.1:0-196253 GCA_013400055.1 Nycticryphes semicollaris | reverse complement strand
CAGAGCTTGAGCGGGGGGGGGAAGGAAGTAGTCTTTGGCAAGACTCTGAATGAAACCTGGTTTATTGGGAATGAATACGTGGCTGGCTGAGGGCTGGGCCCCAGGTTCTTCAGGAACATTGATGCTCGTTAGCTGGATGTACGGGGCTGTGTTTAAAGGAGGGAATACTTGATACCAACTGTCGTGTAAGAGAAGCAGTATGTGGCTTGATTTCACTTTAGTTTCTTAACTTCCTGCTCATTTCTGAAGCGTGTTGGGCTTGCAGTGAGCAGTGCTTGATGCGGAGGAAGATGCCAGACCCTTCCCAGGGGTGACCAGGAGGGTGACTTCTTCCTTGCACGGCAGCAGCAGAGAAATCTCCAGGGAGCACCAGCACAGGCAAGTGAGAGCTTCTCACCTGAGCTCCTGCCTGGGAACCAGCCTCTGCATCACGTCTGATTTCAGGGTGTGCCTCCTCTGAAGGATCTGGGAGAAAAGCAAAGCTAAACTGGAGTTTAGGAACAGCATTCTCACACTCATTTCTTTTTTTTTTTTTTTTTTTTTTTTTTTGCCTGCTGGTCTAGTATTTCCATAATTGTGCTTATAATTATGATCTTTTCATTTCATTCATTCAGTGGTAACTGCTTAATGAACTTGATGTTAATGAGCTCTGTAACATTTAAAATAGACGTGTAACTTGGGGAAAAAAAAAAACACAAAAAAAACCCAACAAAAACCCACCAAGCCCCAGTAATAAAGGGATGTATTTCCACTCCCCAAGTTTAATCCTGTGTTATAGCCTAATTGCAGAGAGTTGCCTGGCCTGGGGAACAGCTGCACAGCGTGGGCTCTGGGCTCTGCAGAGCTGCCTGTCCCCCGAGCTGGGGTAATAAATGATTTACAGGGGAGGCCGGGACCTGCCGGGCACTTAACTCCTTCCATTCCCGAGAGACTGGTCTGCAAGGCCACTTTGTAAAGGCAGTTGGAAGAAACGTTTTCAGGTGCAATGTGGGCTGTCTTTTTGCAAAGTTTGCTTTTTTGGGTGTGAGGCAGCGGGAGAAAGGCTCAACCCCAGAAGGTGGGGTAGTAGAATCAGGTAGAATCTATGCTTGTTTGGATTTTTATTATTTGATGCTTTAATTAATTTAAAAATCGGATTTGAATGAGTCTTCTCTCTTGTATTTCGGAGATATAATAGTTTCTGTTTCTCTGTGTGTGTGTGTGTTACTTTTTGTGTGGCATTCCCTGGATGTATAGTGCAATACAGTGTCCTGGGAACAGAGCTGCAACTCTGCTTTTTCCACTCTGGGGAAGTGGTACCAAGTGACTCCATCATTGCACTTGCTGGGTGAATGATGTGCATTTTTTGAGGCTGTCATGTCTCCAGTAAAATGAGCATATTCTGTGACTACCTAAATAAAATATTTGTTAGAGTATTTTTCCCATAGTTTTGTGAGTTGAAAGGAAAGGAGCGCTTAAGAAGAAACAATTCCTTAATTTTTCAGATGCAGTTGTTCTGTGCCACAGGGAGTGGGGTTAACACAGGTTCTCTGGTAGGAAACGTGAAGTTTCAGATAAAGTTCTCCTCTTCTGGAAAAAAAATGATGCCAGCCAGGCTTTCTGTGGGTAAGTCCACGGTGCTTAAAGCCACAGAGCGGGAGCATTTGCAAAAGGCAGCCCAGAAGGAAAAGGGTGTCTGATGTATTCTTCAGAGAGGAAAAGCACATTAAAACATCGGGTACCAAAGCTGCTCTGACTGAAATGAGAGTTGGAGGCGGCTTTTGGTCTTGATGCCAATTTTTCCAACTCTGCCTATGGTTTTAGCAGTTAAGGTTGGTGCATGCACTTATTAAAATACGCATTGGTTAACTACCTGGTTTGCACCTGCTAGGAAATAATAATATTTGTCAGCATGAAAACGTGCATGGTGCTTTGTTGGGCCTCCTACATAATTTACTACTCCACACCTTCATTTTTGGGAAGGTGCTACAAGTGCTGTGGCTTGCGGGGCACAGAGAGAAGCAGAGCCTTATCCCTCAGCTCTGGGGCTTGGAGCAGGGGGGTGTGTGTGTGTGTTTCTTCTGCAGAAACATCACTGCTCCATGTAGTTCCTCACATGACACAGCTCTGAGAGTCAGGGGAGTAGTAAGGTGGAGAAAGCTGTTTTTAGGGCACATGTTGTAGTCAAGAGTTGTTGGAATCAATAGCTTGAGGCGTTGGGCTCTCCTGCTGCAAGGCTGCAGGTGTTTTGGTGCTGACGACAGCTGTCCTTCGTGGTTGTCCTTTCAAACGCTTGGGTGAAATACTCCCCAAGTCCTGCTCTTCCCTCCCCACCCACCGTTCTTCACTTGGTGCAGAGCATCCACAGGCATTGTCAATCCCATCGTTGCTTTCAAAGGTAACTAGCACCATTCATGATGCTTCTGTTTCAGCTGCCCAGCTTGATACCTTCTGGGATGGACCCCAGTTTGGCAGAAAATTCTGGTGTTACTTGTCCTTTGAAAATTGGGGTTTTTCAAGCCATTCCTCATTAAGCACCCAAAGTCAATAACCTCTTTTACAAACACGAGCTGGTAGCCGTTGAGAGCTTCCCCACGATTTACTGCCAAAATGTGTATTCAAACTACAACATTTATTGGAAGGTATAAACTGGATTTTAGTCATTTAGGGAGGCATGTAGAATGTCTGCTAAGGATTTCTGCAAGTTAATATTTGAGCCTGAGATAAATGTCTTGTGCATACGTGAAACAGCTGCCCCAGAACCTGTTGGAAGACTTAATTTGAGTATAAACATACGTGTGCTTTTGCGTACACGCTGCACTTTAATCCAAGTCGACTGTTAGCTCTTAACTTTATTAGGATGTAGCTACTTGAACAGAAGATGTGGTCTGTGATTTTTATTTTATTATAGCAGCACGATAGCTCCGTTTGAAACATTGTTTGGATTTTACAAATCGGTATCTTAAGTACTGTTTGCCATTAGTAATATTTTAAAGGAGAACAATTGACAAGTGAGGGCAGGGTTGTATCTTATTACGAGTTAATAGGTTGACAGTATGTGTGTATTGTAAAATTGGACATTAATCACCCTGTGTTGATGACCCTTGGACATTTACAAAAGGCTGGTCTTTATGTTGCACAAATAGATTCCGGACACAGGAAAGAGGCTTATGACAAGAGGATGAGATCAGTTTGTATAATTAGAGCTAGCGAATAATCCTTTTACTCTCTGTTTTTCCAACTTTTACAGTGTCTTGCTGTATTTGAAGTTGAGCATATGGAATGCAGAGTGATAGCTGCTGTGATTTGAGTTCTGCGGGTTTGGTATTTTTATATCTACTAATGGGTGAAGAGCAGGGAAACCAGATGTGCCCATTTGAGAGCGGTTGCTGCCTTCCTCTGCCAGGCGTGGGGAATGGCGCTGCTTTTATTAACCCCACTCTGCTTCATCTCTTTCCAGGCTTTGGGTAGGAGTTAAATAATCCATTAAGTGATGTTTTTTNTCATGTATTTAAAAATAACATTTCTATTACAGTATTTTTTTTTTTTTTTTTTACAATTACGAGATTGAAACAGTGCAAAAGAAGAAATTATGGGTATTTGGCCAGGTGTTATTCTCTGGAGTAAGGCAGGGCTGGAAGAGCTGGGTAAGGGGCTTAATATAGCACAGAGAAGACTTAGGCTTGCTTTTAAATTATATTTACTATTTATTGTTTAATTTTTATTAATTTTATTCATTATTATTACTTTATGTATCTATTTGAGTATTTATTTATATGCTAGCTTTGTGTTAATCTTCATTATTTTGGGAAGGATAAAATGGTAAGTAAATAAATAAATAAACGTGGGGCAGGGGGGAAGCTGGAGCATGGGTGACCCCCACCAGGAGTGGTGGGGACAGCCCCATGGCAGCCCAGCTCCCAGCCCAGGAGCAGCGCTGGGCCAGTTCCTGCTGCCAGGAAGCTGGGTTACATTAAGCAAAGCGAGTTAATCTATATCCAGAGCATTTTATTAAATCATCAGTCAATTAAATCAGTGACGCTCTGTTAGCTTGCGTTCCAGCGAGGCTCCCGGCCCCTCGGCCACAGAATAACCTGCAAGTTGTTCAGCTGTTCCTGAACTTCCATTTGGTGGGCTCTTGTATGTGAAGGCTATGGTCTTGAGCTTTCCAACACCGTTAAAAAGAAAAAAAAAGATGGTATTTTAGGCAGATTTTGCAGTTTAATATGTTCTTTTTCAATCTTTTTCTAGGGGGAGAAAGGTATCATGAAGTTTTCTTTCTTTTCCTTGCTGTGAAAGCACTCTGCATGCGTCTGGGGCGCCTTTGGAGGCGGTAGAGCCAGGCCAACCTAAAACACCTTTAAACCTCCTTTCCATCGCCCACAGCCAAAAGAAACTCCTGTGCATTTGTGATTGAGCGGCAGCATATGGTTTTGTTTGCAGACAGGACACAGCTGGGAAGCAGTATCACCTGTGGATATGCTGCAAGAGGGATATAGCTATATACATTTATTTATATATTTATGTTTTAAGCAACGATTTCATGACAAAACATAACCTTCAGCAACTGACATAGATACAGACGACTGTACACAAGTAGCTGGGGTTATTTTAGTTCTGAGCAGCTGTGGTAGTAAACACAACGCTGCAATACGCTGGTGACTTGTTTGCTGCCTCACGTTTGAAGTGTGGTGTCTTGTTTCCTCGCCTCTTCTCCTTTCCACAGTCGACAGCTTTTGCTGGTGGTATCGCTTTCCTTTGTGTCTGCAAAATAACCTTGGGATGGGTTATTTCTCCTAATTCCTCCAGCCTCCTATTTCTGACCAGATACGCCATAGTATAGCTACAGGGAAAGTTGTTGTGGATTTAGTAGTATGATGCCTGGAAGGACGTGGTCGTCTTCTGTCTTAAGGTTTAATTTAGTCACTGCAATTGCAGTTACTCTATTTATACAAATTTCTCCATGCACATCACTGAAGAACTGGGTTATGGGTTTATTTCTCCCGACGAAGCTGTTTATAGCTTTTGACCTGGGTTTTTTTAGTTTCCTTTCACATGGATTTTAAGGACAGGATGTTAATAGACCAATTAGAAAGCTGAGTTTTTTTATGAATGGTGAGTTCTGGAGATCATTCAGTATGACTGAAGCTTGTGGGACAGGCCATGACGAAACCTGCGTCTCACCCAGCACTGCAGGGTAAGAGTAAGCCATTGCAGATCTGAACTTCATAGGAAGATACCCAGGGAAAACACCAAACAAGAAAATATAAGTAATAAAAAAGCCCTCAGACTTTGAAATGGTAAAAAACACCCCAAAACCAAAACGTCAAACCAAGAATGACCTTTGTCAAATAACTGTATTGTAACAAAAAAGTGAAGAGAATGGTGACAGGTAATACAACGTAGTAATGTCATCTACCACTCATAAGAAATGGGGAATATTCCAGCTCAGTAATTCCCTTGACACTAGGGGAGAACAATAAACTTGTGGAAGATGGTGCTATTTTAGTTCTCTTTGCATGAAATTCGTGGTTCCAGCAGGAATCCATCTGAATATGGCCTTCTCTCCAGTCCCTCCACTTGCTGTTTCCCCACCTTTAGTTATCTTGTATAGTTGAGAGCAGGAGCACTTTTGTTCCTGAAACTCAATCCTCCTGATCCTTTGAAGCACTTCATAAATTAACATTTTGTAAAACCAGAGTGTGGGGGAGTGCCCTTGAGGACATTGTGCTTTGTTGAATGAGAAGTGACGTGTTTTTGGAAGCTTGATTTTATTTTTGTAGTGCAGCTGTATAGAAGGAAGCGATGCAGCCCAGCCAAAGGGGGTGGATGTGGGCTCCCTGAAAATCCTTGGATTTCTTTAAAACTCTTTTACAGCTTATGGGCTGTTTGTCTACAATATGAGGATCTGAGGATTGGCTATAATGCAGGTTCTCCCACTGTGGGTGTATTTATTGTTGGCAATGGTACAGCACAAAAGGAAGTCTGTTTATGGCTTATTCTCTTACCAACAGGCAGCATAAATTGTGCTTCTCTATTTTCTATGGGATGTGTAGTTTGGATTACCTGGTAAAGAAGTGTTACTCCTAAGTCTTAAAGTCACAAAGTTTAGTCTCTTCAAGGATTGAAGTCCTTGCAAACCAGTGTCACACAACGGTTTTGTACAAAGTAAATTCTGTTACATTAAAAAAAGAGAAAAGAAAAAGAATCCTCCTTCAACTTTCAGCCCAGCGAAGCTGTGATGCCGTCCTCCTTACAGCTGGAAAGCCAATCCTGCTTTCTCTGCATTTCTGCTTATCTGTTCGAATGCATTCCATGCCATCTGTAACTTCATCAGATTTCTTCATGTGTTTTTTGGCTGTTCTTTCCTGCCCGCAGCCACAAGCTCTTTATGGCTAAGATTGGTTTTTTTTTTTCTACAGCTGGGAGTGCATGGTTAAAGCTTTGTTTCTAAAATCAAATCCTAAAATGGAAAAAAAAAAAAAAAATGAGGAAAAAACCCGCTGAGGTTCAGGTAAGATTCAGTGAAGCTTGAACTTGAAGTGTAAACTGAAGTTTACCTGAAACTCCCTTAAAACTGAACTGGGAAAGCTTGAAAAAAATATGAAACTATTAGAAACAGAAGTGTATCTCTTGCATAGGAGAGAGGGATGGAGGTAGGTAGCCTTTCCCAGACATCATACCATGGGATTTAAATGTCTCTTGTGCTTCTGATTAGAATCATAGAATCATTCAGGTTGGAAGAGACCCTTGGGATCATCGAGTCCAACCATCAGCCCCACTCTACAGATTCCTTCCCTACACCATATCCTCCAACACCACATCTAAATGACTCTTAAACACATTCAGGGATGGGGACTCAACCATCTCCCTGGGCAGCCTATTCCAGTGTCTGACCACTGATTGTTGCAGCTCTGGTTCTTGTTGGACCTGAGAGCAGTCGTTCTTGTTTCTGCCCATCCTGTAGCTGTCCTTTCTGATGAAAAAAATGAAATACATCACTAAACAGATGACTCTGAGGCTAAGGTCTTCAGAACAGCACAGTGTTTTCTTTATGTACTCCTTGTGTGGTCCGTGGGGCGAAGCAGCGAAGAAGAAGAATGCAGAGGCTGGGTGGTGAAACCAACGTTTGATGCCAGCCTACAGCCAGGAAGAGCGAGCCCCAGTGGGGAGTGATGGAGAAAAATCAAAAAGCCATTTCACCTGGCGTTCACAGACCTTCAGCATTACTGCTTGGGTGCAGGCTGGGCAGGTCTGGAGGACCATCGGCCTCACTTCCAGCCTTGTCCTCAAGATACCTACTTTGCCGGGGATACCTAGAAGAGATAAGCCAACTCATTAAGGTTAAATTAAATGGTAGCTGGAAGTAGTGGATGAAGAGGATTTATGGCTTAGGCACTCAGTGTTTGTATCCCTTCCCACTGCCTGCGCTTGTTTGAACGCTCTTCAGGGCAGAAACGTTGTTTGCATTGACATTTTTACAGCACGTAACCAATGGAGCCCTAATCCTGGCTGAGGTTTTGGGAACCACAGTAAAACAAGCAAGTGCTTTTTTTCTTTTTTCTTTTTTTTTATTCCTTTTCTTCCCTTGTCAGCCGTTACCGTACCCAGAGAAATCAAGCACAGTTGTGTGTCCTCTTCAGTGTTATTTTGCACAAAATTCCACGGAAGAAGTTCTCTAGAAGAAACTTTTAACACTACTTACTGTATTAATTCTTTAGTGCTTAACAAAGCAGAAAAGTAGCCTTCCCATTTTGAGAATACTTCAAGAGCTTTCAATTTTACTGACCTATGCAGATCTTTATAACGTCTGAAACCACTGTTGTTTTTAAGAGCATGAACCTGGACTTTTATTTCATGTCCTAATTTCAAATATGCAAACGCAAGGGATTTCACTGTTATCCTAAAGGGGAAAACCTAATACAGTTCCAGAAACGTTGCAAGATAAGTGTCTGGATGGCTGTACAACATGTGATAAACTCCCAGACTCTGAAATTCAAAAGATTCAGCTATTTGCAAGAAATAATATGAAAGTTTTAAGTATAGGCAACTGCTACTGGAGCAGAACCTGCTGGCTGCTGTGAAGGTGCCCATAGCATGACTTCTTGTGGTGGGTGGGAGCTGAGCAAGGGAGGTGGGATTTATATTTGCCTGGTCTTGTTACCTGGGCTTCCAAAGCAGTTCATGTGCAGCCCCCGCTGGTCTCACAGTAGGGCCAGGTATTCTCACCACAGCCTGTGGTATCTGATAGAGCAGTGCTACCTGGCCAAAAAAGATAGAAATTGCTTTCTGGGGCTCAAAGGTGGGCATCAATTTGAAGGATGCACTCCTCTAATATAAGAGAAAAACACACTTTAGCCTTTTCTGTCTTTTTTCTTCTCCTTTCCCCCCCTTATTTTTACACTTAATAATTGACTATATTAAGGTTCCTTATGAATCTTGGTTTGATTATGACCAGTGTGATCTTCCTGTTGTTTTCCCTTTTCTTACCCTTGTTTTGGTTTTGTGTTGTTTTTTTTTTTTGTTAAAGTTTTTCAGAGGCTGTTCCGTGCCTACCCACTGGCTGGTGAAGTTCGCTTGTCTAGAAATCTGCATTTAGTCCTTTGCTGATGCAGAGCAGTCATTCAGGCTTAGTTGTCACCCAGGTTTTCTCATATGTTTTTGCCAAAACACTTCCTAAGAAGATAAAATATCTTCCAAACCTGCCTGTCTGCTTGTAAAACTAAGTTTGCATCCTTTGAAAAATTGGACTGACGTGTATTATGAAATGAGAAATCATTTTAAGTTACTGATTTGTAAGGGCCAACTAATAACATAAGGGCTGGGGGCAGGGGGGGGACGGAATCTTCCTGAAAGAAATATTTCCAAGATTTTTGTTTTCTTGTTTGACAAACCCCAGTGATGACCAGCATCACCTTGCTTCACTGCCGTACACGTCTCTTGCCAAAAACCCCAATAAAAATGTCGTGAGATTGAACCCTCAGGCCTCCCCTTTTTTCCTTGATGGGAAGTGTCAGTATTCTCCCTTCCTTACACATCAAGTATTTTCGATCCCTGACTTCTGGCACTTCTATTACAGCCAAAAACCAGCTCTGGCTGTGAAAGAGGCTATCCAGAGGAATATTTCTTAATGCCTTTCCTGACCTTTACGAATCTTTCTCCTCTTTCCCGTTTCTTCCTACTCAGCTGCTGTTAGGCATCTGCCGGGAAGGTGATGGAGCAGGACAAAATGGTCTACACTTCTGTCGGATGGCAAAGGTCTGAGGATGCCATCTCACTTTATTCCTTGAATTACAGAAACCTAGATGCTCTGTTGAGGGCATACTCTTCTGCATCTGATGTTTCAAGCAGATCTTTGATACCTTCAGTGCATCCTGTTCGAGCTAGACAGCACAGGAAAGCTGGTTTTGCTGGTTTCAACCAATGGTCTTAAAAGGAACATAATACTCATATTGTCTGCTTCATAAAAAAGGGCTGATGAAAACCTTCATCAAAGGAGCTTGAGCAGTGTTAGCATGTTGGGACTTTCAGCTAAAGCACCTTGAGTGTACCAAGTGTGATGCATACCATAACAGCTTCTCATTTTGGATAAACCTGGCAGAGTAGACCTTGTGATGGATCACATGAACTGTGGTTTCTCCTTTTTATAAAGGTGTGGTGACTGCTGGTAGCAGGTGCTAGAATGGCATCTTCTACAAGTATCATGAAAGCAGGCAGGGGACTCATGGCTGATCAGTTCTACAGCATTGCAACCCAAATGTCTGATAAAGAAGCATTAGTTTTGGTGTAACACAAGTCCCTCCATGGCTTTGCTGAAAAGGGTGGGCTAAAGCACCAGCGAAGCAATCAGTTAGAAAGGAACCCCATTGGACCAGAGCAAAACTTCAGGAATAGAATATATGTATTGCCTGTGGTGTCTTGGGCAAATACAAACCTGTCATGTTCTGTTTTCCTGATTTTTTTAATGTGACAACCTTTAGCTTGCATCTTTAACTGTAGCGTAGAATGATGGCTGAATTTGGGGTATAAGGAGTAATCCTAATAGTTGGTGTAAATGCAAAAGTATAGATTCTTTGTCTTTGGGGAGGTATATCACACTACCTTTTATCAGCAAAAAGAAAGGTTGATGATTACTTGCCAAGACTTGAAAAGACATGGTGAGAAACCGTGCTTTATATTAACTTGTAATATCTGAGACATGGCTGTTTTGATTCTGTTGATACTTTTTTAAAAGGTCGTATCCAAATACTACCAAATTGCTGTGTTAAGACTACAGCTCTGAATTTTGCTTACTGAGGGAATTGGTCCGTTACAGTGAGACTTCATAAAAATCCGAGTATGAAGTGGGCTTCAAAGGGAGCTTTTCCAACCATGGTTTAATTTCCATAAGATACAATAAACACTCTTGGCTGGATAACATTTTGGTACCCCTGGTCAAGGTGCTCAGGTTCAGAATATGAGAAAGATGCTCTGGTAGGTGATGAGGGAGATGAGGTGGGTTTTGTGCGGTTTTTGGCGGTGGGTTTTTTTTTTCCTTTTTTGTTTTCTTTTCTTTTTGAGCCCTCAGTAGGACTGGAATAGCAGGAGCGTGTTGTAGGGCAGAAGTGAGGATTTGCTTGCAGAGCTGGTTTTGGAGCTCACCTGCCCAAACGATAGTTAGTGCTACTAGTCCCCTATTTTCACGAGTAAATCTTTGTAAGAGCTGAAAATACAGGGCAAACGATCAAGCATAACCATTTTGAGACGCCCTTGCTGTAGGAAGGGGAATCTTGAGGCTGAAAACAGGTATGGGTTTGACTAGATTGAAAACTATTGTGAAATACTCATCTGTCTCCTGGCTGCCTTGGAGGACCTGTTGCAGAGGGACTGTGTTTTGGTGAGCAAGCTTGGCAGGTAGCTCAAACATTTGAGAGCAACCAGTACAAAAATGCTTCTTTGTAAACTTAAGGGGAACATGTGAAGGGAGCAAGGATAGTTGGAATCAGCTAAGAAAACTTAGGCTGTGGTTTAATTTCTGTCTCACTAAAGGCAAACTGTGGGATTTGGAAGAGAGCAAAGTATGAACAAGATCCTGTGTTTTCTGCATGAAAAGCAGAGTGGTATTTTGTCCCTTTTTAAAAAGAGCTTGAAGTATTTGCAGAGCATTACCAGTACTGTAGACGTGAGCAACAGCAGAAATTCCATTTTTAATTGTTTTGCATTCCTTCATCTTGGGTTCCTGGGCTGCTTAATACACGCATTAAATGAAAACTTGCAGCTTTCATTTAGGGTGAATGTTTTCTACTGCAATGGAGAAACTAATGCAAGTAAAATTCAGGTTCGACTGATTCAAATCTCAATACAAATAACTTTCACCAGATTAAATAGAAATTCCAGGGGCAGACCTGAAAGGGGAAATTTACTTGACTAAAATCACCTTGGTAGGACAAGTAGTGGTAGTTTTTTGACTATGAAAAATGCTGATGCAGAATCATGAGCATCATCTATTCTGAAGTTTTTCTTCAGTTTTGCACGGAGAATTTTTGATAGTTTGATTTTTAAACAGTTTTGAAATGTTTCTTGAACAAACAGTCCAGTGGGAGGGGAAAGAAAAGGCACCAAAATAACTTGGGCAAGGTAGTATTTGCCAGAGTGATTTATTTTCTCTGACACCGGAGAGAACTTACAAATCTTTATGAATGTTTTTTTGGGTGGGAGTGAGGGAATGCGGGGACAAATAGCAGTTTAAGGTTGGGATGTCCACAGTGCCAATATTGTTGATTCAGATGAGAGCTTTGCTCTACAAATCACTTTAGAGTTGTCTTTGCCTAATGAGAACATAAACTGGAAAAAAAAGAAAAAAGTGATAGATTCTTTTTTTGATCTGGAGGAGTAAATAGAAAATTGTTGTGTAAGAGTGACTATTAGAAAAGTAATATAAAGGTGATAATACAGTTTTGGAAGTTTAACGTTTTGTAGAGAATGAAGTACATAAAATTTTACAAAAAATGTTTCAACTTTGTCTTTTCTTTTTTGTTTCAGTGTTCTGAGGTCATGAAACTTAATCCACAGCAAGCTCCATTATATGTGAGTACAAAATGTAAACCTTTTTTCCCCTCTTTGGCTATTCGCACAAAAATGCTTCCCCCTGCCTTTTTTGGAGATACTGCTCCTTGGTTTTTTGCTCCCCAGAAACCTTATTGGTATTTATTGAATTGCAAATGCTGGGTGGTGATGCTCAGGTAAATCACAGGGTTCCTCTGTCCTTCCAGCAGACAATTTTAAAGAAGCTTTAAGACGTGTTGTAATGCTGTCACTGTGCAGGCATCCCCTGCTTTTAAATATTTTGTGGGGTTTTTTTCCTCCCCAAAGTGTGCCCTGTGTGCGTGGCTGAGCTCTGGCGACTTGATGTGTGGAGAGGCCGTGAAGAAGAAATTGCTTGTGTGGAGAACCAGGGCATCCCGGCGCGCGGTGCTTGTCCCTCTGTGATAGTATTTTTCTGGTCGGCGTTTCAAACGTGGCAAGGAGGAACTGGGAGCAGGGAAAGGTTGTGCTGGGCTGGGCTACTAGTGCTGCAGCAGGGGATGCTTTACGTCAGCCTCCTGGGAGCCTGTAACCTCCATGGCTATGTTAATAGGGAACAAGCTTCCTCTCGCTCTTGAATAGCAGCTTTGTTGCAGAACGTGGGGACTGTCAAATTAGGTCTGGGTTTGTGGGGGTGTAGACACGTGGGTTAAATTTGTGCCAAAGCTGCCAGCCAGGCTTATAACCGTTTGCTTTCCATACGGCCTTGCCATGCTCAGGGCATGGAGAAGCCATCCTGAGCTTACGGTCCTACCCACAGACCTCGCTAACTGGGGTAGAGCTGGGTGCAAGGATGGAAAATTTGGAGAGAAAATTACTTGCAAATGTGGCTTTTAAGGGGAAGGAAGAAGAAACAAGTAGAGCTGGTGGTAGACCTGTACCTTGGAAAGTGTTAAGTGCAGTAAATAATGGCTCGTATTGACCTTTAATGCCATGGAAGTTTTTATATTTTGCCTATGTTTAATTACCAGCTGGAATTTTGTAATGCAATTTATTCTCTACTTACTGTGCTAAGTGTTGTGCTTGAAGCACGATTAAAACATTCCGTAGTGTGACCTGACTTGGGGAGAATGGCTTTTCTGGCACATTACCACCATTTTCTGTATTGCTGTGAAACTAAACCTTGTCTGAAATTTGTCAAATCACAAGCACGCTGAATGCAGCTGGGCTTTAAGGAAGGTTAGATTAAATTTGGGACACATTAAAAGAAGATAAAACTTAACACACAAATATTTGATGTAGATGCCATGGTAGAAATATGTGAATGGGAGAAAGCAGAATAAAATTATCCTTATGTCTATGGAACAGGGAAACAGGGTATGACTTAACTAATCTGGAGGCTCTGTTTTCCCAGTCTTATCTTCTGACTTAGTTTATTTTCCCACTCTTTTGTGTGGGTTTGTATTTAATATGTAATACTAGAGAGGTATACTTAAAAGTCCTCATTCTCACATGATCGTGACAGGGACTGGACTGAGGTCAAACGTAGCCTGATGTAAAATAAAGATTATATAGCACTCAGTACAGTGCTTCTTTGCAGTGCAAATAAGTTGATGGCAACGCTATTAATACATCAGTGACTCCCTTTTCTCTCCTCCTTTGCTGGCCAGGTCTATATGCAGATCCTCTCCCTTTCAAAACAAACAAATTTTGGTAGCTGTGGGGGGCAAAAAAAAGGAAACTCGAGGACCTTGAAAATTCAATATTTAGTCTTCAGGTTTGCTCTCAGTATAATATACATAATATAAGATCATACACATTTTAAGTTCAGTTTTGTTTTTCAGGTGTTGTTCATTGGCAACTCATTTCCTCTCTAGTTATTAGGTGTGAGCAGAATGTAAAGAAAAAGGTATCTCCCTGGTGTTTATTATTTTTCAAAAGGCAGACACAACAGTCCTGTGGTCCAGACGTTGGTAGGTGAATACCAAACCAAACCTCACCAGGTTCCTTCTTCAACATGATGTCAACTCTGTGTCTTGTGTATAGATTTCTTGGGCTTGTTTTCAGTTAACGGAGAGAGTATTCTGTGGATTTCTCCATAAGGAATTTCATCTCTGTGAAGTAAACAACTGGAAATAAGAGGCAATACAGAGATGGTGGGATCTCCCTACATTTGTCTACTTTCAGGAAAAATGGCTTCCCCCAAATTTTACCCCTCTGTTCTCGACACCTTTGTACTGCATGTTCTATACTCTTCCTCTTTTAAGCCAATAGTTTAGATTTGAGATTACTTAATTTTGCTAATTAATTTTTTTAATCTTCCATGAGTTTCATCCTGAAAAGCTCCTTTTAGTAGTTGTTTTTATCATAAACAGATTTACTGCGCACCTTTTAGGAGAAGAAATTAAAAATGATGTCTCCAATTCTAGTTGCTGGAAGCCAATTAGACAGCTAGAACAGGTGGCATCCTGTCTGATCATTACCAGGTTGCCCAGATTAATACCGTACAATTACGAAAAGTGATTTGGGAACCTGACATTTCCCATGTGCTTGGGAGCAAAGTCTTGTGGGTGATGGAAAAGTTAGTACTTCCACCATACACACTAGTGGAGTGAGAGAGGTTCCTGTATTATGCATAACATGTAAATAGAGAGAAGACCACCTGCTGCATCCTTCTTGGTGCCTTCTTTTGGCTGCTTGGACTTTTATTTACCTCTTCTGTAAAAGTCAGCTCTCCTGCCTCTTCAGAGTTTATGGTGACTGGGATGAGATTACTGGCCTTTGTAAGTGTAAAGATTAAGAGATAAGGTGGAAAAAGCATCCTGTAGTAATAATGAGCGTCATGTTTTTGTGATTAAAGAAGTCTGTCCCATTTAAGTGTTGTCTTGATTGTTCAGCTGGTCGATGAGGTTGCCAGGAACCAGAGCTAAGCATTATATTGCTGCAGGTTTGGGCTGGGACACAATCTCAGCCTTCCTCTGCAGGCGGACAGCTGCTGGCTTTTTCAGGTGGTCTTCCCAAGACCACCTGAATGTCTCTTGCCCAATGCTGTTTGTTACCTGCCTAACGGCTTTCTTGGCCCCACAGCTTGGTGCTGCTCAGAGCAGGATGGTCATGGGGCAGAGGAGCTTGTGCCAGAAGAGATAGAGCAGCAAAGCGTTGCTCAATATAGCACAGAGAAACTTCACCAAGTGTGATAGGGTTAATGCTGGTGCTTAAACAGGCTGTAAGGTCAAGCAGTTAACCCATCTGTACCACTGTCAACATGTAATTGCTTTTATAAAAGGCAGTGTTACTTTGTGGAGCCCGTGGCTTAGGATTGTGGTGTGAATTTGAAATAAAGATGTTCAGACCCCCTTCCTTCCTCAGCGCTGTCGATGGATGGGTTACTAATAAGCTGCTGTTTTGCTGCCAGCAGTGATGTTCTGAAGGGGGATGGTGGAGTTGGAAAGTCATTGACAAGGTCTTCTGTTCACCTAACTGTGATGATGAAGGTTCAAGTTCTCCCTATTATAGCAGTGGTCTTAAACTTTGTGATACTTGCTTGACTTTAATGCATAGGTGTTCCCCAGAGCCATAATCCGCAGAGCACAGGTAGGGTTTTGGCAGAGAACAAGCTTTATCTCCCAGTTTTTTCACTAGCATGGGTTAAGGTTACAAAAAGCAACTGTCATTTGGCTGGATTGAGTGTATCTGATTTCTGTTGCTGCTGCTCCTATGGGTTGTCTTCTTTCCAATGTGTAATTATAGGGATCGTGCTTTACATAATCTTAGGTGCAACTGTGGATATTCTGTGGAAAAGGGGGTGTTCTGTAATACAAGGTCCATAAAATACATTCATTTCTTCAGGTGAATTTTACTGCAGGACGGGTAAAAAAAGTCAGTGTGGCTGGACAAGTCCTGTGGTTGTCTGCCTCAAACTGTAGCTGGGAACATCTCTACTGATGCACAGACGCTGGATTAAATCTGAAACTGTCTCTACTTACATTCTACTTTTATTGCAGTGCTGTCCTGATGACACGGGAACTCTGTTGGGTACAGCATAGTGCATGAAGTATTTAAAAACCTTATTTCTTATCTGATGAGGGCTTTGTGCTCGGGAAGCCCAGGGTCTCAAAGCTGAAAGGACTAAATCATTCCAGGTAGAGCCACTCTGAATCATTCAGGTGGAATGGGAGGGTTGCAGGAGTCTTTGGTTGATGGGAGGTGGGAAGCTGGGAGCTTCAGATTTGTTTATTTTTGTTAAGTACTTGCAACAGCCTTGCTGATCATTGCCCTTTTGAAAAAGTTGTGTATCTCTACCAGCAGAAGTCAACTTGAGCATTGTAAGGTACTTCCTAGCTATTGTCAGTATGTTATTGGAATATCCAGATCATTCAGGAGTATGCAGAGAGGAAAAAAACACTGTTCTGAACAACGGAGGTTTATTATTGTGACCTTTTTATAGTTGTGATCGTAGAATCATAGAATGGTTAGAGTTGGAAGGGACATTAAAGATCATCTAGTTCCAACCTCCCTGCCCTGGGCAAGGATACCTTTCACTAGACCAGGTTGCTCAAAGCCTCATCCATCATTAAGATCTCTGTTTATATAAATTAAATAATTTAGATTAGTCAGCTTAAACTCAACTGTTGCTAACATCCATGGAGCGAAAGAAAATAGGAAAGAGCTTTGTAAAGGTGAAATGTTGATCTTTTTATAAACAGTATCATTAATTGAGAATCCAGCAGAGATAAATTTAATTGCAAAAGGATCAAGGATCACAAGCTTATTTCTAACCAAACTTTAATAAATATAAAGTGCATGTGAGTGAATGACCTAAGGTCGAATCTTCAGCTGCATACAATGTCCTGAAAATCTTACTTCAGAAATAACCTGTGTGGCTTCCAGTTTCACCCTCTGCTAACTATAGTATCTTTATATTGTTACTGACTGCTCTTCTAACCCACTCGCATCTCCTGCCACTCTGAAATCAGTGTTGGTTTTCTTTAGGAGCGGTATTGGGTATGTATGTGTTGGAACAAGACTGGAGTAACATGCAGGGGACAAGTTGGGAAGCATTAAGTGTCATCTTCTCTTGATTACTACCAAGGCTACAACCTTAGATCTGCCTTTAAGACAGGAATGTTTTTTCTCGGTGATAATGATCAGTGGGTGTGAAATGGAAAAGATTAACAGCTGGAGAAGGATGATGTATCCTTGCAAACTTTTTTTTTCCTTTTTCCTTTTTGATTAAAAGGAACAGACTTGTTTTAAATCACAGCACTCCTCCTCTGCACGGTTTGTCTAAGGTGTGCCCTTGGTGTTACTTGGAGTGGCAAACCCAAATGTGTCATAACTGGTGATTGCATGGGAGGGCAAACACTTAATTGATAAAAACGCCACCATTGACTTTGGTCTTTAATCAGGGCTGTGGATGGAGTCTCTTGTATAAACTGCCACTTACGAGCTGTGTAACCTGCAGAGTTTCCCAAGGAGAGTTTTGACAGAGATGAGAGCTCCCACTTCCAAGCCAAAATGTTATGCAACTTAATGAAGTATGAACTTCAAAAGCCCCAGAAAGAATGCATTGACCCTCTCTCAGTATAACCTGAGTGTTGGGTACAGTAGGTCCTCTCTTCTGTTAATGAATGAACTACTCCTGTAGATTTCCCAAAGCGTCCTGCTTTAATTTGAAATGAGAAGAAAAGCATAACGCTTATAAGGTTTTTCTCCCACTTACATACCTTACCTGGAATGATTCCCTGCTGAAGTGCACTGTGTATTTCTGAGAAAAACAATTGTGATAACTTCTGATGTTCATGTTTTAAGGAAAAAAAACCCCAACCTGTCTTTTGACTAAATATTACAGCATTAAAGCAAAAAGTTCACACTACAGAGAGCTTGAGGCTTGTGGCAGCAGTGTCTGACCCACACACTGGGGTTCCCCGTGTCTGTAGTGAGGTGTCGTACAGACATCCCTGCCTGGCACCTGGGTTGTTACCGTGGCTGAAACCATCTCAGGTGTCACCTGTGCAGTGTCATGTCCTAAATAACTAATGATCTTCAGAAATCTCTACCAAAGGGACAGAAGGACAAAACTGAAATACGTTTATAATCCTACAGTAAAATGTGTGTCATGAGGTTGGCAGCTCTGGTTTAGTTACTTTTCTACTAATGTTGAATTTGTTTGGTTGGTGGCATCTGTGGTGACAAAGGCCTGAATAACTTGAGATCAGTCCAGCAGAAAAAGTAGAACATACCTCGCATGCTTTTGATGTGAGGATTTCTCACGAAAATCACTGTACATAAGCCCTGTCTTACTTTCTCTTTAGGCAAGGGGAGAACCAGCCTTGATGTTTAGTTCCGCTCTGGGGTGAGAGGATCTGATAAACCTCTTGTCTCTTATTTGTTGGCTACTTGATTTCTTCTTAATGACACAGTAGTTTTCTGCCCCACCTTCAAAATGTCTTTGAATTATGAATGAGTGGAAGCCCTCTGAGCACCTTTTACAAATAAAAGATTTGCTTGTGGAAGAACCTGCTTCTTGATTGGTTTTAAGAAAGTTGGTTGGGGCGCCTGAATAAACTGATTTTTTGAGTGGAGCATTTTGCAACTTGTCTGGTTCTGCTTTCATTCTGCAGGCAAAATAGTTTCCTCACTAAACTGTGATTGACCTCATCTTTTAAGTTTTTGTTACTTAGGTCCTTGATCCGGATTCTTTTCATCTTCCACTTCCCAAATTCTGGTCTACTTCATGCAAGAAGTCATCCCTTCTGTTGAAATGGGCATCTGGCAGCTGCCACCTGAGCTCTGTTCCATGCCCTGGCAGGCTGCCTGCTGCTTCCCAGCTCCCGGGTACCTAAATGAAGACTTCAGGTTGCAGAGATGGGTTATCATGAGGCTGTTCACTTAGCTTGCTCCTCTTAAGCAAGGCGTTTCGCAAGTTTGTGAGACCTGTGTGATGTTAGTATGGGACTTCTTGTGAAATGGTCACTTCTGTGTATTGACTGAAGGCAGCCTTGGCTGGAGAAGTCAGAAGAGGCCTCCTGACCCATCAGCATCTCCATCCTCAGGATGAGCCATTTACTAAATTATAGCTGAGAGGACCCCTCTCACTGCTTCTTCCACATTGTCTGAAACTGAAGATGCTAGTGATTTGGGTTGCAGGTCCTCCTCCCATAATTATCTATTTGATCTTCTGTGATCCTGTTTTGTGGGTATGAATGTTAAACAATAAATGGACTGGCTTTTGCCTTTAACTCACCACCTCTTTGCAGCATTATGTGTCAACTTTAAATAATATGACTTCCAGAAGAAAGGTGCCAGAGCTGGGACAAGGTAGGGGTGGGAAGGCAGAGGAGACAACAATCTCTTTTGGGGAGCTATTAGATTGCTTCAGTCTGTTTCCTGAAAATGCAAAAGGAATCCTTACATTATCACACCACAAGTTTTAATGAAAACTGGGTGAAATGACAAGTACCTCTTAGGCTCTGAATTTAGGGTTCTTTATCTCTTGTCACAGACAATGAGCTGGTTAACGTATGGAAGGACACTAACAGATTGTGTCCCATCCCCAGTGTGGCTGGCACTGTCGCCTCCCCTCCTCTCAGGAGAAACAAGCAATGGAGATCAGGACTTGGTGTTTAAGAGGATGAAAATACTCTTCAACTACTCTTCCACTGGGGAATGCGTTTGTATAGAGAGTTTGTAAATATTCTTACATTACCCTTCAGAGTGACCAAACAAATTCCCCCTCTTATCAATCAAGATACACGTCCCCACTTTATTTTCTGGAATGAAGTGCCGACAGTCAGTTTATTAGATGAGAGGCAGTTCTGAGGCAAAGCCGATGTGAGAGTCGTGGTTATAAAGATGTCAATTTGATGAAGGTTTGACGTTTTCAAGTAAACTCTCCAGTCTCTCGGGCCTCTACCTGCAGGGCTTGCTGTCTGCTTCTGAAGGCTGTGCCTCAGCAAATGCCCATCCTCTGCCTTGCTCGGTAAATCAATGCCATGTTGCGCATAAGTGGAAAATAATAAAGTGTGATTAATTTTTCTGTGCAAAGATGGGTGCTGTGCACTGCCATCAAGCGGTGGTTCTGTTGCAGGACACGTTTTCAGAGTCTCCAGGGCTGCCTGCCTGCGTTCCTGTCTCAGTTTCAAAGCGTTTCTTCTAAGTATTGCACAAGCTTCATCCGTCTAGTAGTTGCGGTTTTTCAGGAAGATAACGGTTATGATGGTTTCAGTTCTCTAATGGCAAAAAATGTCGCTTTAACAAGTGCTTCAATCACTACAGAAGCTCCAAGTGCTGTAGTTGTGAAATATTTAAAGACTGGTGAGGATATTTTGCAGCTGGCAGGAAAATGAGCATTCTGAAGCACACTCTGAGCTCTGCCTCTTCGAGGCATTCACTGTACTGTAGAGGAGGCTGAAGTTCTAGGAAAACACCGTCCTGTTACTGTCTTATGTCTTTGGATGTTAGTGTTCAAACCTGATTTTTTTTTTTTCCCTTTAAGACACATCAAGGCTTTTTGTGAAAATGCTCCAGTGACAGGAGACTGTTTCAAATAATGTGTCATCAGATGTACTTAATCTTCCAGGAATTGTGACTTTCTCCACCTCTCTGATGTCAAGAGAAGAGCTGAATTTCTATTAGTCATTGAATGCATTCAGACTGCCTGCTATTTCTGCCAAGCACTACAATTTTGTTGTTATTGCTACGTGAGTAATTAGCAGGAAATATAATCAATCACTCAAACAGCTAGTAATAAAATTCTATGGCTCAGTTCTCCACCAGTGAAGAACAGAAGAAGAGGCTTTAGGACAGATCGAGAAATTCCCATCAATTTGGGTGTGTTTTATGGGAATTGATTAGTCTCCACAACTGCTGAAAACCTCAAGTAGCAGGATCAGTACTCATGGAGAACGGATGGTAGTGGAAGGGATATCCTTCTATAGAGAGATGCCCTATATCTTTTATGTTCATGTTGCTGATGTGATGTGGAGACTTGCACAGGGTAGAAGGCAACACCCAGCGTGTCACTCCCTGTGCTTCTCCATACTTTCCTCTCCTCTGTGCCAGAGCTGGATTGGGGTTTGTGGTGACTGTCAATAATAGCTGCTTAATCTGGCAGTACAGGCCGTGGTGACTGAGGACAGCAAGCACACTATGTTTTAAATGAATAGCCTGACTAACACTAAACTGCCCAATAAACTAAAAAAAAATAGTAAGTATTTTCTTCACCATCCTGCCAGTCTCACCCAAACGATAAAATTACTGTGGCAGTTCTTAGATGTTTTCATATAATACAGAGGGCTGAATGGCACTTTTCTCATCCTTTCTATTTTTTCTCCTTAACTTCGATTTCTTTTGACTTTATAACATCTTCCCCTGTGCTAAAGCTTATTAGAAATGACCTGGTCTGTTTTAGAGTTGTGAAGGCTGTCTGCATAGCACAGCCTGGCACCCAGCAAATGCACTAAAACGTGCTCTGAACAAAGTGTTGGTAACGTAAGTGCCCAAAGAGCACGTGGAGCCTGAGCTCAGGCAGTGATACAGCTAAATCAGCTATTAACAGCCCAATCTAATAACTCGCTTGGCTCTCTGCTGCAGAGTGGTGTGTCGTGGAAATGTACCCATAAAGATAAATCACATGTCTCTTTCAGCACCGAGGAGATGCTGTTACTTTGATGGATTTGCTGTTGGCAGTCTGTAGAGATCGCCTTAAAGCTGCCTGGATTAATACGTATGTAATACCTGTAATAACATCTTGACACTCAAGAAAGATTCATCTCTGAGCTGATTGATTTGGAGAGGGACAGAGGCTTGCTCTGTCAAAGGGTGTGGGATACTAATAACAGATTTTCTCAAGTGTACCCATTTCTGCAGGAGTTTGTGTTGCTTGCGCTGGTCCCAAGTAGAAAATCCACCCCTTGCTCTCCTTAAACCGTTTATCTCTTTGCAAATAAACTCTTCTGCAGGATTAGATACCTGGACTGGACTGGGACACGGTGAGGCTGGGAGATTGTGTTAATAAGTCAGCTGTTAACGATGCTGGTTCTGCAGACAGGCAAGTCGAGGGTGTCCGTGCTGTGTTTTTAGAAGAGGTTGCCCTCAGGGTGGTCCTGTGGGAGTCAGCTTGGGCCTGGAGACAACAGTCCCGGGCTGTTTATCATAGTTGTCCGTGTTTTCTCCACATATTCCTTTTACCCAAAGGATCTTAACTAAATGGTTTCTTGACTCTGTATCCTTTCTTTGGCCTGTGCCAATCTTTCATCCATCAGCGTGCTAAGCTAAACTTATTTTTGAACTGAATTCTTTCTCATTTTGGGGAAAGAGAGTGTTGGAGGGTAGGAAGTTCTTTTGGCGTGTATGCCAGTGTTTCAGTCATGGCTTTGTGGCTAGCATCTGAAGAGGAGATCACTTGTCTTCATGCAGGGTTAATGAAATATGGAAGGTGTTACCTCGAGTTGCTACGTGGGCTGGCAGAAAAACCTGTACCACCTTTCTGCTCTTTTGGTGGCCTGTGGGCAAGACATTAGAGTCTGTGATTGTATTTTCCTAAGGGTAAGAGGCTGCTTTGCAAAATCTGCCTTTCTCATCACAGAGAGGCTCAGTATCCATGCTCTTAACCTGAAACCTTTCACTGCAGAAATAATAGCACTGCTGTTAATTTTAAAGTGAACTGAAGATACATTTGGAGATATTTTTTTTTTAATTTTTATTAACCATTGGAGTTACTCTTCTTGTCTTCCTCTGTGCTT
This sequence comes from Nycticryphes semicollaris, assembly GCA_013400055.1. Classification (NCBI taxonomy): domain Eukaryota; kingdom Metazoa; phylum Chordata; class Aves; order Charadriiformes; family Rostratulidae; genus Nycticryphes; species Nycticryphes semicollaris. The sequence continues at coordinate 173,526 of VXBJ01003379.1, read as the reverse complement.
TATTTATTTATTTAAAGAAAACAAAAACCATCTCAGCTCCCTGCGCCTTTAAGATCAAGGAGTTTGAAGTCATTGACTAAGAAAAAGGACCCAAGTCTACCCCAAAATTGGCAGCTTTCTGTTCTGTTTATTTCTGGAGCCTCTCCCTGGAGGCTTTATCTGCAGGAGGTTGCAACACCCTGGCCGAGCAACATCCATTCTTTCTCCACGCTCCTGACCCAGGTCACTGCCTTTATCGAAGGGGATATCTCCAGGCGAGGAGGGATTTCTAGAGCTGCTCGTGTTCAGACAGATTTCACCGCCCTACCTTTGTTTCTGGGCACTGGAGTTTTGCAGAATAAGCTGCTTTTGATGTGATTTCTCTCCTGAACACTCCCCTTGAGCCAATACGTGCTGGTGAAATTGAAGATGCCTGTAATGACTGGGGTTATCTTGCTGTAACAGATACCTCTGGCCTTGTCCCCTGGTCTGTTCCTTTTATATACCTGTGCTGGGATCTTGCAGGGTAAATGGCCACATCTGCCGAAGGCGGGTGAATGATTCAAGCTGCAGCGTTGCAGCATCTGGGAGTGAAGTATCAGGAGGCATTTTATGTTCCCATGAGAGAAAACGCACTCAAGCTAAGGTGATGTCCACCAACAAATTCACCCCGTGCTAGGACAGGGATGGAAAGGGGCTCAGATGAGTGTTTTAAAGGTAGGACTCATCCCCAGATGCCACCCCTCCAAGTTAAGCTGTGCTCATCTGCTTCTGCTAACCTGAGAAGAGCAGCCTGGAAGAGTTTGGTGGTTATTTATTATTGACTTGCTCTGGTGGCAGGGTTGGACTAGATGATCTCCAGAGGTCCCTTCCATTATGCGATTCTGTGATTTTTCTTGCTGTTAGTGAAGAGCATCCCTTGATTTTATGAGCCAGCGATGATAGTGCATGATGCCTGTGTCATGGCTGACTGGCCAGAGAACTTAGTCAGACCTGGGTAAACTAGGATCTAAGCCTTTCTCAATCAGATGGGTTATTCCAGGAGACGAGAGCTGCTGTCATGTTTGCTGTAAAAATAGTTGCCCAAATTCTCATCTTCTCTTGCAGTCAGGAGCCTGTGTGGCTGTGCCTGGTTTTGTTCTGCCCGGAGATGTCCATGTGCTGCACGTGTCCTCTCCAGAGGTGGTTCTCCAGGGGGTTGTGCACATGTTTGCATCAACCTGAAGTAACCTTAGATGAGAGGGGTCTTCCAGGATACTCAGCCGAGATGGGGACACACTCTGGGAGCAAAAGTTTAGCTGTTGACTTGGTGTGCTGGCAGATGGTAATGGATCATGGAGCATCGAAACAATTACATTTTGCTGGTTTTCCTGCAGGATGATTTCTGTTACATTTTCTAAAGTCTTCCCCTGCTTTCAGAATAGACTGCAGCTCTCAATTTGAGCTGAAGTTGTCTCAACTTTCTCTTTGATTTTGTCTAACTTGATTATTGTCTGCCCTGCACACTTTCCAAAGAAAACGTAATATGATTGAAAAGCCAGCTTTTCCTTTAAAAGCCATTTGGATGAAAAATACTCGGTGTGTTTGAACCATGATTTTCATTTCATTAATGGGGAAACTGGAAGCACGGGGATGTGAAAGGACTTGTCTCCTGCTTTGATTATAGCTCCATCCTGTGTGTGCTCTGTGTCGAGCAGTAGCTGGGGTAACAGCAAGTCCAACTCCATCTAAATATGAATAAATAAAGGTACCAGTGAGCCTGAATTCCTTGAAGGAAGAGGAAGAAACCACAACTGTGATGTTGTGCTGTCCTCCTGGGTACAGCACAGCTCTCTTGGGAGCTATTTAGAGCTGCCTAAAGGGGGAAGTGGGGGGGGGGGGAATATCTGTTTCAAAAGCATATTTCTCCTTTATGTCCCAACATAATGCAATAAGCAATGACCCAACAAGGATCTGATTCACCTTATGAATATGGGAAACAAAACTTGTTGCAGTGACAAGTTAACGTTTACTTGTCTAATTCAGTGCCTAATCCAGCCTCCTTAATAAAGCATCCTAACACCGATGTCTACAACACCTCTTTAAAAGGAAATATATAGGGAGGAAGGTTTCTTTCCATGCTTGTGACTCTAGCACATGTCATGTGGCCTTTTCCTCCAGTAGAATTCCATTGGCTATGTTTTACCTGCAGACAGAGACGACAGTGGTCATCAGCAGCAATTTTTCTTCCCTGTAGAGAAGAACAAAGTCAGAATTACCGGTTGCGAGTGTTTACTCATTAAAAGCAGAATGCTAACGTAATGCTTGAGTGCTTCAGCATTGCTATCTAACACACACTTCGTTTTCCTAAGTATTTTTAGACTGTGGATGTGGATGGAGGTCAGAGTGGGTGGTTAACGGGTTAGATAACGTACTTCAAAATTCCCAGGATGAACCACGGAGGGGAAAGCCAGCTCAGAAATCACATGCTTCAGCTATAAAAATACCCCCTGTTGTTTTGGGTTTTTTTTAATGAAACTTTCAAATTTGTTAGCTAACATGCTAACAATATTTTTTTCCCATTGCAGAGAAATGTACCTGTTGCTTGTAGAATCAGTATTCTTCAGGGAAAACTCATGGTTTTCATCTCAGGGTCTTGAATTCTGCATTTGCTGCGGCTGTCCTTACAGTCCTAAATGATGACCACTGCCCCGAAACCAGACAGATTGCCAGAGTCTGAAGTGGAAAAGAAAAATGTCTTTACATGCTTGAAATGATGTTTTTTTGTTTTTTTTTCTTTTTGGGGGGGATGGGGATAGGACATAAATAGTTCATTTTAACAGGCGTGGAAACCGAGCCTGAGAAAGAAGAAATGATTTCTCAGAGTTGCTTGCACTTCACCTGCACGCAATCCACATACCTTTAACTGCAGCATTGGCAAAACAAATACTTAAAAAGGTGGATTTGCCCTAATGCCAGCAAAATACACTGACAAACAGGTGCATTATCTGTCTTGATTTGGTTTTCAGACCTAGGAACAGCATTTGGGCCTTTTTAGAGAGAATTGCATTTCCGCTGCCTTAACTAAGCCAAAGTTTCAGAGAATGGGCCACTCTTAAAAACCCTTTCTGAGTAGTTCATAACCAGTTTATAGTAGTTTCAAACCTGAGATCAGGCTTGGCTCTTCCAGTGCACCCTTTCCTGGGCAAGGCAGACTGGATTTCTCCACTCCGTTTGTGGAAGAGAATGTATTTAGTGGAAAGAGCCCCATCCACCTTCTTCACATCCCATTACAGCTATCTGAAACTGGAGATTTTCAGATATGAACGAGGGAGAGGGTGACCTCTTTCATGAATGGACCAAAATGGAATGTTTTCATTTCCAATGGGCTTTAATCCAAGTAAATATTAGTCAATCCAAACTAGTTTTGAAATTAAATTATTCTTATTTGTTGGAGCATTCCAGAGGATGACTTTGATCTGTCTGTACTTTCAGCAAAGGGATATTGGCAGGCTGGCCTCCCATTTCTAGCTGTTTGGGATGAAAGAAGGGTTATAATAACCACCTTGTGTGGTAGTGATACTGAACAGATGACATTTTTTGGACAATATTAAATGAATAAAGGTAAACATACTTCAATTAAAATGTTTTCAGAGGCTGAATGCAATAGGGCTGTTGGAAAGTCTTCTCTGTGGGCTGGAGGAATTTGGCTGCATTTGTAAGTGATTTTCTTTAACTCCAAAAATGTTGGAAAGAGAGGGGTTTGTTCTGTCTGCTACTTCCCTTTCAAGTAAATACTTTGTTTGAATATAACTTTTTAAAGTCAAATCCAAACTGGCAGCAGGCAACAGAATAGTTAATAACTGGGAAGTAGAGATGTGCGTTGAAGGAGGAAAATCTTATTTATGGTTTTGCTCTTTTGCTTCTGGGATGTCAGGTCCCATTACGTACAGTGAGCTGTACCAGGCACAGTACAGCTAAAGAATAGCTGAGGTGACACCTGTAAGTAAACCGAAGCACACAGCAGTTGTGTGGCACATAATTGGTCTTGCTGAAGATACTGAGATGCTCAGTTATCATAATAAGGGCATTCCCTGTCAGTCTTTTGCTGGAGGCTCCTCCAGAAGAGGAGAGGAGAGGAGGGAGGCAGGGTGGTGGAGACCATCCCACTGTAAAGTGCTGCTTAGACACAGCTGAAGAGCCTTTTAAATTGGTGGTCAGCTGATGATAATTTGTGCTCCCCCTAGACTTAAACAATAACTGAAATAAACTGAATTAAAATATAGAGTCAGATAATTTGGTTGGAATGGATTGCTGGAGGTCACCTGGTGTGATCACCCTCTAAAGAGGGGCCACCTTCAGTATGAGGTCAGGTATCTGTATGGGAATTTCAGCTATCTTTTTTTTAAGTCACAGTTTAGGCAGATTTCAGATTTTGTGGAAGCTCTGGTGTTGAGGTTTCTTACATGTACTTACATGCTTTTCATCACTAACTAAATACACAAATTGGCTTTTTCCAATAACGCTGTAAATTAAATTGCTTTTCCTTGAAACGTGAGTGCATTGCCTGGATAGAGAGGCGTCTTATCATGTGCGCTCTGCATTGGTTTGCTTTCCTTTCACAAGAACTGGACTAACTGGACGTAATTTCTGGGTTAAATAAAAGAAAAACGTCCTTTAACAGACACCACTTCGAACAATCAGCCCTGGTGATGAGTGTCCTGAAATGCCACCTGCATTTCAAGTCCATTTAAGTATTTTGTATGTTCATGCCTTAAGGGAGGAACAGTTTGAACAAAGGCTGATATATAAAAGCTAAAGCACAAAGGGTTTGTAGGTTAAAACTTCAACTTTTGTTTTTTTGAACATCCGCTCAAAACTGGATCCGTTTGCTTGAAATGGAATATTTAGTTTTCAGCTCAGCATGTGAACTGGTCATGCTTGAATTTAAAGCTTGATTTATTTCTTTTTGCACCTGTTTTTATTTTAACACTGACTACATACAATATATACTTTTGCTGCATGGTTCCTTTCTCCCCAGCTGGAAGTCTGGTCTGATATTACCACAAGAGACCTTCCTAAAATGCCTACTCGTAACTTCTTTACAACCTTTGGAAGTGCAAACTAGACTCACTGTTCCATCTTTGAATTCACAGCATCGTAGAACAGTTCATGTTGGAAGGCACCTTAACGACCATCGAGTTCCAACCCCCCTGTCATGAACAGGGACACCTCCCACTAGAGCAGGTTGCTCAAAACCCCATCCGGCCTGGCCTTGAAATTCATGGTTTTCTTTCCTGTGTGTTAAAAGACTGACCCATGTATTTGTTTTTAAGAGCAGGGGCTGGTTGCGCTGTGCTGCAAAACCTTGTTTCTATCAAAACAAGGTGCAACCCTGCCCCTGGCAAGATGTACCAGACAGGCCAGATCAGGGGAGGAGAAATTGATATGAACTTGGAGGGGGAAGCTCTTCTGGGGCGTAGGAGGAGCTGGGATGAGGGAGAGAGAATGGGAAGAGATGTGAGACGGAGCGCGGGAAGGGATGCTGGCACGGGGTGGCTTTCCAGGGGGGCTTGGGAGTCCAGGATTTTTGTGCAGTAGTTATATTTGAAAAAGTAAAAGGGTGAACTGAGTGATCTCAAGGAGAAGGTTTTAAATGAAATGGCGTGCGCATCCTATTGGACATGCACATTAGAATTGCATAATCTGCAATAATGATAATAATACTACTAATAAAAAAACCCATCTTTTCCAGATTTGCAGCCTTAACTGTGTGCTCAGCGGGTCAGTGGTGGAGAGCTGGCTAATGCAGCTGCAGCGTAAAACTGGGGCATCCAACTGGTTTTGATCTTGGTAGAAAAGGGGCAGAAGGTCACGTCACAGTCTGTTGTTCTCAGTGTCTCGCAGTTTATGTAATTCTTTGGGCAAACAAATGACATACGGTGAAATCAAACGAACGTGCTTCACTCGATGCCAGAGTAACTGCAAACCATCCTCTTTGATTCACTCCCGTCCCTTCTCCATGGAAAAGTGAAGTTGGTGGATGTTGCTCCTGTTCTAGTCCGTGCCGGTGTATTAATTTCGGGTGTATTTGCTGTGTCCTCTGCTGTGTTAATTGTGATAACGTGTGCCCTTAATGAACGTAATTCTTGCTGATAGCAAAGGTGAGCAAAGGGTTAGAATATATTGAGATACTCAAACAAAGATTCCCTAAAACTAAGCAGGAGTGTTCCTTCCGCCAGCAAATCATGACAGATTTCTTTTCAGGGCTTGAAGAACTGATGGTTTTGATAATGTACAGAGCTTTTCACCAGAGCATGAGCCAAGAGGAGTGAGAAGAGCTACCACTGTTTGTACAAACACAATTACTGGCTTTTTTTTTTCTCCTAAGGAAGGTGGAAAAAATCTCAGCGGATATTAAACTTCCATATCTTTGTGTGGTTTTGGATTGTGGATGTGAGATGTGTTCAGTGATTCATTTGGCTACACTGGAACTATAAATGTGGTGGCAAGCTTGGACGGGGGGGAAAATGTGAACGCTCGAGCAAGAATTAGGGAGTGAGTTCACATTCATGAAGACAGAGGCAATTTTAGGTGGCTATCCCAATTCTTTTGTTTTAGCTATGTGGGGATATGTGCATATATATGCATGTGTGTGTATAAAAAAAGCCCTGTGCAGGTTGTTGCTCACGTTTGTCAGACTCGGTGTGATTTCACCCTATTAAGTTGCTAATTTTGCATATACCCTTGAGATTTCTACATACCTCTTCCCAGAGCTGCGCTCAGTATATTTTCTAGCTGGTTGGCTGGCTGTGATGCTAAGAGGCATGCTAAGGATGACTTGCATACCTGAAAATTAGGGTTGGCCCCGAGTCGCGTGAAAGGAGTGTATGAGCAGTCAGCAGGAGCCTTGTAGCTAGAGAAGTTTTATTTTAGATCATGCAGCCCTTGCAAATGTAAACCTGACTTTTTTTCTTGTCCTTTTTTTTCCTAGGGCGACTCGGTTATTACAGTGCAGCTGACTGAGGAAGACAAAGTTGAAGATGATGTAGTTTTTTACTTGGTCTTCACGGGGTCAACTGTCCAACACTGCACAAGCACGAGAAAGATTAATCCTGGGAGTCTGGAGACAATTTCTCCTGGTAAACAATTGCCTTTCTTTGCATCTCAGGGTATCTATGAGATTTGGTTCATTCAAGTAGACGTAAACATAATGCTGTTTTGCTGGTTGTTTTTTTTCCTCATTTACACATTCAAAGAGTAGAAAGTGTGGTTTGGATGACTGCTTTTGCCTCTTTCAAAAATCTCTTGCTTGATTTCACTAGAATTATATGAGTCTGATATTGCAATTATTTCATGTGTAGCTATGGGATTCTATTGCAGAAAATACACAGTTGTATTTCTGAATAGTGAAAAGCTTTTAAATGCGAGCAAGGTAGCGGAAGGCACATTTGCACGGTTAGAGATGCTGTTGTCCCTGTGGGGTACAGCCCAGTAAGTCCTACCTACACTAAGGATCTGTTTAACTGGGTGAGGTTGGTTGCAGTGGTCCTGGGGAACTACAACCTTTTTCCCCTAAATCGTGCCGCGCTGATTGGAGCCAACGCAGAATTTCTGAAACTCTTGCAGCGTCAGGGAAGCGAAACGGTGCTTGGTGGCAATCCCTCCAGCACAGCCAGTTTGGACTGGGTGGGTTTTCCCATTAAAACCCACCACTCTTTTTAAGCCTTCGTGCAGTTAACAAAACAAAACAAATCAGCGCAGCATTTTCCTTCGCTGACTTCAGGACCGTGGGAATGAGCGTGTTCCAGGCTGCGGTCCTTACCATTAACCTTTTCATTCTGACTTGTTGCTATGCAGCACATTGATACCAGTGTGAGAAAACGCCTGGCATTTTCACTGTACACAGTATAGCTGAAGTGATGGAGTGTATTTCTTGGCTTAGCTGTTTTTATCTCTGCTCATAAGTATTAGTTTTATGAGAGATGGATGTGAAGTTAAATTTGGGCTAAGGAGTTTTGCCTCTTGGTGATGAGCAGCTAAAAGTTGGCCACTGTATGGTTTGTTTTTTGGGTTTTTTTTCATCTCCTCCTCTGTTTGTGCTGTTTGGGTTGTTCAATTGGCTTGGGAAGAGGAGTGTTTTTACAGTTCCTGTTGACCGGAGCCCCATGCAATCAATTAGATTAGTGCTTATTTTCTTCCAGAGGAGGGAGCAGAGGGGGTGACTCCTTCCCTGCTTTTGTACGGCGGGCACGGGGCTCTGCCAGCCCCGCTTGCAATGACCTCACCTCCCCCTCGGGACTGCTGCAGTCTCACCAAGAAAGGAATTGAAAAGCTCCAGTCTTTCCCTTCAGCCTGCGCGGGAACTATCGGGATTGATGGGATTTCCGGGCAGGAGTGATGCTTTCCAATCACCACTGGTGGATGAGGCTGGGGCGGTGGCTGCCAGGTGGTACCCGGGGCGATGCTCTGGGCTCTGCCTGTCCTGCTAGCCCCAAATATAACTGAGTCACTGGTTTTGTCGCTGTTTGTGGGAAATCTGACTCTGCTTCTGATTCAAAGGGAAAGGAGGGAATTGCTCTCTGTTCTTCCTTTATTTATCATGGTATTTTTGGGGTTTTTTTTAAACCTGATAATGTTGTGATCTCGTGGTGTAGGATTCTACACAGGGATGGATGCTGTCCCAAAATGCAGCTAGTGTCAGGCAAAGATTTAACAGACTTTTACAGAACTGTAATCCCATTCCTGCCAGATAGCACTGTCTGGGGCCATGATGTGAGGGAAGAGGTGACATATCAGACATAGGGAACCATTCAGATAACACCCTCTTCTGTGCTTGTGCCTCATTTAGGGGAAACAATATGAGGGGAAAAAACACCAAACTTTTGTGGTGAAGGGAGTGCTGGGGAGAAGCAAACCAGGAGAAAAGAACTTCTTTCATACCCTCAGCTGACATCAGTGTGTTTGTCCAGTGTTGCTTCAGCACTGACTACTGCTCAATAAAGAGCATGACTTATTTCAACCCAGCTCTTCCTCCTCCTCCTCCTCCTTCCTGAACTCGACAGTGAATCTGTAATCATGTGTTTACACTGTATATTCAGCCAGTTGCCTTGGAGATGGCTGTGGTGACTCAGAGCTGGCGTTATTTGACCTCGCTGCAGGATTAGCCATGAACAAGAAACAGTGTGTGGGAGACCAGCCCTCGGTTAAACGTCCAGGCCGGGGCAGTTCACAAGTGCTCTGCAAGGAAACCCTTTTAGCAGACAGCTTTTAGCCAAAATTTCATCCTGTGCTTCCATCTTTGAGCATCTTCTGTTTGTCTCTGCAATGCAGGATGTGTTGCACATCCCTGGGAGCACAGCCACTCCTTGGGGACACCTCAGGTGGACAAAGAAAGGGCTGATTCACCCAGGAACATACCGAGCCCCTCTGCCAGCCTGCCCTTGAACCTCCTTTGGTTCCCTTCTGGGCTGGGAGCCTCTTGTCCTCATCCCAAGTCTTCAGAGTTTCATATGGTCGCCAGGGGACTTCATTTGAAGTCCATCAGGGGCTGGGGTTGAAGAGGTAACCAAAACTGAGTTAAAGCTAATGTAAAAACAGAACTAGATTCTTTTTTTTTCTTGACTTTTTCAGTAGTTTTGGTGATGGGTGGAGGTGTAAGAAACGGAAAGAGAAATAATTTCTTTACATCTGCTGCCAAAATTAAGTGGAATGTTTTAGCAGAGCTTTCAAAGGAAATCACATTTTTTTAACAATAATTTCAAAAACCTAAGGTGGTTTTAGATGAGAAATTAAAGAAAATGGAATGGAAATATAAATTGTCAGATTACCTCCTAAATTCTACTTGTGTGTGAAAAGTCTCTATATCCTGAAAGACTTTACCTAAATAAAAGCTTACAATTGCAGAGTCAAATGACTGCTGTATTTAATATAATTACTACAGCAATCTGTGCCTGTCTTATGCTGTCTTTATCATCAACCTTAAATATTGAATATATGTTGTTAACAGTACTGTTCAAATGTAAGTTTGTATTTCTGTGTGAAACAAAAGAAAGGATTTCTGATTGTAAATTTATGGGAGCAGCTTTTTTTTACCTGAAGATGTGGCTAAATGTAGACTCGGAAATCACTCAAAGGATTAAATACTACCTGTATTTTTTGCACCTAGTTGGAAGGATGGTCTGGGCTGCTTATTCTGCCCCACTATTGTCTGCCTTATGAATTTAAGGGAAGTAATTTTCCCTTCTGCGAAACAGGTTCTCATCTGAACTTATCTGTCATAAGTTGAAGTATCAAAATGAGCTACTGAGTCACAAGAATCAGGCAGAGGATGATGCTTTGTGTGTACTTCCAGTAGCTCTTTTGCCAGCTGAAGGACAAACCAGGTCACATTGTTCACTGAAGCTTCTGTTTGCTTGGTGAGGAAGGTCCCAAAATCTTGTTTAACTGTTGCTTTACTGGCACTGTTAAAATGCTTGTATTTCTAAGCAATCTGGTTCAGATCCTCTATAACTGAACAAGTTTGCCTGGTACCAGAAGCACTCTGTAGTTCTGCACAACAATTTCAAACACTGTCTCACCAGACACTTCCCGGGCCAAGGCCCACCTGCGTGGCAGGCACAGATGCTGTGGTCCTGGATGTTGCTCAAGTTGGGCTATCAATTAGTTGTACAAGCTTGGTCATTGGAGTTTGGCTATTAAGAAACTACCAAAGGAATGAGCAGGGTAGGATGCAGAGAGATACATCAACTCTGCTGTTATAGCTAAACTGTTGTTGCTGCTGAAATGGTATTGTTGGGGATGGATGTGTCTACTTACATCATGGGTGCTCATCCTGCTTAGTGTTGGTCATAAATTGAGCTTTTCAGTCAGTCCTTATTAATATAGTGAGACTGCCATAGTATTTAATATCATCAGTCTGTCCAGTGTGACCTGACCAGGCTGTAGAGCTGGGTAGAGAAGAACCTAATGTGGTTCAACAAGGGCAATGTAGGGTCTTGCACCTGGGAAGGAAGAACTCCAGGCACCAGTATAGGTTAGGGGTGGACCTGCTGGGAAGCACTTCTGAGGAGAAGGTTCTGTGGGTCCTGTTAGATAGTAAACTATGCATGAGCCAGCAATGTGCCCTTGTCACCAAGAGGGCAAATGGAATTCTGGGCTGCGTAGGGAAGAGTGTGGCCAGTAGGTCGAGGGAGGTCATTCTCTCCCTCCACTCTGCACTGGTGAGGCCACAACTGGAATACTGTATCCATCCAATTCTGGGCTCCTCAGTTCAAGACAGACAGGAAAGTACTGGAGAGGGTCCAGCATAGGACAACAAAGGTGATTAAGTGATTGGAGCATCACCCTGATGAGGAAAGGCTGAGAGAGCTGGGACTCTTTGGCCTGGAGAAGAGAATGCTGAGGGGAGACCTTATTAATGCTTATAAGTATCTGAAGGGTGGGTTGAAGGAGGATGGAGCCAGACTCTTGTCAGTGGTTCCCAGTAACAGGATGAGGGGCAATGAGCACAAGCTGCAACATAGGAAATTTCATTCAAATATGAGGAAAAACTTCTTTGTGGTGAGGGTGGCAGAGCCCTGGCAGAGGCTGCCCAGGGAGGGTGTGGAGTCCCCTTCTCTGGAGACCTTCAAGCCCCAACTGGATGCAGCTCTGAGTGATGTGCTCTGGGCAATCCTGCCTTGGCAGGGGAGTTGGACGAGATGATCTCTAGAGGTCCCTTCCAGCTCTGACAATTCCATGATTTTTCTTCTGAACATCTTTGTAGAGTAGGGAGAGTAACTGAGGCATTGAATGGCCAAGCAGATCGCTCATGGTAGTGTAGAAAGTCTGTGCTCAAGCAGGGAAGTGAAACTTCATTGCAAGCCAGCAGCCTCATCTCCTGCCTGTGCTGCTGGCCCAGCTTTTTCCTCACTGGAAAAAAAACAAACAACAACAATGTATAATAAAAAGCCTCAAATCATGATCTGGCAACCAAACTAACAAAAGAAGGAAGGACTTCATCCCTGTTCACATGAATCAAAAGCCCTGACCGCAGCCTGCCATGGACAGTGGAGGCATCTTGGCATTGGGAAGCTCCTGGGGCAGATTTGGGGAGAACTTTCTCGCAGGAGAAAGCTCACTGGGCGAGCTGGTGTGTGGGAACTCGAGTATTTGTGGGGTGATGCATCTAGTGCAAGTTGTGTGTTGTCACGACAGTGGCTGTGTTATTGGGCACAAATTTACTTTGCATTTAAAGACTGGAGTGTGGTAGCAGGGCAAGACAGAGGAGCTCAGTGGAGAAAAACAGGGAGAGACAGTCCTGTACTGTTTGTCCAGAGCTGCAGCAGCTCCTCAGCAACCAAGTGAAGGATAAGAAATACCTTGTCTAGAAGCTGAGTCACTGAAATAATAAGTAAGGTAATTTGGTGAGCTCTAACTGCCTTTGTATGTGCTGTTGCAATGTGTTCCAGCTCTCTCTGAGCCTTTGCTCTGGAATACCTACATCATTTTGTTGGTTGCTCTCAGAAGGTGCAGGATTCTTGTATGGGTTTCGGAGGGGAGGAGGAGCAAAAGAAGAGGCAAGGAAAAGGGCCTGAGAGACTGACTGCTGGTAGCTGGTTGCCAGTAATTTCCACAGGGCTGAAATGGGCTGAAATGCTCATGTTTACTCCAAATACCTTGACTCACTTGGAGCTTTCTTTCTGTGCTTAAGCTAAGGTGGAGAAGCAGGTTCCGTCTTTTACTTGTTCTTAATTCCTGTGTTTCTCAGATTAGTTTTTTTTTTCTCTGCTTGCTTTCTGCTTGTTAAAAGGATAGACTAAAATTCATTTCAATTAGCTTGGAAATAGTTTCATTTCAAACTTTTATTTTACTGTGAAATCCTCTACATATGTTCATGTTTTATTCTTTTCTACCACAGACTGTGTTTTCCCCTAGGAAACAACTTTTCGTAGAAAAAGCTGTATTTCATGAAATACAATCTTTATATTGGTAAACCAAAAGGGTAAACAAGTTGCATAACGAATGACCACTTGGCAATTCGAGTCGTGGATTTGAAAATACTCTTAATTATGAAACAAAAACCTCCGAAAATAGAATAAAATAGCATTGCTAAGAAGACTTTGCAGTCGATCCTCTTTGGTGTACTTAATTGCTCTAGGCAGTGCAATTAAAAGGAAATGATGCCAGTTCTAGATGACATCAGTCACAGGAAAAAGTGATTGAATCTGTATTGAAATTATTTATGATGTAATGTGTGGGGTCTTACACTGCTATAGATTTTTAGGACATCTGCAGTATAGAGGGCTTTTAAAAAAACCCCAACTTACTACACTCCTCATATTGATAGTTGAGGGTTTAAAATGAAAAACAAAGGCCTCTATCTGTTACTGGTACCCCCTGCCTATGCATTTCACAAGGTTTCCTCTGTTGCAGGAATGAATACAATAACTGCAAATCGCACAAATGCACTTCAAATACAGGCTCTGGTTTTTCAGAACCAGAATTTGGGATTTCTGAAGCAGACAAGAACCACTTCTCAGATGGTCACAGGAAATCCCTTGATTTCACTGTCCACGAGCTACCAGGATGCTCCATGAGATTCACGGCGCTTGTTGCCTGGCTTTCCTGTCCTGCTTAAATCTCCTTATGAGACCTCTTTTAACCCAGCCCCACCATGGTAACTCAGAGGATGCAATTAGCACTGGAGTCCTTAGTCACCTACCAGGCAAACCCAAACATGTGCTTCCAGCAGGGCTTTAAATAACTGCCCAGGCAGGGGCCCCATTGTTTGATAGCTCAAATGTGAATTCTGAAAATAGGAGGTTTGGACAGGATTTCCACTTTTAGAGGAGTAGGAAATGAAATCATGTTTTAGTAAAGCTCCGTTTAGGGGTGTTTTGTCTCTGTGTGCGCCTTGTTTAATGAGAAAAATCCAGAAGGGTTTTGCTGCTGCCCTTTTAACCACACCTGGGGTCACAGACACGGGTACCAATTAGATGGCCAGGAGCAAGGCCATACGTTAAGTTGTCTGTGATTACTTAATGCTCAGAAACCTCCACCTTTTCTTCTGCTCACTGTTTTGCATCATTATCACACAGAGGATGCGGTGCTCTCATACCCATGCATTTCATCTCTTCAGAGAGACCAGAACCCTGTGTTCTTCCATTTGTTACTCTGATGTGTTGCCCAAAGCAAGTTTCAGTAAGTGACGCGGTAAGGGATTCTTAAGCAGTTTTGTCTCATATTAAATAATTTTTGAAGTGTGGTTTTACGTGAAGATGAGGGATTTGCTTTGTCACAGCAGAAGCAGTCACTGTCCCCATCTTGGCATAGGCTGAAATAGGTTTTTCATGCCTGTATTTTTCCTGCAATATGTTGGGATTTCTCAAAACAACTCCAAGTTGTGAATTAGTGCATTGCTGAATATAAAGTAACCAAGGAGCAGAAGGAGAAATGGAGTAAAATGCAATGCAGGAAGAATTAAGGAATGGGCTATTTGACTTTTATCACAGTCAGGCCAGCATGAATGACCTAATTTCATACTGTCACAAAAAAAAACTCCACCAGCATGAAGAAGAGAAGCCCAGCTACGCATTTGAAGAAGTTACTCTGTGCAGCCTGAGACATCAGCACGAGAGAAGCACTGTCTTGTTTGTCAGAAGAGTTAAAATATGAACTGGGATACTGCTGGATGATACCAGTGTGGCGATGTTCGGTTATTTCATCATTAGCTTTGATTGATTGCTATTTTGGCCAAAGGGCCTGACTTCTGGAGAAGCCTGAAGGCAATGGGAAGGGTACTGGGCAGCATCGTGAACCTGACCGTGTTGTGAAACACAGAGATTTCTCTTCCCTTCTGTGGGTGCACTCAGGGGGCACAGTTTATGCAGTTACACGTGTTTTCAGCCTACCGAAATGCAAACCTTTATAAATAGGCTTTAAATAGTCTCATCGCTTTTCTGACACACCCAGGGTTTGGGGGGTTTTTTTACCTTTTTAATGAGTCAGAAGTTTTTTGTTCCACTCCTGGCGAAGGTGTCTGAGGGAGTTACAGCAGTCGATAGCCCAACGCCCCCGTGGTGGCAAAGTGCATGACTTGGTGCTTAACCCGTGTTAGGAGAAAGCCCCACCATCTATCAGCTGGAGCAGAAGAGAGATGATCAAGAGCAATAGTGTCTGTTCTGGCACTGCCCGGAGCTCTTTGTGATCTTGGGCAAGTTACTGAACCTCGTAAAAACAGATTTGGGCTTGTTTTGCAGATGATAACCACTTATCTCCTGAAAGTGCCGGGGAGCTGAGCTCACTTTTGCTAGTCCTCTGGGAAAAAAGGGCTGTTGAAGTTGAGATACTAGTCTAGGCGAAGGAAACAACCGTCTTTGATGTGGAGAGAAGCGTTGCCCCACCGACAGTTCCTTCAGAAAGTTAATGTGTTGGGGACATGTTTGCTTACATCGTTCCTGTACTGGTTTCAAAGCAGAGGGGCAGAGACCTCTTGAGCAACCTTTTTAGTATTGGCCGTGCTTGTTACTTATTGGCTCCTCTTTCATTTGAACTGTTTGCCAAAAGTCAGAACCTGTCCCAGAGTCTTAACCCCACCAAGTCTGACAGCTTCTCAGATGCAGGGAAGGAGAACATCAAAGCGTTGCGAGCGATTGCCCGTTCGAAGAACATTCCCCAGGGTTTAGCAAGATGCTTGTTTGATCCTGTGTTAAGATGAAAATGGATCGCCAGCTCTGTCACTTCACTGTCAAGGCTGTATTAGATATCTGGGGGAGTTTTAAGAGAATCATCATTGCCTGCAGATCAGGACATGGCCTTTTTATCACTTTCTATTGCCCCCTTGGGGCTGCTGTGTCACACTCTATCCAAGGGACCTTTATATTTACATCCATGATGTAAAGAGACCATGTGTCTTGACTGAGGTTTCTCTAGTTGTTTTCATGATGGAGCTTTTGCTGTCCCACAGAAGACTTCATGACAAGGAGGTGACTGTCTCAAAGTGTTTCTCTGTAGCTGCTTAAGGGTCGTGTTCTCTTTCTGCTCCAACCCTAAAAGTCTGCTGGCTTTCTGACAGAGTAGCTGTGCTCTAGGTTATTTTACAGATGGGATTCTTACGGAAATAGAAAATAGTTTAAAAAATAAAAGAAAATCAAAGGTTTCGTTTTTCTCATGCTATTAAGGAGTCTTCGATAATGATTTTGGGGTTTTTTTGGGGCTTTTTTGGTTTGGTTTTTGGTTTTTTTGGTTTTTTTTTTTTTTTTGACTCTGCATTCTAGCAAAATTTCACTGCTTTGTGTTAAGGAGAGCCAAATTCACAGCGCTTGAGTCAGCTCTCAGAGGATAGCGTGGTTTTTTTTTACAGCCTACATGTAACTCACTGCTTTTGTGGAGGATATAAACAGAATTAATAAGTCCTACCTGCTCCTTATCCTGATGTCCTTAGGAAGATGAGCAAAGCAAGAAGTTGTAAGAGGAGGGATGTACAGTTCTGAACTGCATTAAAGGCAAGTTTCCCCTAAAGCTGTATTGTCCCCCTCGCTTCTTCCTTGAAGGTTTGAGGCTTCTACTGTGAGGGTGAGTGGAGTTTGTGAATGGGTTTTGTCTGGGCTGCTGAGTTCCCTGCCCATCCTATTGACTAGTGATGTATTAGAATGCACGTGCAATATTTCCAAGGACAGAATTAGGTCTTCCTACCTTTTTTTTTTTCTTTTTTTACAACATAAGTGCTAGTAAATCTACTCCTCCAGCTTTCACATCATCCTCTTGCTAATAAACACCCGGTTCTGGAATGAAAGAAGTTTTCTCACCTTTCAGCTTCAGAGCCTCCTAGTTGTATTGAGCTGTTGCAGCAGCATCCACGTGTGTTTTCCTCCCCTTCTGCACTTGTCTTTGATACCTTTCCAGCTGCATTTGCTCTCCTTAGGAAGCCGCGCAGCCCCGTCTCTGACAATTTTGGTGCTACCCACAGCGTCCTAATAACGGTTTTGACCTTTCAATTAACTTCAGGATCTCCTCTTTCAGCGGACAAAACCTGTAGAGGTGCCAAAAAGCCTCAGAAGAGATTTGGAAGGTTGGCTGAAAGAGCATGAAGATTAAGGACATATTTTTCCTTTTGTCAGGGAAATCAACAGCAACGGGCCTCGACAGAAGAAGGAAACTTTCCCACTGACCACAAATAGGGGCTTAAATTGAATTTTCAAGCCTTTAAAAATAAATGGTCATTTTGTATTTAATTAAGCAGAGTTTCATGAATGTAGTAGTATGCTGAGGTCACGGGCAAAAAGAAGCCTTTCCAGTAATTAGTGCAGGGTCCATGCTGTTCTGGCAAAAACAGCCATGACGTCAGTCTGAGCCTGGGACAAGAAACTGTGCCACACGGTGAACTTGAATCACAAACCGTGTTATGGAAGGGGCACGCCTGACAATTCCAAGGGCTGGTTGTGATGGACATGCATTAGATTTTTCCCTTTTTTTTCTGTAAAATTGCAAAAAGGTGTTGTGGGTTTTGTTTAATTTGGTTGGTTTTTATTAGTTTGTGAGTGAATGAAACTGCTGCCAGGCCAGGGCATCCTTTCTCCTGTTTCCCCTGCCCTAAATAAATAAATGAATCAATAAATTCAAAATTATTAAACTTCCAACCTTCTTGTTTTGTAAATACGGAAAGTGGCTGCTTCCATGTTTTTATTTAGCAGAAGCAGCTTTGTTTTACTTTTTGTCTTGTGAACCCAAATGCAAAGGGCTGGTGCAGCAGCGAGCCTGAGATCCGAGGCTACGCACAGGGCATGCCCGGGCAGGCCGCACTCTCACAGCCATTTAGGTCTTTGTTTTTGGTGAAATTGGGGTGTTTTCAGTACAAGCCAAGTGTTGTGACAACATTTGGAGTACGTAGCTTTGCAGCACTCGGCTTCTAGTTTCTGGGGAGTTACTGGAGTCCTGTGGAACTGGAAAAGAAAAGTTTGACCATGTAATCTGGCTTTTGGTACGTTGGCAAAATCTTCAATTTCTTAATACTCTTGAGTTTACTTGTCGCTGATCAAAAATGGCCTGGTCATATAAGGGTGGCTTATATTTCTTGGTTTATATTTTGATAGAGAAGAGTTACGCATCTTTCCCTTTTAAAGTCTATAAGTCTATAATTTATACAGCAACGTATGAATTCCCGAGACAGTGTTTAATTTAGAGTTGTGACCCTCAATAATTTGGTCCTGCTTGATTTCATGTAAAGACTGTGTGTGTCAAAGGAGTTGCTTGGTTGTGTTTCTTCAGCACATACAAGTGCTCTTTTTCACTGTTTTCCCTTGGTTTGATTTTTGCAGGCCATGACTGCTGTGAGACAGTGAAGGTGGCACTTTGTGCCTCTAGAGAAGGTCATCCTGTTCTGGTTGTGGCAGAAGAGAGTTTCCAGTTTGTCCAGGATGAAGCCTATGATGCTGCCCAGTTTCTGGCCACCTGCGCTGGCAACCAGCAGGCACTAAATTTCACCCGGTTCTTGGACCGGTCGAGACCACCCGCTGCTGATGTGGACTTTTTGGATGAAAAAGTGGCTTTGGCGTTTCGACACTTGAAACTGCCGGCAGAATGGAACGTGCTGGGAGCGGACCAGTCCCTGACCGGTGAGGACTTCTAAGGCACGCGTTGGGACTCACGAGTTGGGAGGGAGGTAAAAAAGCCTGGGAGGAAGGGTTCCCAAGAAAGACTCCGTGTGTCTTTCAAAAGGTGTGTTGTGTGTTGGCCTCTGTGCTTGGAGATGGGATGTGACGTGTACCAGGGTGTCCCTACTACTTCTCCATCCTGTGCTTTGCATTTCAGCTGTCTTAAAATACTGATGTTTTCTATGTGTCTTCTCTTATGGAATAGCATAAGCTGTTGTAAATGGTCAGTGTGTTAAAACACACCCAGTAGGGGTTTTTGTGCGTGTGTATGAAGTGGTATGTGTATCAGCATCACACTTCTGAGATTTCCTGAAAGAAACCTGTCTGTGGGTAGAGAGTGTGATGCTCCTGAGAATATTACCCATATGCCACAAACTTGGCACTTTTGTTAAATGTTGGTTTTACAGCTCGTGCCAAGTGACTGTAACATATAAAATATATCTATTATTTCATGGAGAAATTGAGGATCTGCCCCTGAGGATTTGTATTTCATCCCTGGTTGGACACCAGCTGGGCCAACATGGGCGATCCCCAAAATAAGCCTTGGACAGTTCTGCAAATAAAATGTGAAGTTGGGAAAGCCTGAGTAATGGTAGCCCTTTACCACAGCAGAGAGGGCTACCAAGAGCTTATAAATAACTCCCAAGGCTGGCCCAAAGTCTCTGCCGACTGCCGGAGCAGACGTGCCAAGGTGTTCAGGATGCTGTGGAACATCCATGTCCTTGGAGTTCTATTTTTTATTTGCTTGTTTTGGTCACAGAGGGGCTTAAGGAAACATACTGATGCACTCTGTGTGTGTATATGTCTAGTTCCAGTGTGTACAAATTCTTACTGTAAATTTTCAGGGTATGTTGGCAAATAGTTTCCCTTAAGGAATGTGGCTGTGAGGCATCCGTTATCTTTTATGGGATACAACAGAGTAAACACATGAAGAGGAAGGGGACGTGGCTTGCTCCGCGCAGCAGGCTCAGTTCTGCTCACCATGACAGGCTTTTCTGCAAGAGTTTTTTTCTGGCTTTATTTTTCCCTGACTTGCTGACTGCTTTTGTAAAACTGAATACACAGGCAGGCAATTGGAGCAGTGCTAGCAGACATTAAAAAGATTTGATCACGTTTAATGGTTTCTGGACAGAAATTCAGATGCTGTGGCGTGTTTGCAAGGAGATAAACACTTGGTGTTTTTGTCCTCTGCGTGGAAGACTCAGGGATTTCTTTCTGCATTTAAAAGGGTTGTGATAATGCAGACGTTTCTAGTTTAAGTGATAAAAACACAGGCAAAGTGAGTTAATGAAAACTTTGAGGCTCTGAGTTGTTGCTGGTTTTGCAGGAAGGCTGAGATCCGGTTTCTCTTTTTGACTTTGATTATTCTTTGGGAAATCAGGACTTAGGGAAATCAGGCCGTAGGATTGACATTGATCTGCTCAGCATGCGCTTGTGGGCCTGGAAGTCGTGATTGCTTGGGGCTCTGAATGCTAATGGACCTGTAGAGCATCCCTTGCACCCGAAGCAGGAAGGGGCAGCTCTGTAGCGCTGAGCGTTTTGGCATCTTGTGGTGAGGTTTCTGTAAACAAAGGGTAAGTGAATAAATAACGGCATTAAACACAGCTTTCATTCAAGAATATCAGTGCTATAAAATATATTCCCTTGCAGTAAGTCCTTTCATAAATAACTGAAAAAAGGGCAGTTTATTGATGTCTTGGTCTTTCATCTTCTGATCAGCTTTTTTGCTAGGGGCAGATTTATCTGGTAATTTTTTGCAGTGAGCTAATTATAGGTGGGGAATTTGGGGGAACTTTTGTGATTGTGATGGGAAGGATTTGCATGCGTAAGCATCCTTTCGGTCACAAAACTCTCTTGTGCCAGAGCAAGGTGGGAGAGGTGTCTCTGACTTAGGAGGGAGCACTAGATGAGGAAATCCTCTGTGGTAAGAAGCAGCACTCCTCTGCTGGTGGCTGTGGGTTAATTTGTGTGTGGGAGAGAGAAAAGCAACAGCAAAGATTGAGGCCGTGGGAGCATGTGAACAATTACATGTGTCCTGGCCAGTGCCCCACCAGTGGGACACCCCGGCCTGGGCTGCGTCACTACCTATGAACAGCTATTCCCATTCATATTTCACATTTTGCTAAATGTCAGCGCCAGATACTTCAAGTAACCTTCTAGAAGGAGAGAATACTATAGAAAAGAGAACAAAAAGAGAATGTCAGACCCCTTCTCCAAAGATTTTTAGCGCTGCCTCTAAGCTGGCATGTCTCTGTGGGCTCTTGTGGGCTGGAAACAAAACGCTGCTGTTTAGCAAAACCTCGGAAGGCAGGAGCGAGCCGGCAGCCTCAGCCAGCTCCCCGAGTGCCACAGCTTGATGGGGAGCTGCTGTTCAGAGAGGCTTGTTGCTGTCAAACATGTTTAAAAGTTGATTTTTCCAAGGGCTGAAGTCGGAGTCTAGCTTTTACAAAACTGGTTAGGAATTAATGGCCTTTTTGCAGGCAGGAGATCCACCATCAAGCGCAACTCTGTGCTTGAATTTTTTTTTGGGGGGGGATGACTCAGTGCGGAGGCTTCACCTCGCTTTTGCCTGCACCCAACCCTGACCAGTCCTTGGGCAGAGGCCAGGGAGTTCATTGCTGTCACACAGCCCAGAGGGCAGAGAAGCTGCTAAAAGAAACACCCAGCTCCTTCTGCCGAGGCTGTTTATCGGATGGTTCGTGTCAGTGGGCTTGTGCAGCGCAAAGTGCACGGTTAAGGTCCACATACCGAGGAGGAGGAGGCACATAACAGCCCATGTGCTCCTGGGTGCCAGCAGAGAGGGGTGGTCCCATCATTAAAACAATCGTCAGTGCTTTGCCTTCATCCATTATTCATAGAATCATAGAATGGTTAGAGTTGGAAGAGACCTTAAAGGTCATTGAGTTCCAGCCCCCCTGCCTTGGGCAGGGACACCAGCACCCCTCTCCCCTTTTCAAACACATGAGTAGGTTTGACTTTTTCCTATGGAGAAGTGCAGGATTAACTGTGGACAAAGCTATGTGAGAATCATCTACTTGCTTATGTTTTGCTTTCCAAACCAAGGTCTTCATTCTATAAGACTTTGCCATTGCTCAAGATTAAAGGTATGGATGGCCATATAATCAAATTGTTAAGAGCACGTCCTTTCAGCTGTGGGTTAGAAATACCTCCATAACTATTTAAAACCGCTGGAGGACATTTGCAAACTTTCCAGTCCCCTTTTCTTTACTTTTTTTTTTTTTATTTTTTTATTTGTATGTAACCTACTCAAGGTAGCTGTTGCTATTCAACATGAGAAGTTTGTTCAGCTTCCGTAATCCTGGTTATCTTAATCTTTTACATACTGGGTTGTCTTTGCATTTATTTCTCTGTTGTCTCTTTAAAGCCCATTTTCATTAAAACAAATTGAAAATCAAATGAACATTTCTTCCTGTATTTTCATCAGGGCAACCCCACTAGGTTCATTTGCAGTATTCTCATTTGCATTTTTATTTTATTTTATATTGTTCCGGAACAACAAAAGGCTTCATTGCTTAAAAAGAAACTGTCCCAAAATTAAATGCACCGAGCAGCATTGGTTAACCTAACCCTTACAGTAATACTGTTGTAGGTATTTGCTTAACATTGCACAAACCCAAATATTTACTCTAAATTACTCTGGTACAGTGCAAAAGACTAAATGTGTTTGCGATCACAAGTCCTTAGTTCCTTGCCCAAAATCCATTGGGGAAAAACCCAAAAATTAAAAGAAAGTGGATTTGTTTGGAGCTCAGGAAGTTTTGAATGAGCACTTTGTGCCAAATTGAACCCCAGACTATTTTTTTGTAGGGCTGGAGCTTTGATGGGACGTTTTTTGTTGAGGAGCCAGCGGTGTGGAGCGTGGTACCCAGCCTGGTCTGACCACTAAGGGTAGCTCTCAGGTGGTGGAGAGCAGCGGCCGGACATCACGAATCCTTGATGGGAAAAGCGAGTTCAGAACACAGAATCCTTTCTCTTAAAGCTTTTATCAGTGGTCTCATTTTCTAGCTTTTCTGTGGAAAGGTGATACTCTTGCCCAAATGTCTTATTTCTGATTCTTTGACATTCTGGTTCGGTCCTGACTGGGCTTTAATAAAGTGTCTGGGTAACAATTCGGTGGCCTGGTGCCACCATCCCGCTCAGCTGGGGCAGCAGCCTGGCCTTGTGCTGCCGGGGCAGGGCAGGGCGAGGATTTGCATTGCAGGTATGGAGTGTGTCTGAACCCCCCTGGGCAAGTGTGTCCTGGCCTCCTCCCTGCATGGCTACTGTCCCCATGGCTTCTCTCCTGGGGCAGGACCGTACTCTTCCCCCTACCATGCACTGTCCCTCTGCAGGAGGTGATTCCCAGGCCTGGCTCTTAATTATCTCTCTGTCTGTATGAACTCAAACGGCAGCCACAGTTTCAGAATATCCATAATTAAGGATTGCTCTTGTTACCATGGTGCTCCAAACACAGCATTACTTTCAGGTGCTGTATAATCATGTCCATCTTAATTATTACAAATGCACTGTAACTTTCTAAAGAACGTAGTTGTTACTGCTGTCAAATAGGGTTATTTACTGTTCTCAGTGGCATTTAAATGTGGCTGTTTGAGTGGAACAGATTGTTATATTTGATACCTAGAGATCAGAATTTAATATGTATTCTGAGGAGGCATGCAATGTAAATACAGGACTGTGATTTTTCTATTTTAAATGACTGAAGAGAAAATAAGCTAACTGGAAAACCAGAACAGAGTGGTTGGAGGTATGAGTAATGATTATGGCTTGTTTATGTTGCAGGAAAAAAAAAAGTGGGGGGGGTAGGATTCAAGGCTCAGGTATGAACAGATTAGAGGGCTTAATCCTCGAGTTAGGTATCAGTAGAGAACAGATCGCTTTCAAAATCTCTTTTTTTAAGAAATATTCTGACAAAACATTTTAGGAAGGATTTCTTTTTGCACATTAAAAGCGTGAAACACAGCCCTGTGGTTACAATTTCACTGGTGTGAACTTCCCCAGCTGGTGCTTTCAGGAGCTGGTTGATGCTCGCGGAAGGGTTGTGGTGATCAACCATGGAATGGAGCCATTCCCTGGGGAACATAAGGAGAAGCAGAGATAGTAGGCCATGATTAGGGGCGTTATAACCAGGAGACCTTCTTATTAGGTAAAACATTTAACAGCTCCTTAAGTACAGGAGCAGTTACTGATGTCTTGAATGCGTACAGCTTCCCAGAAATGCTGCGGAATAAACATTGGCGTGCAGTAAGTACTGCTTGAGAAAGGAAAAACCCGCCAGGTGGGAGGTGGGTAGAGAGGGAAACGCTTCGCCCTGGTTTGAAATGGTCCAGATGGATTTGGGTTAGAGGTTTAATTCTGTTTACCTACAGAATCAGTGAGCAGCGCACTGTGAGTGTCACCCTGATGAGAGATGGTTGGTTTGTTGTTTTTACAGAAAAGGGGAAGGTCTGAAGAGAGAAGATAAAAAATAAAGAAAATATATAAAAAAATAAGAAAATAAAAAAGGCACCTCCTTTTAAAGAAACAAAACCACAAAAAGCCTAAAAAACCTTTCAGAAATAGTTGTAAGGAGATCAGGAGCTAATTTTTTTTTTCCCATGTGAGGATGTTAAAGATAAGCAGTTGATGATGTTTTGCAGACATAAAGCTCTAAACTGTTCATCTCCTGTGCTTTTTTTAGAGTTTCTCCCAGAACCCTGTCAGCCTAATAGTGGCAGGTATGCTTTCTGTAGGGTTTCATATCCTTTCCCCGTGTGCTGCTCACCTTCCTCTCTGCCCTCTGATAAAGGACTTTGTGGTATAAATTGCCACGATCTTTTCTGTGCCAACAGCGCAAGGTTGTCTGTTCAGGTGTAGTCCTCGATAAGGTGTAAAAGAATCTTCTCCATACCTAAATTTAATACCTTCTTCGGTGGAAAATTGGCAGGGGAAAATAGTTCTTGTTCAGGCAGTGTCTGAGATGTGCTGCTCAGTACTCGGATGTACTCCTCAGCCTGTGGCTGAGAAATCACTGGCATGAGAAAGTTTCTGTTCCCTTTGATATTAGTGGGAATGGGGACATGAAGATCCTCTGGTGTGCTTTGAAAAAATTCTTGATTATAAGATTGAAAAAGAATTACCCACACATCTTTTTATTAACTGAACTCATAACTCCAAACAGAGCTTCTTTGCCTTGACCTTTCTTCAGTGCTGTCATCTACTGGAGCCTTCCTCTAGGACCTCAGTGTTAAGGGATAGCTTGTTGCTGGTTGTTCCTCCCTGTGTTTCTCAAGGGCTGATTTGAGCAGTGAGAACATTTCCAGCAGAAAACAAGATTTTTAAGGCCAGATTTGATGGTAGCTTTCAAAATTGCTGAGCATGTAAGATTTTGGGTGAGAACCAAGTGAAGGTCACCATCACAGGAAAAATAGCAAGAGATACTGGCCAGTCCATGGCCGGCTGCTCCTTGGTAAGATAGATGGCTCAGGAGGATTAACTGAGCAGTTAGGTGTGGGTTGCTCTGTATAAAGTGTGGTTTTTAAAAAGGAGCAGCATTTTTTTCTGTTAAAGTTTTCACTTAAGAAAAAGGTTTGTGTGTTCTTAGATGTGTCAAACCCAAACTTTTTTTTTCCTGCAGTGCGTTTTTGTTTTGTGCTAATAGTACTTTAAACCTTAATCCTTTACCGTTAAAAAAAGTACATTTGACAGTCTTCTATGGAAATTTTGTCCTTAGTTACCCAGATAAATTGTCTGTTCGTGTGTTACAGCTGCAAAAAAATACATAAAAATAATATATCTAAAGAGTTATGTTTTGCCAGCTGGATTAGAGTGCCCTGCCATTATGGGACAATAATCATATGTTTCAACTCTTGCCTATTACTAGGAAACGAGAAAGGAACAAAACAACCTTGGCCTTTCCAGTATCGTGTGTCTTGTATTTCCACAATTTCCTAATTACAAGAAGCTTTTTGTTGCCATTCAAAGCCCAGCCATTTTAAGATGAGGAGCTCATGCTTCGTATGTGGTGGGAGAAGGAGCTCTGGCTGTTGCATGTTAAAGCTTTTGTTATTCTTCCGTGCCTGGGGCGGGCGTTTTGCACCATGACAAGACGTTGAAATCATTGACTGATTTTTCCGACATTTTGTGCTACAGGCTTCATCCCTTCAAAGCCAGGGAGGTTGGAGGGATCTGTCTGTCTTCCTCCCCTCCCTGCAGCAACACTCCTGTACTTGGTGCGGACCAGCTCTGGTCTTGTTCTGAGCAACACCATACACCAACAGATGTATTTTTCATTAGATATTAGTAGTTAATCCAGCCCACAGATGGCACATGCCTTTTAACTGTAGCCGTGCAAGTTTGCACACTCCAGAACCTTCCGAAGCCATCGCCTGGGGCCCCTGCAGTTGTTGTACGTACAGTACTTTGTCTCTTTGCTGCCATCATCTGTGCCCATCTGTTAGGATGGCCTCATGCCAGTATATATTTTAGGCAGATCTTTCCAAATAGGCCTGGATAGTGTGTTTGTATGTTTAATATGCTCTGGATGGCAACACGCCATGTCTTCTTGTACAGATCTTCTGTGCACGTCCTCGTTGCTCAAAGGCATTGGGGCAGGGCCACATTCAGTTCAGTTGTGTTTGTAGATACCTCCACCCAAACGCTGCGGCTACTGTTTCCACTAGCTTGATGATAAAGAAAATTGCTTTAAAAGAATGGAGAAAAAGGTGGGATTTTCAGAATTTGTAGTTATGTGAACAGATTACATTAGCCTGGTATTGGGAGGGGGCATTTCATCGATGGAAGTATGAGACAGAGTGGGGCACCCAGTTGGATCAGGGACAGCATGAGTACTTGCCTGCATCTTGCAAAACTTGCACAGCTTAGTTTTTGTGCACAGCTATCTTTTTTGGTTTAGGAAGATGATTTTTCCTTTCAACACAGCAGCTGGAAGAAGAGATCCCATGCAAGAACAGATGTGGTGAGACCAGTGCAATATTCTTTATTTGGACGGCAGTCGCTTGCTGTAACAGAAGTGCTTTTGTTCTTCCTATGTCTCAGTAGGAAGAGATTTGCACTGTTTTGGTTACACCAGCTGGCTCCACCAGGGAGTTAGTACAGGTAATGTAGGAGTATTGTGCAAATGGAAGTTCGTTGGGTGAAACCCTCGGCATCTGCTTTCACTCTGGCCGAGTCCAACATCTATCAACACTTTCTCCTTTTTGCAACCTCATCAGTAGCCTTTCCTTCATGTCTGCCTATATGGTGTGTTATTTTTCATTATTCTTTAAGTCAAAGACTGTGACAACCATGGATTAAGTACCTTGTTGCTTTGCTCATTTCTAAAGCATTACACTCCGTAGCACTTAATACCAAAATCCTTGTCATTACTCTCCCACAGGCTGAGAATTTGTCTCTGAGTGAGCTCAGCTATTCCCTTTTTCTCTGATCAGCTGGAACCTCCATTCAGTTATTCTCATGTATTCAGGACAGCATGGTTTTGCTTTATGGTAATCAAGAGGAAGTTAGGGGGGAAGGATTGGTTTGTAGCCCGGAGACCTAATTTGGAGTCATTTGGAAGAGAGACAGTGCCAGAAAGCATTTGGTCCTTGAATACAGATTAGTTCTTCAGGAATTGATCCAAAATGTCAGGAGAAATTGTGTTTCAGGCAGGGGAGAACTCCCCATTTTGGCTTGCTTTTTCACTGAAGGTCTTAGCGATGTCCCTTAAGAAAGCAAGCAAGCAAGAAAAACTAGAGCACTTTGAAGATGAGATTTCCCTTGGGGCATACGTCTTGAGGAAAAAATACTTAATTAAATCCTAAAGCTGTTGTACACTTGCATCTATAAGTTGGGCTCACAACCAAATTAATAACCCAATAAATCATTGCTATGATATAAAAGGTATGAGGTGTGCTCGTTGGCATGATTTACTGAGCCCCAACTGGTGCTTTTTTGTTGTGTTGCTGCTGCCAGTCAACACTCAAATCCTTTGTTAATTAAAAGAACAAATTTTTTATTTCTCGTACTTTTTTTTTAACCCAAATGCTTTTGCCCTTCATAGAGAAGTAAGAGGCTTTGATCTGCAAATACTGTATTTCAGCAGTGCATCTGGAGCTCATTTCTGGTTGAAGCTTTTCAGAGCATCATTCTAGGGCTGCAGCTTTTAGAGTAGGGGGACATTTTTCTGAGATGAAAGCTTAGACTCAAGAGTGACTTTGACCAAATTAGAAGGTCACGGTTACTCAACATAAAAAGCAGCAGTGGAGCTTGCTATTTTTTAAATGCTGCTGCTCAGAATGATAGAGCTGCTGTATAAACCTGAGAAAAGCTGATCTGAGGCCTAATCAAGCGGGAAAGCAAAATCCTCACCTCTTGGGTTGGTTTTGGGGTTTTTTTGGCTGCATAAGAGGTTAAATTATTCTCTTTTATAACTGCTTTAGTTTTGTGCTTCAAATGCAATTGAATCTTTTCACGCCTTGGGACAAATAAGCATCCCATTAAATAACAAAACTTACCCATTCCTACAACCTGGTCCTGGCTGTGTGAGGAGAAGGCTTGGACATCTAGAAAAACCCGCCTGACCGCGCCAGGCTCTGTTTGGAAGGGCTGCAACTTGGTGGTTGCTGTGGCTGTTTATGAAATGGTGGGTATTTTCACATTGACTTCTGCGGTCAGTCTCACCTTGAGGTGAGGTCCCTGAGCATTTCCAGTCCCACCGTAGCGTGTCCCTTGCTTTAAAGTAACTGGTCTTTCCTAGATATTGGCAGCCAGCGTGTTTTTCCAGGTGCTGCAGGTTCCCTGGCTTTTGGGCTGTCATCTCCATGCCAGCCCTTATACACGGTGTGGCTGGGAGGTGGGGATATGGCATTCCCCTAACCCACAGCCTTCAAATTCCCATTTCTTTTCTTTTCTCCTTTCTTCCCAGAAAACATCCCCCGGGAAACACTGATGCATTTTGCGGTGAGGCTGGGTCTGCTGCGGCTGACATGGTTTCTACTCCAGCAGCCCGGTGGAAGAGGAGCTCTCAGCATCCACAACAACGAAGGGGCAACACCCGTGAGCTTGGCCTTGGAGAGGGGCTACCAGAAGCTGCACCAGCTTTTGACAGAGTAAGGATGATTTTGATGGCTCCTCTGCTACTATTCTGTTCTGTATCATGCATGCCTTTGCTCTATGTCATCACTAAATAGTGCCTAAAAGCTATACTCTACCCTTAAAGGCAAGTTTTGTATAATTTCACTTTTACCTTTCTCACTAGCAGCAATGGAGGCAGATCTTTAGGGTTTAGGGAAAATGCAATAATATTGTCGTGTTCTTCTTTTCTGTTGCACAGTGTTCTGCTTCCGGCTGTCTCTTAAAGCCCAAAGTGAGTCACTGACATATGGACTAATTAAGACAAACCTTGTGCAAACACAGGTGAAAAAACTTTTCTTTGAAGAAGCACAGCTGCCCACAAGAGGGGAGCTAGCGAGCTTTGTGATGGTGGTTGACTGATTTGGAGGTTTTTGGTTAAATGAAATAATGATAAATGCGTTGAAAGAAGGCAGTGTTTTGTAGAGAACAGGTAGCTTACCAGTACAGGTAAAAAAATATAGGTTAGAATTAATGCCAGTATTTAACAGCAGAAATAGTTCTCTCTCTGGAGAAGCAGCCAGATCGTACAAACTCGTAGGAAATAACTAGTGGCATGAGAGCATTTACTACATTTTATTTTTTTTTTTACAAGGAATCCTTCAGATGACAAGTTATTTTTGAACAACAGATGTTTGGAGATCTAGCTTTAAAAGCCGAGGCTAATAAAGACAAAAAGCCTAAAGAAGTCCCAGAGGGTCTATTTGTAAAGGAGAAGAGATTTGGTCTCCATGTGTGTTATTCTGATGCCGGCTTCCCTTAAGCTTGTTATTAACTTTGTTTTTCTGAATTGAGTTTTCAGATACTTAGGGGTTTATGCCGAGTGGCCCAATGTCATGTCTAGGAGTCTGTTGTATCATCTACGTTATCAGGCAACGTTTCTCTGTTACGAATTGTAAATTATTCTGCTTTTTATAGTTGTTGGATGGAGTGTTAGAGGGCAAACCATAATATCTGTGTGACTGGAGTGATTGTGATTAAGGAGAAGGTGCAGTGTGGGACAGGAGCAATACTTGAACCTTTTCTTCTGTCACCCTTGGCTGGAATTAACAGAGAGATGATGGCAGTGCTTTTTCCCCATCAAATCCAACAGTCATACTGTGAAAACACACAACTCTCTTGCAGGCTATCTTGTGAAACTGGAATGTGCAAATTCATTGGATAATCTAGCAAAATTCTCCAAGGTGAGACTAACAACGTTAACAGATTTTACAGACTGTCAGGAAGCTTACGTTGGCCCAAACTTGATTATAGAGCGCACAGCAAATAATGCAATTTTAATATGAGCGGAGCTGGTAATTTAAAAAGAAGTGGGAAGTAAAGAAAACTATTACAACAGGTATTCATGTATTTGTGGAGTATTTCACAACCGGTTCCAATGCTGGATGGGCAGTTCTTGCTGAGTGGAAAGGAAGAAGAGCAGCACTTGGATTACCTGGCATTGCCCCTTGCTGTTTACTTTAATAGATGCTGCTGGTGTAATCCAAGGGGTTTCTCTAATGACCTTAACAGTTCTTCCATCTTTGAAAATTAGTGTTCCTTATTAAACACAAGACACGAGCAGCTTCTGTAACATTACCTTTAACATCCCCGATCCTGTTCTTTTCAGTATACCCATAAACTGTTCATTATGGCTAGTTTTCCTCTTGGACTGCAGGGTGGAAATATATTGTATAAACATCCAAGAGCCATGCCACATAATCCGTGACTCTGCACCCCCTGCTATCTCCACGAAGCCCTGCAAACAGAAACCTGCGGACGCTGGAAGTCACAGATGCCTTTTTCAATGGGTGGGACGGTGGTGAAGCACCATGGTAGGAGTTCGGGGCTGACCAGAACGGTGGGAGAACAGTGTGACATGGGGACCACCGTGACCCTTCCCCATGGGAAGGCAGTGGCTGCAAAATGGACACATCCTGATTACCCAGCAGAGATTTTTGTTGTGCTTAACGCTTTGGTGCAAAGAGATGGGATCGAGGCTTAAAAATCCCGATGGGGAGGCGAAATATTGAGTTTCAAAATACAGAAAAGCAGCCAAATTCCACGGAGAGGGTATATATCATTTATGTGCTGTCAAAGCACAATGGATACTGAGCAGCCCCTGCTCTGTGCTCTGCCTTGTGCGCACGCTGAATAATCCATGCGTACAAACTTGGCATGCAGCTCCTTCCACTCAGCAAAATACAGAGCAGCAACGCATGTTAGGGAGAGCCCCTACAAAGGAGTCATTATTTTTACAAGTAATTAAACTGCACCGCGCCAAATAAATGAATGCAGTGTTGGGGTTTTGGTGTTTTGGGTGGGTTTTTTTTTTTTTTTTTGATGCATTATCCTTGGGGGGATTTTATTGTTCACTCGCTTGCTAATTTGCAAGGACCCTGCATTTTACAATGATTCTCCCAGCCAGCATTGGGAAGGGGTGAAATTTTACTGTAATTAGGAGACAGTCATTAAAAAGCAGACACAAAACCTTCTCCGTTGTTGCAGTTTTGCCAGCGTTGGGCTGCAAAGCAGCTTCATTCAGCTGCAGTGTAAATATTTTTCCCAAAACCTAATTATGCTGGTGACATTTTGAATTTCTGTTTATCAGATGAGCTTTCCCTTTTCAGCTGCTGCAGTTCTTCATGTCAAAAAAAATAAAAACAAAGGGAAGATGCTTCCGATTTCAGTTTTGTGGCCCTTGAAGTATTCCTTTTCCTGGTGCACTGGCTCTTGCATCCTCTGGCAGGAAAGGTGCCTGTGCTGCTTCTTTTGGGACCAAACTGCGGAGCTGCCCTGGAGTACACGTAGGACAGAGAGCAGGATGCTGATGGCAGCATTTATCCTCTGTGTATCGTTCCTAAGGATGCTTGTTTTGACCTTTGAGATTAAAACCGCGCAGTAAAACGTTGGCCTGGGGTGCAAACGGAATAGGACAGGAGTGTTTTAGGGAAAAAAAACAACACCCAAAACACAAAGAAAGAAAGATTCTTTCTAGGAACATGCTTGTTTGCTTGCTAGCAGCTTGGTTAACAGGTTGGCGTTTTTTTAAATGCCATTTCAGTAAATTAACTGTCCTCGCATGAAAAAGCTTTGGAAACCAGGGAGGTTGGATAGCTCTCTCCGAGTTTCAACAATTTCTGAGTCTGGTAGGAGCAAATTCCAAAGAGAAAGGTCCTTGGTTGAAGCCTGTCACTTCCCTGGGCTGAAACTGGGCAGCGCTGGCTGCGGGGCACTGGAGAAGTGGAGAAAAGGGCTGGCTCCCAGGAGTTTATTAAACAGGGGGTAGCAGGCTCCCTGCGAGTAGCTTGGCCTCTGCAGCCGGACAGCTGTGGTTTGCGGTAGTTGATGTTTTCAGACGCAGCTCGGTGCAGTAATACAATCTGCCTGCCAGCTCCATGTTCTACGGTGCTCCCTAAGTCAGGCGAGGAAAATGGCTCCAAGGAATAGCGGGCCTGCGGGATTTCAGACGAGTGGGAAACGTCGCTTTGTAAAACATACAAGCGCGGATTTTATTCCTGATTTCATTTCTGTGGAACAGAGTTCTCTCTAGTAACCCCAAAGTACTGTTTTGTTTTGTTTTGTTTTTTCCTTGAAGCCAAATGCTTGTAGTTCCTTCCCAGCTGAGAGCGATTTATGTCCCCTGAAAAAGGGGGGAGTAAGAGGAAAGTAAAGCCCATAGGA
Source organism: Nycticryphes semicollaris (assembly GCA_013400055.1). Taxonomy (NCBI): domain Eukaryota; kingdom Metazoa; phylum Chordata; class Aves; order Charadriiformes; family Rostratulidae; genus Nycticryphes; species Nycticryphes semicollaris. The sequence goes on along the minus strand of VXBJ01003379.1, from coordinate 141,142 downwards.
AAAAGTGCATTTTTGCAGCCCCTACAAAGGACAAGTTTGAGAGCTGTAACAGTCTCTGAGTTTTTTACTCTAATATTAGCTTTGCCTTTGCTGGTTTCTCTGCTTGCTTATTGCTATAAAGCACTTCTGCACAGCTCTGGGATTGCCCTCCCTTCACATCTCCTGGTAACAGCCAGGTGGCTCAGTGTGTGAGACTCTAAAGTCAGTACAAGTCTGCATTTCCAGAATTAAACTGATTTAATTAACACACATGAGGAATAACTCACTGGTAGCAGAAGGGTTTTATGAAGGTTTTGCAATCCATAATTATCACTTGCTATTGTTCTGATTTTACGTAAGTAATTGGTGAAGTCTGTGCTGTAATCTCCATGGTGCCTCTCAAATGAGGAAGCTTTTTCAGTAACTTTACTTTTATAATTCAACACTCTTTTCTGCTTTTCTGAGCCAGAGCTGCAAGAGGATTTGCCTGGTACCTCATTACTTTGCATTCCAGTTTAGCAAGTCCTCTAAGCAAGTGTTTAATTTCAGAAACGTCCAGTTCACATCCAGCGGAAAGTTTAAGCATGGTCTTAGAATTAAACATTTCTTACGGTGCCCTGCCAAACTGGGAGGGTATTTAAAGATGGACATTATTCATTGAATTTTCATGCTAAGTTGTTCCCTTAAATTCATTCTTTGTGTAGGCGAAGAGCTGTCTGTGGTGCAGACGCTTTCCAAAAATCACCAGTTTCCTGGGGCTGAAAACATTGCCGCTGCTGCAACTTCAGTGCCGTGTCGCGGCAGCTGTAGGTAACCGGGGTGCTTATACCCCGGAGAATGTGCGGGCTGAAACCCCCTTTCCCGTGTGCCCCCTTGTCATTTTTACAAGCTGGGAACTGTGTGCAAGGCTCTGAGCCCTCCCCATGGTTACTCCAGTTCTCCCAGTATTTTTCTACAGGGCGAGTGAGCAGGATGCAACTGAGGACATGCTGGCGGCCAGAAGGTTGCCACCACACTGGGCAGGTGATGCTACACGTGTTTTTATTTCTGGCTAAGCAGAATCGACAGGTGAAGAGTTTATTCAAGTAATGCTGATGTTTTTCCCTCTATTATTCAGCCTAAAACAAGCAACAGGTCCGTTTGCTAGATATTCAGGGTGCTGGGCAGCAGGTTTAGGGTATGGCTTGGAGAGGAGAACAGTTGTTTCCATAAGCACTGGCACAAGTTTAACGTTTAAAGGTGGATTCAAAGATGTTACAGAAGAGCAGTGAAGGAGGACGTGGTGAGAGATGTGTGTGTTAAGAGGATGCCGTTAGCTACAAAAGCATGGGAGGAGCAGTGATCCAACAGGGTGTGCTTTTGTGGCCGTGTATTGCTGAACTTTTAAGATTACCGTTTGAAACACCGTTGCTTAATTGATTGATCATCGTGATTAAAAGGATGCTGAGGTGCTGTGGGTTTCTTCTGGCCACCGCGGAGGAGAAGGGGGACTGAGAAACCAGGCGTGAACATGATGGAGCAGGAAGGGTTTGCCTTTCTCTCTTTTCCCCTACTCACCACTATGTTCTCCAGTTTTTACTGGTTTTCAAGAGTGTTCTCACATCCTTGTGAAGGCTTGCATTTTCATTTTCTGGCTCCCTCGTCTTGTTTGGTTTGTGTGCATCTGCCTCAGAATACAGAAGAGAAGGAAGTAGCTTTGTCTGTATGGTAGAAACAGCTTTTTACCATCTCTGATATCCCACTCGGAAATTGGAGGTCCTGGGAGATGATGTTCATGTAAACAGGCCTGTGAGGAGAAAGAAGAAGATATTTGGGAAGACATGGTAAAATATGAGAAGAAACCGATTCCCTCAACATAGCAATCTTGATCTGGAAACGATGCCCAAAATTATAGGGGTCATAAGCCCCTATAATAAGCCTTGAGTGATTGTGATAGACCAGCTCCATTTCAGGATAAATTTAGAAAATGCAGATAAGTGATTTCCGAGAACTGCTGGGTTTTTTGACTTCAGGCGTGAATCAGCTGGATACCCAGTTAGGATACTCGTATTTAGGCTCTGGAGCAGATCTGCCAGAAGTAGTGACATTCGTGGTGGGGATTGAAGTTTGAACAGATTATTATAGGAGAAGACTTTGTAAACTGCTGTGTCAGAGGCAGCCAAAAGCGATGGCTTCATCTGTGGGTTGTGTTACAGAGTCTGTGGTCACGCTCACTTGCAGCACGCGGAGATGTTCTGCAGAGACAAGTCTTCCTTCCATATCACTTGTCTCGATCTAAGATGCTGTTTTTAGCTGCAAAGAAAACATTGCTTGATGAAGTAGTCTCCATGACTGTGCTTTTGTGTTTAAAATGCAACAGATGGCATCTGGTTTTGCTCTGAGTGCATTTCATAAATTCACCTTAAATTTCTGTTGTTTACTGATGTGACTCCAAGTTGACACTGGGTTCTGTGTTGGACCTAGGGCTCCACATCTCAAGCAGGTTATCTTTTTTTGTTTGATGAAACTACGAAAATAAAACAAATTAAAAAGTGCATGTAATAACAGACGGCTATTCTTGTGGAATGCACATGGAATGTACTTTTTGGCAAATACAGTTGATGACAGTTTGTAGCTGTATTATTATTATTTTTATGTATAATTAACATTGGGGCCTAAGAAATGCTTGGGTTTAGGAGCACAGACGCTTTCTAGTAGAAAATACTGGACATGCTCTCCTAGGAAATGTGCATCTGCAAACCTCTGTTGAGGCACCAACTCACTTTTTCTCTCTTATATAATTTCCTGCTTTACCATGTGTTGATCAGTGGACTGAGAACTTAGTATTAAATGTTTTGAATCCTTATTTTGCTAAATATTTAATCTGATATTGAGGGGCATGTTATGCAATCCTGAATTCAGTTCAGTGTCCAAACCCATTGTGGTTCATGTTTGTGTGAAGCACTGTAAGGGATTAGTCATCATTTCTACATCAGAGGAACTTTAACTCTTTCCTTCAACATCAGAAGTATTCAAATTAGCGAGTGATCTGTACAATTTTCTGATCTAAGAAACCATTTTCTTTCTACTTCCCTGGGGCTTTTTTGGAACACTTGGAAACACCTGGTGTATAAATGCCATGTTTGTTAAATATCTTTCAGATTTGTGAAAATGCTTGATTTGGTTTAACCCGTTCTAGCACATGCTGGTTGCAGATGTTTTCTGAAGCAGATTATAGGTGCAAAGTGGATCTTACATAAACAAAGCCTCCCTTACCCAACACTTCTGCAAATAGCGTTGATGTTCTGCTTTGCCAAATTTCTAAGAAGTCTTGGTTTTAGGTGCTGGTGTCTGCACTAAGTTTGGTGCTGGGTTTTCACGGGAGGGACAGTTGGCTTGATGTAAATTGCCCATGCTCCAGGCATGTTGTGCAGTCGCCACCAAGTCCAGCATCCTGTCCCAGTAGGCGCTGTTCCTTGTTTATCCCAGATCACAGTCTCTCTGATCTAGTAGTTTCAGTGTGATACTGCAACAGCAGTAATAATTCAGAATTTGAATGAGGATGTAGGCTTGTAGTTTAGTTTAGTTATTATTCGCCTTGCAGATTAAGAGCATCTAATTCTAGCATTTCCTAGCTTTTCACTGTAACCATAATACTAGGGACTTTGTTTAATTTAAGAATAAAAAAACACAGTTTGGTGGTGGTTTGGTTGTTGTTTTTTTTATATTCTTCTTTATCACATGAATCTAGGAGCTGATGCTTTCAGAATAAACCCACAGCTGCTGTCAGGCTTACAGTAAGATCATAAGAGCTGGCAGCGCCACTGAGTTTGTTTTGTTTCAGGCAAAGTCCAGCTCAGAAATCTGGAGGGGATATCCCCAGGAAATAACACCTTGAGTTCCCACACCGCCTTCCTTGCCCGTTTGTAAAACTGTGGGATAAATCTTCCCAACATGAGGTTCTGCTTAACCCGCTGAGGCTTTTTTTGATCTCTTCTCCCCTTCCTCTTCCTCTCCTCTCCATTCAAAACCCATTATCTCTGTACTGGAAAACACGCCTGCCGGGAGCACTGGCCCTGCCAAATTTCAAACCCTTGTCACCCAGCACCTTTTCTGGGACTTTGGAAGGCAGGCAAGGGCTTTTACTTGGGTTTTTTTTTTTTTTGTTCTCCTTTTCTGCCTTATCTTCCCCCTGTCTTAAAAATACCTCACCCGTATCTGCAGGAAGCTGGGAGCCGCGCCGTGTCGGTGCAGGCTTTCCTCTCCCTCCTTCCGCCACTCACTGGCCCAGGGCCATCCTATCTGCTCCCCTGCGAGATGAGGAGAGATTCAGAGTACAATATGGTTCCTCCTTCACCAGGGATGAGTGTACTTGGGTCTTGCTGGGAGCTTTAAAAAGACACTACCTGTCGTCTTGTCTTACGAGCCAAATGGGCAGGAGGTGATGCTGCCATGTAAGCAATGTAGTCAGCCCCACGTGGAGCCTGAGATTATCTGTGAGGTTTGTTTGCATCTCCTCTCGCCCCATTGGGGTTCAGCATCCTTCTTTCAGCCACCTTTCCCCTGATGAAGGGCCGGCAGGTAAGTCTGTCCTTTCCTGAAACCCTCAGTTTCCCTTCTGGCTTTACATCTGTGGGAAAGCAAACTGTAGGAGAAGCAGTAGGGACCAGAGCTGGAGGACTTCTTCCAGGCTTTTTTGGTGGGACATGGCATGATTGTGCCAAGAGTGAAGCTAGCAAATGCTGTCAACCTTATTGGTCAGGCTTTGCTTTTTTAACCAAGCAAGATGCTTTCTTCTGCAAAGTTGGCCTCAAAGGTGATGGCAATGTAATTTTCAGTTCACTGATATTCTACAGTTTTGATGGGAAGCTGATGAAAGGGGAGGATGAGAAAGAATTGTCCCAGGATGGTTAAACCTCGTAAGGCAGATTTCCCTTGTTGCTAGCAAACTGCAGCAGACTGAATTTTTGTGCTGAATGGAACCAGATTTTCAGACTTCTTGAATGCTGGAGTTTCTACATACGTTTTTGTTAATAAGTCTTCAGTAAATATTTGCATATCTGATTTTATCTCCTAGTAGATCAGCTTGGGTATGTGCTTGTATACAATTACTGCAGAAATTCCCAATCTGTACAAAATAAGTGTCTTTCACAACCGGGGACTATACAAAATACACAAACCGCAAAGCTTTTTGTCCTTGGAAGAAAGTCTGTTTTTATCACCTCTCAGTAAAACCCAGGGCTTGCAGTGAAATATGTGGAAGAGACACAAACAGCTAAGCTCAGCGTGTGAAGATGAACGTGCTGGAGCGTCTTCTCGTGTGATCTATGGGCCCTTGGGAAGCGATTGCCTGAGCAATGGAAATAGCAGTGTGCAAACAAGTTAACGCTTGTGGGATACCCCTTTTCCCTCTCTGCTGCAGACCATCAGTGCTGGGATGCAGAGGTGTATGAAAGGGATGGTAGGAAACCTTGGGCACCTCAACACAAGAGAGATCTCGAGGTGCTGGAGGGAGTGCAGAGGAGGGCAACAAAGCTGGTGAAAGGCCTGGAGAATAAATCTTATGGAGAGCGATTGAAGGAGCTGTGACTGTTTAGTTGGAGGAAAAGGAGACTGACGGGAGACCTCATCACTCGCTACAACTACTTGAAAGGACATTGTAGAGAGGCTGGTTCTGGTGTCTTCTCACAGGTAACTAGTGATAGAACGAGAGGGAACGGCTTCAAGCTGCAACAGGGTAGGTTTAGACTGAGCATTAGGAAAGAATTTTTCCCAGGAAGAGTGGTCAGACACTGGAACAGGCTGCCCAGGGAGGTGGTTGAGTCCCCATCCCTGAATGTGTTTAAGAGTCATTTAGGTATGGTGTTGGGGGATCTGGTGTAGGGGAGAACTTTGTAGAGTAGGGCTGATGGTTGGACTCGATGATCCCAAAGGTCTCTTCCAACCTGAATGATTCTATGATTCTGTGAAATTATCAACAGATTGAGCCATCCACTACCTGACTGCTTCGTGTTGTGCAGTGTGGGTGATCGCTACTAAAAAGGAGAGTTTGGAGTTGTTTGTAGCTTGCTGGATGGGAGAAAGATCTTGGTTTTTCAAATGGTTTAAAACGCTTTATAGAGTGTAACACAGATCAGCAGCTTGAATGTGAGAAGAAATCACTGTCTTTGTAATCAGAAGTGATTATTTGATCAGTCTGGGCCATGTGAAGGTGGTGAATTGCAGGAGGGTTGGGGTGTTGCAGGGGACTGTGTCTGTCATCTTGCTCCAGATTTGAGGCTTTTCAAGTTGCTGAGGGTCCTTTAAGTCTCAAGGCATGCAGGCTGCTTTGTGGGTGCTGATTTGAAGATGCTCCTAAGTGTACTTGAAGCTGATGAGAATGTGGAGCAGACTCATTGCGCTCGGTTCTTTAGTCTGGCTGATGTTGTCCCCACAAGTAGGTAAGCACAGGTTTTATGGTGACTGCCTCGTTGAGTCACCCTGAGTACAGTCGTTTCACACATATGACAGCTGAAAAGAAAAATACTCCAGACAGAAATATCTGCGTTTCTTTGATAAAGGGAGGTCATTTCCTTAGTCACTTCTAATGGCTCAGTTGACTTCAGTGCCTCCATGGATTTATACTATCCACCACCAAAAACTGGCCGCTTCCTTCTGCATCTCTGTCAAAATATTGATTCTGCTTAAGGCGAGACTAATTGTACTGAAGTCAGTACATTTAAATGCTGGTGAATGGTGGAAGATGTAGTTTTGCTTCATCAGAATTTCCTTGCAGGTTTAGCCCCAAATGAGTCACAGGAGGGGGTGAGTGTCTGTGCATACTGTCTCTGTCCCAAGCCCAAACCTTACAGGTTTATCTGTAGCTGTGCTGCAGAGGGTGATCTGGGGATGCCTGTTGTGGTTGGAGCTGGTCTCCACACCAGGGAAGGGACATGCTCTCAGCTCAGGCTGGCAGTTGGTAAATACAGTCCTAACGAAAGGAAAACAGAGACATTCCCATTTCTCACCTCCCTGAGCAGGTCAATGAAAGCCCTTGTTCCCACAATGTTCCTGCTCAGTTCCACATCTCTCCTGGGAAACGTGCTCAGGAGAGGGCTGTGCGACCTGCTCTGTCCCAGGAGAACTAAAACAGATTTTGACTTTCCTGGATGAGTTCTGATTCAAAATGAAATCTCTGAATCTGAGGCTTTAGAAAAACACCTCGAGAAGATAAATGTTTCCTCACCCCCTGAAAGGGGCGATGTAGCCTCTGTGCAGCTCGGTGAGACCTGAAGAATTACTGCTTTGAGTCACAAGACTATGCAAATTTAGGGTTTAACATTTGTAAAGAGATGACTGAACAGAGATTTCTGTAGAATGCATTTAATTGCTGAGTTGTTTTTTTTTTCATTCTGATCTACAACAGCATCTATTTCTCCTTCCCTTCCTTCTGACTGGTGAAAAGAAAATCTGTGATGCTGCTGCAGAAGGTCAGCTGTCTCAACACCGAGAATATCTTGCACAGCAGCGGTTTCATGGGGCAAGACAAATTCATTTCCGGAGTGGGAAAAAAAATGCTACAAACTGATGGCTGTTGGGTGTTTGTGAAGCTGTGTGCTGGTTTCAGTGTAGAAGTTGTAGCGTCAGTATAGTGAATAATCCCTGTTTCTTCTGACTTGTCCCTGTGCAGTCTGTCTTTCACAAGTCTGTTTTTCTTTCGGGTGTCTGTTTTGGGGTGACCTACACCTGAAATAAATTCCATTTTAACAAACAGCCGTTGTGCCCTTTGCTGTTAGTCTGGGGATAAAAGCAGGTCTCTCTACCTGAGAGAGACCTTGAGAAACGAAGCTTGTGGCTGGCATGAACTCCAAATCACATTAATTTTCAAGGCTGAGAAGCGTGTGTGTGCATTCGTCTGTCTGGCCCTGGAGCCGGTGCTCTGTTTCCCTCGGGCCGTTGATTAGATGACTGTCCAGAGTGAAGAACGGTGTGTGTGTCCTGCAATGCAGCATCCCTCCTCGCCTCTGGATTAACCCGCCCTTGTTTCGTTGCAGAGAGGAAGCCAGGGAACCCGACTCCTGGGGCACCTTGTCTCACACCGTGCACTCGGGGGACTACAGCGTGAAGCACCACCGCGGGCTGGATGTGTACATGCTGACAGCTGAAGCCAAGGAAGGGGTGGCAGCCAGCTTGGAGAGTGACATTCGGCACCTTCAGATGCACATGCAGAGCCACCAGCACATGGTAAGGAAAAGGCTGAGGTGGTGATGGAGCAGCAGAGGTGGCTGGTTGCAGCCTGACACCTATGGAGGACTTCCCCTTGTAGGCATCCTTTGGGGGTGTATTTACCTCAGCGTTTTCTCTGGATGTCATTAGCAAACATCCAGGTGGACACCTGCCTCTTTTCTTCTCATTTCAGCACGGGAAGATCTGATCATGCTGCACTAGACAGCAAATTTTCTCTCTCGGAAGAGAAAGAGATTTGGGGCTGTGAAATGCTGGCTCTCTCTGCTTGGCCTCAGGGGCTCTCTCTAGTCTCAGCTTCTGCCTTTGCCACTGAGGTTGGGACCTGCTTGGATGGGCAGGGAAACCTCCCTGAAGGTGGACTGTCCCTTCAGGGTGTCTGGCAGCCATCAGGTGGGCTCAGGAGCAGGGCTGGCTCTGTGAGGGCTGCACACAGTGGGTATGTCTCTATTCAGATGAAAATTTTAAGTTCAGAGAGGAGACTGAGGGGATGGTGTCTGGGCCAGGTGATGGAGAAAACAGCCATTTCCTCAGCACGCTTGGTGTAGGACTCGGAGGACGAGCCTGCCCTGGCCACATGGTGTGCATGTCCATAGTGGTCCCTTCACTGCGCTTCTCTCAGACCCCGTGGTGGTTGGACTGCAGGAGCTGTGGGGCTTTGGAAGGGCTTCCTCTCACTGCTTTAAAATAGGTGCCAGAGGGACTCCGTTGGGACAGGAAGGTGAAAAAGTATGACACTTCTGTGCCACTTCTCAGGAACACCCATACATCTAGCACAGCTGGCATCACTTGTGAGTGTTCCTGCATCACCTCCTACATCTACCATGACAGAGGTGTAGGATCTAAATAATAATTTTTGTTCCTTGACCTAAGGAAGAGGAGAATTGTTGTCTGCAGGCAACGGGCTGGGGGGATGTTCAGAGATATGGGCCACCCACACTTGAGACGTTAGTTACTTCCAATCTCAACAGGAACTGGTGGCATCAGTGGCAAACCCAGGCTACCTGTGAAATCACTTCCCCTTTCTGTGGAAAGACGCTGAAGCCCACCCAGCCTGCCCAGCTCGCTGCTTGTTTGCCTGGTGCAAATGCCAGATGGGTACATTTTGCCTGACAATGAAATCAGAAAAGGCTATGTTTAGACTTTTTTCTTTCCAGCACTGTTTCACTTCACATCTAATCTGATTTGAATTTGGAAAGCAGCCCTGTAATTATTTCATTTAGGTTCATTTCAGGTCAGTTAAAAGCTAGTTGGCTTCCTTTGGAGTCGACTCTATTTTTCAAGCTATTGGCAGCATGATTTCACCGTGAGGATGCTGGGGCTGCTGTGGCCTCTCCTTGTGAAAAGCTTGCTTGTTCCCAAGGAAGCGTCGCTGTTCTGTGTCTGTCTGTCCTGGTTGTTTTGTGTTGCCTGTCCATCCTGGCTGGGAACCAAAAGTGCGGTCTACCCTGCTCTGCTGCAGGGTTGTAGCCACCAGACGGCCGGCACGTCCTTTGAAATCCTGAAAAAAACCAATAGCTGTCACCTGCGGGTACCGCTGCCTGCAGAGCCCTGCATCCCATCCCTGGTGCTGCTCGATGGATGGAGATGCCGTGCTGCCTGCCTTGGGATGCCTCAAATGCCAGGACTGCATATATATGGGGGCTGGGTAGCGGGGTTATTTTAAATAGGAGATTCCTGGCAAACACCAGAAGTACCTTTAATCGACTGTGATTCAGTGGCGGTGCTCATCGTTTGCAAACCTCGGAGCGTGGAAAGAAGAGTAAATGCAATATCCTCAATGTAGCAGTGATGATTTTGGCTGCTGTTTGTATATGCAATAACCAGAAATTCCCCTGTGACCCATCAATTAACACATTGGCCATTTTAATACTCAGGGAGAAAAGAGGCGCTTGAGCTGACATTTTTGATATGAATTTCTGTCTCTGAGCAGTAGAGTCTTAAGCAGATTTTGCAGGGACCTGTTTGAGTTAGGCTGCTAGGATGCACGAATTTTTTACAAATAAACGCAAAAAAAGAACAGTTTTGAAGTGGTTCATTAGAGTTTTGTGTTTGCAGGGAGTCACAGGTACTTACTGAGAAAACAGCGTGACCTTCGAGAGCTCACGGTGCAACACCCCGAGCCTGCCACGGAAAATGAAGGGAGCTCTGTGGGGTGGTCATAATTTAACATGTTTTTTCTAAGATGCGAACATTGATATGCAGCAACGAGGACGGTTCTTTTCAAGTCACGATTTGATTGCATCAAGCTATAAAAAACTTCAGGGGTCCTTGACAAAGCAGATGCTCTGGAAGGAAAATGCAGACTAGAGTGGAATTGAGTACATTGCTACTGGTCCCTGATAATGCACAATGTTAATTTTAATAGTATGTCATCATTTTCAAATTTTCATGTCCATTTAGGAAGTAAATTTCAGATATTCAGGAATGGATTAGATGATTAGTTCAGTCCTAGGAGCAGGAGACAAGTGGCTGTGTTTGGACATCGTCAGCCAATTCCCAGCTCTGAAGTAGCTTTTCCATCAATGCAGAGAAAAGTCAAGCAACAGTGTTGAGAACTGGAGTGTACCTTCGGGCAGGGATCTGAAGTGGCTTTTAGGTGGCATTTGCTCAAGCCCATTGGGACTCGGCTGGTAGATATTTGCAATTTTTGGTAGACTGAATTTTGCTGTTTGCTGATCTTGAATTTAGGTGCACTCAAGAAATATGAGTACAGCTGCTTGAAGAGCAATTGCAAAGATTACAGTTCTTCTCAGTGACGGGTGATGGTCCAACAAGGAGGGTAGAGGGACAAATTTCAGCTTCAGGGTGTTCAGGTTGGCCGTTAGGAAAAAACTTCATGGGAGGGCGGTGAATAGATTGCCCAGAGAGGTGGTAGGTGCTCCATCATCAGAAGTTCTAAAGACTTAGCAAGATGAAGTCACGGTTGACCTGGTGTTGCGTTGGCAGTAGTCCAGCTTCAGGCAGGAGGTTGGACTAGATGACCTCTAGTTGTTCTTTCCAACCAATGTTTCTGTCCTTCTAATAATTTGGGTATTACTGTGTAACAAAAGCAACACTTAAAATACCCGCTAGAGTGTGTTTGTAACTCCGTCCCGAGGGACAGCAGGTAGAGGTACAGAGGGAGAAGGAGACACATCATATAGGATTACTTAGATATGGAGCTTGTAGTTGGTGGATACAGTGTAAATGTAAAATAATCTCTTTTTTTGTATGTCTGTCTTGTTACAGAGTTTGAGGCAGCAGACAGAGCCTGTACTGGAGGATTCTGGAGACAGCTGTGCTAAAGGAGAACAGCCAGATGGTCACCTGGCCGACACCTCTCAGAGCCTAGAAGAAATGGCAAGAGAAGGAAGGCAGGAAGGTCCATCTGATCTCATTCACCAGGACATCGGGCAGCTCTCAGACCAAACCCACCAGGAGGGCAAATGCAGCAGCAGGACTTTGGGAGCTTTTAATGATGCGCCAAATGACTTGTTGAGCCTGGGGGATGCAAATGGCCCAGAGTGCTTCTGTGAAAGTAAAAATACAGTGACGTTGTGTAAAAAGGAAGAGGAGGGGCCGACCTCTGCTGAAGGCTCCGGGACTGTATCAGATGAGAAGGACTGCACAGCGAGCCTGTGTGCAAGTGTAAACGGTGCCGTAAATCTTCCGTCCTGTGGAAATACAAATGGGGAAGCTGGAATGACATCTGTTGGAGTTGGTTTGGATCAAGCCGGCTTGTGCAGTAGAGATAGCCCCCATCAGGAAGCGCAAGCTGCCGAGGAGTGTGCAGCTGACGGTGCTGTTACTGTGGTTGAAACTGCCGGCGAAGCCCCAACTTCCTTGGAGGGCGTGGATGTGGCCATGGGCCAGACCGAATGCAGGAACTGTACGGGGGCAGCTGCGGGCCAGCAGCAGGTAGAGGATGGGATGGTTGAGGCCGGGGAAAGGAGGACTGCAAACCTGGAAGAGCAGTCGCCAGCTAAGGAAGAGTCAGCCAGTGCTGCTCAGCCCTTGCTCAGTGGTTTTAATGGCACTGAGTGTGCAGATGGGGAGGATGCAAATGCGGGAGTGGTACTGGCACACGACAGTAAGAATGCAGACAGTGGCACTGGCGATGTCTCTGTTGACCTTTGCAAGACTGGTGATGACAGAAAGACTGGAGTGGGCTCAGGCATGGATCAGGTAAAGAGTGGCTTCTTGGAAAGCCAAAGCAATGCTGGTGTTGCAGCGGGGCAGGATGTCCCTGTGAGTGCTGGGGCAGCTTTGCCAGCAATGAATGGAGTGAAAGTTCCCATGTGTGCATCTAAACCTGGTCCTGGTTTGAAAGTCCATGACAGCGGGGAGCTAGAAGGGCAGGTGGAAGAAGTTTGTGCAGATGGGAAATCCAGCTCACCCTCGCTGGAAGACACAGTGGAAACTGATGTCCCTACTGGTAAAGCCAAAAATGATGATGTTGGTCAATCTAATCACAGCAGTGCAGAACCTGCGTGTTGCCAGGAGAGCAGTAAGATCGCTGAACGTGTGGCTGAAGCAATGGAGGGCAGCAGAGCCTGTGAAGAACAGCCAGCAGGAACTGATACCAGCAGCAGCAGAGATGGAGGAAGCACAGATTCTGCAGATGGAGCTCAGGAAGTTGCTAGCTGTTGCCCTTCTGCTGATCAAACTGTCATTAAAGATGAAATGGGCAGCAGCTTAAGACTGGATGCTGCTCAAGAGAGCAAACGTGAGCCTGTATCGCTCCCTCCGGAGAATGTGAGCACGTGCCTGGCAGAAAAAGAGCCTGCACAACCCGAAGCAGAGATAGCAGAAAGTGGTTCGGAGCAGGAGGGGCTGAAGGAGGAGATGAAATCACTCACTCCCCTGCCCAGAGGAGAGGGACCGGCTGCGAGTCAGGAGGGAGAGGCTGCAGTGGCACCTCCCGGGCAGGAGGCAGCTCTGCAAGGTAATGACCCTGCCTTAGCTCCGTGTGCCAAGGGCGCAGACTGTGTGGAGGATAATTTAATAGGCACACCCTCTGTAATTCATAATGAAGAATCTAAACAAAACCAGGAAGCGGCGGCGGCCGGCTCGGCACAGCTCACCCAGCAGCATGGCGGGGTAGCTGCCGGAGCCAGCTGGCCTGGGGACCATGCAGGGGACGAAGGCTCTCCGGAGCAGACCCTCATGCAGCAGGCTGAAGGAGACGAAGAGGAGCACGACCAGGAGGCTGCTGCGAGTGATGAGGAGCGGGTTTTGTCGGGGGAGCTTCTTGCTTCTGTTGTGAAGCCCTCTGCCTGCACTCAGGGGGGGCTTGCGGCAGGCAGCAGCAGCGGTATGGATGCTGGGTTGAAAGGGACAGTCCCTGCTGGAGAAGCCTGTGAGACTGGGTCAGTGGGTGAAGGAGAAGGCACCACGCATGGACCTGCATTGGCAGGCGAGTCACTGAGTGCGGAGAGCAGCCCTTGTCTGGATGCAGGGTTGAACCAAGAACATGATCCCAGTCAAAGCCAAGAGAGAGTCTCCTCGTGCAGCAACACCCCTGAATTGAATGATGCTTCCGAAATGGGAGCCCCGAGCGATGCCTCTGAGGGTAAGGAAGAGTTAAGACCGGTGGCAATAACTCCTGTTGTAGTGTATCCAGAAGAGCAGGAGGATATGGAAAGCGTGCTTCCCCGAGCAGCACTTCAGCCCATCGCAGAGGAGCCCACGTGTGACAGCGACTCCAGCACCGACACTGTTTGTCCAACTGGTGAGAAGGATGCTGGTCCTGCTGAGAAAGGAGTTCATGGGGAGGTCTTGGCTGAGCCTGATGGAAAGCAAAGCCGAGTCGTACCCGAATCACTCTTCTTGCCATGTTCGTGCCGTTTACATGCTGTTGAGTCACTGGAAAATGTGGGAGTAAAGAGTTTGGTTTCGGCAGAGGATGGCTCCTCTCTGGATAAAGTTCCTAAAATGGTAAAAAGTTTCGATGCGGTGATTTTTGCAGCAGAGATACCTTGTTCTTCTGAATTACCAGCTGCAGAAAAAGTGAGTGTTGAGCCCGAGACTGCAGTGGATATGGGAGCCAGCCTTAATGGAGAAACAGATTTAAGTTCCTTGACAAAGAAGAGGAAGGTCAGCCCAGCGCTGCAACGAACTGAGCCTGTTACAGGTAGGAAAAATCCGTTGGTTTCCTGCTCTTTAAGTTTTTTCTTTGTAGGTGTGCCTTTAGCATCTCGTCAGTAAAGGAAGGGAAATAAGAGCAGGAGGCCTGCCTTGCAGAGGAAGTGTAGGTGTTTGGGGCTTTTCTTCTGAGGAAGAAGAAATCTGAAGTTGCACATTAAAACTTTCAGTTCAGGCACACGTTGTGGCTGGCACCGGAGGTGAGGACGGGACATCATCGCCTATGAATTTGTGCAGAAGAATTTCTAGCAAGTGAATCCTCCCTGGAGAAGGAATGAATGGGAGGGAGCTCTGTGGATTACTCTGTCTTCCAGCGATATACTTTCATGTGGTTTATTTGCTTAGTGCTATTCCTTCGCTTCTCCCTCTGGAGTCAGAGGGTGCAACGGGGCATTTTCTTCGCTCGTCTGCTTGAAACAGCTGCCAGTGTCCTTCTGAACCGCACAAAGCCATTTCCTAACTGGCGGTATTAGGTCATTTAAAAAAGCCAGCGAGCCCTACCCCCACCGCCTTTTCCGGGCTTCCAAAGCTTTTTTGTTGGGCAGGGCAGCCGGTGGTGTTTTCCAGTGCTTCTCAGCAGTGCTGGAGCTCAGATGAGGAGTTTTGCTGGCTGCCATCGGCCGGGAAGTGGGACGGGCATTCCCCGCGGATGAGAGGTGATGGGAGCAAGCGGTGGGACTTGGGGGACAGCGTTAGACGCCTGGTGCCCGTGCCACAGGAGCAAATAGAAAACTTCACCAGGTAACTCGTAAAAGGGGAAATGAAGGGATAAACGGAATGAAAGAGAAATGGCTTTGTTGCTGCAGCTTGGAATGAAATTGTAGGTGAATTTGCTCCCAAAGCATGGGGCTAATCTGATCTTTGTATTCCACCTGTTCAGGCAGCTGTTAAATGGAAGCAGCTGAACTTTTTCAGTTGCCGTTTTCCTCTTTGTTATGAGAAAATGATACAGTGCCTCTTGCTTTCCCAGCACTGAACAAACAAACAAAACATTTAAACCATTAAAAAAAAACCTAAAAACAAAACAAAAAAAACCCCCAACCTGCCACAGGATAAATCATGAAGCTGTAAAGCTATTTCACTGCTTTAATGCTGGGAGCTGTTTCTTCAGTCTGAATGCAGAATGGGGTGATGGCAGAGGATTTTTTCTTATATCTGATAGAAGAATAACTGAGAGCAAGGGAAAGGATGGATTTGGGGGGCCGGGAGAGGGTGTCAGTGGTGAGTCCAGCAAGACTTTTTTTGGTTGAGTTCAGGCGTCTGAGAAAGTTTGTGTGTCGAAAGACAAGCAGTAAACATGAGTCAGGAGATCGTTAGTAAATAAGCAGAAAGATTTAAAGGTGGATTAGAGAGCTCTTTTCAGAAAGAAGCTATTTCAGTGCTGTGGCCGACTGACACTTCAAATGGAATGGGAATGGCTGGAAGTCAATACCTGGCAGGGCTCCTGTCTTCTGGGAGCCTCCAGCTCTGCCAGCTCTGTCTGTACAGTCCAGGTCTTTATCTCCGGTTGGATTCTTGTCCAGGTGAGGTTTTAAAAGGAGAAGGGACTAAATGGTCCAATAAGATAGTCGCTGAAGTAGAAAAGTAATATTAAGGCATCATTCTGTGTTAGGGTATGGAAAGGAGTGGGAGGATGTGATCTTGTCACTGATTTAAAATACGTAAGGATTTAGGGCTAAAAAGTCTTGGAATACAACAGTCTGACCTCTCGATAAGGAAGAACTGTTCATTTGCACTGGGATACTGCACAAAGCAGAATTTCAGGTGGAATATCTTCTCTTGAGGAACTTTAGGATTTCTGTGAGGCATAATGTTAGGGAAACCCAAATAAAATAATAGCTTAAAGCCGAGACAAGTGACTGCTATGAATCCAAGCTCACTATTTGAAATATTTCTGAAATTCACCTCCTATGAAGCAGCATCTAGAACTCTGATATGGCAGTAATTCCAGAGAACAGATTTATTGTTTCTTGCTACTGCTGTGCACATTCTTCATGTTGATGCCTAAGCTTTGGGTGGTGTGTTTTGTGTGTACTTCTTCCGTGGCAGCCTTCAATTCTTTGTGTCAGTTCTTCTTTCCAGTGTCAGTGCTGGGGAGTTTTTCCTGCAGTCTGGGTTTGTACAGAGTCTTTTGTAGCCACGCAGGAGTCATCAGTGCTCAGCAGAATGAATCAGATCTTTTTTTGATAGACTACAGTACAGACTTCCCAAAGAAGGCTGCTTCTCAGAAACATGTGTGGTCGGTCAGAGGGTTTTATTGTCATGCTAATTTATCAGAGATGTAACTGGCTAGTAATTGCTGTTTCCATTACTCCAAATCATTGAGCTCTTTATTTTTATTTATTTATATGGTGAAATTGCTCCTGTTTATCTCATTGCTTACCCCCAAAACAGACCTCAAAGGGATAATTGCCTTATCCAGCCAAATATCTAGTGACTGATCACAATATTTAAGGAGGGCGATGAAGCTAGAAGATTATACTTCCATAAGGCAGTTAGCTTTGGGCTCAGAACTGCTTTATGGCTGAGTAATTCTTCAAGCACATTATTTGCAAGTCAGGGAGATATATGCTAGTCATTACAAACGAGACAGTTATGATACTGAGTTGATACCACAGCAGCCAGCCTGGGTGAGAAGAGAAGAAATGGCATGTGTCTGTCCTGACAAAACACCTCCGACTGGCTGCAGCTTCTTGGCAGAAAGTGACCCTGGCAAAGTTAGGTTGTATGATTGGGGTTTGGCATCTTAAATTAATAAATGCTGTAATCACTGCTGCCTAGCTTTTCTCCTGGGAGAAATAGCCACAGTGTATCTCTTGCAGATCTCAGCATTTAAAGAAAACATTCATTGCCAGGTTGAATTTTACCAGTCTTCCCCTCATTCTCATCAATGACATTTTCTGTGTGCAAAAGCACTTAGTATGATTTTCTTCCCCTGGTAGAGAAGCAGGAGGAACCTCTGACACCTCACTGATGATACCACGCATGTGATAAGATGCTCTATGCCCCGGAGACCTTCATGACTGCATTTTCTTTTGTCATGTTTCTCAATTAAAGTTTAGGGATAAATGGCAGAGAACAAGAAGTTGTCCCCTTGAATTTCATCCTGAGGGCACATGGTTTCACCTTCCAGTTCTTACCCAGCATGGACTACCACTTTACACCCCATGCTTCTCCCATCCACAATGTACCAGAGATTTCTTCCTTATGTGTTCTGTCTTTGGACCAAGTTCTCAACCATCACGTCATTGCTGAAACCCCAGACAGATCTTGTGGCTACCATGATTTCTGCTTTGCCAGCGAATAGGACTTGAAAAAATTTGTAGCGTTACCTCTGAGAGTCTGCCCACGAGCTCATCCAATGGAGACAAAATCATGCCTATTTGATTTAATGCTGTTGTATTAGTTTATCAGTAGAACTTTGCAAATCCGGATCATCCCAAAATCAAGGGCGGACTTTACCGTCAATGGAAAACCATTGGTGATGGTTGTAACAGCAACTTCACCTTGAAGATGGGAGGTGCCTCTTGCTAAATCCTTGAGCGGGTAAACTCATTGCAAGCACACGTTGCCCTTAAGAAGGTGTTGTCATCCATCCAGTGTTTGTTTTCAGTAGAAATGAGAGAGGGAGCTGGATTAGAGGAGAGTTTAGCTCTAATGCAGCCACTCTCCATCTGGGTGGCTTTGGTCAAATCACTCCTCTGAAAGTATCCTGTGTGCTGTGAGAGTCGTTAGCTTAGGGTTGAAAGAGGGTGAGGATGTTGACTTTATGCCAGGTAAAGGTGCACAGCAGGGAACCCCAGGGGAACGGTGACTAATGAAAGCTTTGCTGGGCAGAGAAAGTGGCTGGGACATGATGTTTGTACCACTGCGGTGGTGACACCATCATGGGAGCACGAGGAAGGGCGAAATCAGATGGAACTTTGTAAACTCCCGCAGAAAAATGTTTGACTCCCTAGGTGAAGGACCAAATCGTCATCCCTAAGGCAGTGCAGGTGGGCTGAATTTTTTGAAGCTTGCGATACTGGTTTTCAACACTCCAAATGGTTGTTGAGAGAAGGCAAGGCCGGTTTTCTTGCCTTATCTTCAGGTTATGGTGAGAAGAAAGACAGCAAAAAATGTGGGTTTTTTAAACTAGATGAACGGGAGCCAAGAAAATACATGGACAAATCCACACACAGATGTGCTCAGCCCCACGTAGAGCTTTTCAGGAGTTTTACCCTGTGCTTGCTGCTGTTTCATAGTTTCCTTCAGTCCCAGACACGATAGTTGTAAAACTAGTAACGAGCAAGCAGCAAAGTCGGGAATGAAACCAGATGTTGGAAGTCAAGTGGACTTGTTGAAGGGGTTTTGGAGTTGGGTTTTTTTTCCCTTTTTTTTTTTTTTTAGCTTTTTTTTCTTTTTTGAGACTGGTTTGAATAAGCAGAAGAGTATCGGTAGCGCTGCGAGAAGTTTGTTTTCAAATTGCCTTCTGTTTTCACAGGGAAGCTGGAAATGAAAACTGAAGACGAGGTGGATTTTCTGAAAGACCACGTCGGGAGCGCAGCCCACGAGGAAGGGGTGAGTGCCACTTACTTACGTGGTGTCACCTTGTCCTTTTTTTTTTTTGTGCTCTTTAAAGAAACGCCAGCGCTGGTGCAGGCAGCCACCTAACCTGCTGGTTTCCTTTCCGCCGCCTTTGCAAAGCTGAACAGTGTGCGTCACCGCGACACCGTTTTAGCCTTTTAAAAATAGCGTGGGTGCTTTTGTAGCCCCTGCATTTTTCAGCCAGTGGGTTAAGCCTCGATTATTTGTTTTCAGTAAGTGACAGGGAGATTGACCCACGAGGTTTCTTGTGAGGCAGGGCTGTAACCAAGGTTAGTATATCATTTGATAGAAGCGATGCTCTGTCGTGTTCTTGGGGTGGGTGATGCTGCGCCTGGGGGCCGGCAACAACTCTGCGTGGTCCTGGGGAGTCCCTCCACCACAGCTCCAGGGGTTTTTGGTAGAGGGGAATGTGGCTACGGCCGGTGTTGGTGCACGCATAACCCCCCCCAGGTCTGAGCACATTGCTGGCTTGGGAGTGTTACTGCCTTTGCTGGTAGAAAAATTACTAATGGGAAGAATACATATGGGCATATGGGGTTTCTCATGTCAGTGAAACCATGTACAGAGGTCATGCCAGGCATCAGAAATCAGTTGGTATTCTTTCCCACGACTTGTGTTTTGCTGTATTTAAGGACTCTATGATTAAAAAAAAAAAAAAAAGTGTGAATATTGGGCTTGACAGGAATGTAATTTTGGTTTAAATTGCCCCTAATACACATTCAGCTTTACCAGGAGCTTGGATTTTTAGTCTTACCTTTCTTACCTGGGTTTGCATTTGCTCCTCTGTTTTAAGATGCTGTTTCTTCTTCCTGAAAAGGCAAGTGTTTTGTAAATGTTAAATTGGTGGCAGCCTGTGTTGGTGCACGTTGGCGTTGAGCAGCTGTGTTTGTGTGCTAGCACACCATTATGAAGCTGTTAAAAGAGAATATATTGCAGGGATGAGCTAACGTTGCAGGGTGGAGCACCAAAGAAATCTTTGCTCATCCCGCAGTAAAGCTCTTTAGGCGGCAGAATAGTCTTGCCAAAGTTTGTAATAAAATCGGGTTTGTTTTTGGTTTTAAACAAGTTCGAGGCTTAATTTCTGTAGCTGTTTGCTCTGGGAGTTAGCCTGGGACTAGAGCAAATAACTTTTCAAGCTAAAATTTGTGGTGTTTGATAAGTAAGTCTTTTGTTACTGGAATGCATGAGTGTAAAGATGCTGATGGAGTTTTTTTACCAGCCCTTTATTAAAGATAATTTTCATGACTAATACTTAGGTGTCTGCTAGTAAAGTAAGATATCCTTAGAAAATGCAAATAAGGGCACTGCCTTTTCCTTTCAAACAAGGGAAAACCAAAAAGAAACATATTGAATTTGGCTTCCATTTTGCATGCTTTACAGGCATTTTGATTTCTCTGTGTGTGTGTGTGCACGCTTTCATCTCTTCTTCCCTCCCCCTCCCACCCCGTCAAACACCTCTTTGGAAATCAGGCTTTTCTGGTGCAGGAATGGGAGTGCCAGGGGAATGGAAAGTTTGCTGCAGGACTGACAGGGTTTCCTGTTGCTAAGTTCAACAGAAACAAAACAACAACTGCACTATATTAAGGTCATTTTGAAAAAAAAAAAAAGAAGGAAAAAAAAATCAGTGGAAGACTTATAAATAGAGCTTAATTCACACGTGTGGGCTGGGCAGGGAACTGGCCGGTGAAAGCCATGGCAAAGTGTGCATCTCCTGCCACGTCCTGTCTCTGCTTTATTTACTGCTGCCGGCTTTTTTGGTAGCCAGAAGTCTTTCAGGTGCTTGTTGCCTTCTCATTACAGAGCCATTTTGTGGTTAGTTAAAGTGGTTTTCTTCACCTGGTGCAAATAGAAATGTTGCTGCTTGCAACTGGTCAGGTATTTAGCAGTCTCACCCCTGCTGTCAGCAACTTGGGACCCCGGGATTGACATTCACTCCTGTTTTATGGGTGAGAATTTTGCACAATTGTTATTCGTCAAGATGCAAAGTAGAAGCTGTTTATGTACAAAGGCTATGAAAAAAAATAAAATAATGTTTTGGAGCCTAAAAAGTGCAACTTCTTGAATAGCTCAAAACCCGCCTGGACGCGTTCCTGTGTGACCTGATGTAGGTGTTCTTGCTGTGGCAGGGGGATTGGACTAGATGATCTTTCAAGGTCCCTTCCAATCCCTGATATTCTGTGATTCCGTGACAGAAAGCTTGAGCACACTGGAGAGAAAAAGGGGAAAATTCCTTCTCGTGGCTTGGTTTCTGAAGGCTGAGAAATTAGCTGGGTTCGTGATGCCATATTATATGGGTAAGACTGCACGTGCTTGCCCCTGTGGTTGTATCAGAAGACTTTGCCTGAGAGAGACTCTTGTGCCTGTCGTGGAAAAGCTGCAGCTGAAAAATGTTTAGGAAAATAACGGTTTGTAGGGTTATAAGGACTGAAAAGAAAGTAATGGAAAAATGGTTTTTCCAATTAAAATGGGTTTTTTAAGTGACTGTTTCTTAAATCTCCAGAATGTTTTCTCAGAGGTTGTATTTGCTCAGCTATAGAAATTCTGTAACCAGAATTTCCCAAACTCCTTTCATGTTGGGCAGTGGGTGCTCATCCTGCCAGAGACTCCTTTGGTCCTTATCTTCCTGCTTTGTTTAGGGATCTTGAGTAGAGCTGGGGCAATAACTTGATGTGATCTATTAAAATTCGACTTTAGCATTTTATTTTTTTTTTTAATTTAATAACTTTAGATTCTTAACTCTGATGAGAAATCTGGTTTGGCTTCTGCATGCTGCGATATTAAAATAACTTAGACATGGCGCCTGGTGGCTCCAGTGTTATGAAAGTAAAGCGACTGTACCTTGATATACTTCTCGTGTTGATCCCAGAAATGGGTGATGATTCGTTATCTGCTGAAACTTTGTCTTCATGCTGCAGGATGGATAAGGTTGCGCTGCTGGATTCATCTGACAGCGTCGGTTGTCTGAGCCTGAGGCTGACAAACTGTAGCTGGCTGACCCCAGAAACAGGGTTCGCTGGGAAATAGCCTTCTCGTTGCATTTATTAATTTCATTAGTTAGTTCCTATTGAATTTAATGCATCCTACCTTTACTACACGAATTAGTTTTTAATTGACGTCTGTGTTTTCAGAACTTGCAGCCTGCCAGATAAATATGGCATTTCTAGATACCTCCACAGAGAATGAAGCTGGAAAAAGCTTTGCACTTTAATCTCTCCACTGACCCAAGTAATGGAGTAACATGTGATACGTCAGCAAGGTCACTTTCTGGGGAAAATTTGCCATATTTTCAGTCATGATTTGAAAGATGGAAGTATGTTTACTTGGATGACATCAGGTTGGGAGGGGTTGAAGGCACTTGGGAGAACAGGGTCAGGGTTCAGAGTGACCTTAAGAAATTGGAGAGCGCATCCAGATGAGAGATAAAAGCAGCCACAGAGTGCTTCGTTTGCAAGGAAGAAATCAAAACGCACAGTTACTAAGTCAGGTTTAAGCTGGGAGAGGGATGAGTTGGAAAAAACGGAGGATTTTTAGTGGGCCACAGATGAATCATCAGTGAGAGACTATTGCAAAAGAGAGAAATCTTGCTTTGAGTTATATTGAAGGAGTGCCCTCCGTACGGTGTGGGAGGTGACTTGGTCGTGCGTGGCACTGTGGAAGCACCGTCAGTGTCATCAAATCCGGTTTTGGATGCCCTGCTCCGAGGAAGACACAGGCGTGCTGGAAAGTGTCCAGAAGGAAACAACAAGAGGAGCTTAAGAAACGTGAGAAGAGATTGAAAAAATTAGATTTATTCAGTGCAACAAAAAGAAAACTATTGTGCAATCTAGCCCTCTGCCAACATGTAATAGTGGTTATTAAAGTCCCAGATTTCCATGGCAGCTTAATTTACTGATTTGCTAATTTGCCAGGATGATTTAGGCTGGGATGTTGGGAAAACATCCTGTTATCATCATGAAACTGTTGCAAGACCACCTAGGGAGGCTAGGAAACCTCCTTCCCTGGGAGTTGTTACAGATAAGAGAGATGATGCTCTGTCAGGACAGAGCCCCAGCTCTGTTGTTGCCCGTTGCTTTTCATTTGTAGTCTCCCAGCTTTGGGCTTTGAACAGGTAAAAGAGGAAGGAGCAACTTGGCTGGAGTCCAGCGGGGTGTGCAAAGAAGGGGACAGGGATGGCAGGACTGTAGGAGATCCAGGTGGGAAGAGGGGAAGGGCTGGACATGAGTGGAAAATGGCTTGTTGGGAGAGAGACCCAGTTGGCATTGAGATGAGCGTTGGGATGGACAGTAGGTGTGAAGGATGCACAGATTTTTTTCCTCCCCTGACACTGTGGTCCTCGGTGTTTCTCTTCCCTGGAGTCAGTGGATAAATGGAGAAAAATGCAGCCAAGGTGTACAGTGTCACCTTCCCCTCTGGTGTCTGCTCCATAGGAGGAGAGCCTGGTGGTGGTTTGTTGGTCCAGTCAAGTAGGAGAGAGATGCTTCATAACTCAAATCTGCTGAACTTTGTCTGTGACCCAAGGCAAAGGGTTCTTACAGTTCTCCAGGCTCTGGTTTATTATCTTGGGAAATACCTTTAACAAGCTTCTCACCCTGAAGACATCCCAAAATTCAGGTTGCCTGTGCACACTGAGGTCCGTTTGCTCCATGTCTTCATATGTACATACTTGGGAAGGTGATTGTAGATCCCTGTTTTCCAAAGGGCCTGCAGAATGGCGTGGGAAGCTTCCCCACAGCATGAGGCGTTTCAGAGCGAGTGGCTGAAGTGTTAGAAACAAATCAGAGCGGGGTCTGGCGCTGGAAAGTGCAGCCTTAACAATAGGCTGCATCCTCGCCCTGCCGCTTTAAAATCACTTGTGTAACTCTCTCTTTGTAAATGTTGTCCTGTAACTAGTGTAAACATGGAAAAACCCAGCCAAAAAGGAGCCTGCCCTGAGCCTGGCATTACCGCTGGAGGGTGACACACACATACCCACCCCGGGTCAAGGCTTTGGGCTTGTCATCCGCGAGGCCCTTTCTCACACCCACCAGCATCCTGTCTCTGCCCCGGATGCTCAGAGGCTCGAGACATGTTGGAGGAAACTGCTTCAGACTGTCAACCCCTGGGTAAATTCATCGCTGTGAGGAGTAGCTCGCCCTGGGTTCAGCCGTCTGTTTGTTCCGTGCAGCGCTGCGTAAGCCGGAGCCCACGGTACATGATGCAGAGAGTTAGAATAAAAGCAGGGTGGGGAAAAAAAAGAAGAAATTCAAACCAAGCTGGGATTGTTGTTTGGCCTGTGCTATTACTCATGCTTTGAAATCTGTAACAGGAAGGCGTTTATACAACTATTGTGGCAGGGTTTTTTTTGTCCTGTGCTTAATTTGCCTGGGTGCTGCAGTTCCGATGCCTTTTTTCTCCCCAAGGCTGCTAATCCTCAGCTCGAGACGGTCGTTTCCAGGCTCAGTCACAGGATTCAGGGCTGTTAGTGAGAGAAGCAGGAACACGGACCGTGAGCCAAATCTCCGACTCGGCACAAAGATGCTGCTTTCAGGTTTGGCTCAGCAGGAGCCTGTGGCAGGATGATGGGGCAGATGAAGGTGCCCGCGGTGGTCTCAGGGCTCGTGCTAGCACTCGCTGACCTCTAGAGATGGTGAGTTACTTCTCCTCCCCTACACCTTCCCCTTCAGCCACTA
The DNA here is from genome assembly GCA_013400055.1 of Nycticryphes semicollaris. Classification (NCBI taxonomy): domain Eukaryota; kingdom Metazoa; phylum Chordata; class Aves; order Charadriiformes; family Rostratulidae; genus Nycticryphes; species Nycticryphes semicollaris. The sequence goes on along the minus strand of VXBJ01003379.1, from coordinate 116,579 downwards.
CAGGCAATGATTTTTATAGGAAAGATTGCTGCTGGTAGCCCTGATACTCCAGTTTTTCATTGTTTCCTCTAATCAAACTTCTGGCTCTGCCGTTCTTCCAGTATCGGCTGCAAAGGAAGTTTATCCCTCAGCTTTTTCATACTCATTTTAAAGGCATCAAAAGTTACCTGCGATTTTATTTACCGTCTGCAAATACTGTTGTCTCAAAGGCAGAGCTGTGTCTATATTCCTGCTGTAGTCTTGAGATGGAGGGAAATTGAAGGCAATTGAAGTTATGTATTATGAATCTTCTGCCGTGCTTGCTTTTGACTTGCTTCAAACAAAGGGATTCACTCATATGAATTATTCAACATCAGTGCAGAGGCCCTTTTTAGGATCAGGAATCCATGATTTCACAAGTTGGTAAAACACAACACAGAACTAAAGGATTTCTAGTATAGAAAATCCTGGGTTTGGAGTTCTCTCCCAGTGGTGAGATACATCCATTTTTTAAGTAGCCACGGAAGTATGGATCTATAAAATAATGGATATATAGGACTGTTATTGTGGCACAGAAATGCTGGCGTTGAATTTTGTAGCTTGGGAAGAGAAACACTGTGCTGCTTTTGAGTTGTTCAATCTCCCGTTTCATATGGACTCTTATTTGCATTTGAAATCTCTCAAAAGTTTTGTGGTGTTAACAGTTGTATGATAGACATGGTCACTGCACACTGAATTCCTGGTCTAAATATAGAGGAAATTAAGATGATAACATGGGAGACCAAATGTGGACTTTTGGATGGAGACTGCATTATTATGACAAAAAGGTGCTTTGGAGTATCATATCCTCACTGGGTTTTTATCCTTCTGAAGGAACCTGTCTATCCCTGCTCTGATGTACTGGAAGCTGATGTTGGTACCCTACAATGTAAAGAAGTCAGTATTTATGTTTTTCCGTAAACTTACGTTTTTTGCCGATCATTGGTATTTACTACCTTAGAGGAAAATTAATTAATACAAGAAGTAGGTTTTAAATTATATTGCCATACAATTGGTCTGAGTTTTTGTGAGGAGCCATGGACTAGTGTTTCAGTTCTCTTGCCACCCTACACTTGCCACTGTCCTATGTGCAGAGTTTTCTTAAGTATAGTTTTTCAGGATTTGGGAAAGCTTTTGGGGATAATTTGTGCCAAATTCAGGAAGTCTCCTGAAAGGTGACTTCAGTGACTTCAGCAGCCAGAGTCACTGATGGGAAACACAGTTCCTCCTCGGCTGTGCCAGCACAAGGGAGGTCGTGCTGTGAATGGGGCAGGTTCAAAAGCGAGATGAGACCTGGGCAGAGCTTTCATTCTGGGTTCAGAGCAGTGTCTGTGATTTGGAGAGCTTTGAGCTATAACCGTGCAGAATCACAGAATCTTCGTGGTTGGCAGGGACCTGTGAGATCATTGGGTCCAACCATGAACAAACAAACAAACAAACCAAAAAAGCCCCCCAAAACCACCCACACCCAAAAAACCCCCACCACACCCAACAATCTCGGCCACTAGAGCGTGCCCTGAAGTGCCACATCTACTCATTTCTTAAATATCTCCTGGGATCGTGACTCAACCACCTCCCTGGGCAGGATGTTCCAGTGCCTGACCACTTTTTCAGTAAACTAATTCTTCCTGATAGCTAATCTAAACCTCCCCTGCCACAACTTCAGACCATTTCCTCTGGTCCTGTCATTATTCCCTTGGGAGAAGAGGCCAACACCCACCTCTCTACAACCTCCTTTCAGGTAGTGGTAGAGGGCAATGAGGGCTCCCCTCAATCTCCTCTTCTCCAAACTAAACATGCCCAGTTCCCTCAGCCTCTGCTCATAGGACTTGCTCCCATACACATGGGGAACAGCTTCCTTCCAACTTTTTACTCTGATGGAAGAGACATAACTGAGATGAAGCGTTTAGATGGTGAAGTTAAACAGGTTGAGACTGTAGGAATGAGGGTGAAAACTTTGAAGAGTGGAAATAGCTAATTCCTTGAGTCAGTTACTCTAGGAAGGTGTGAGCTCTCCATTGCTTCAGGTGTTTCCATCTGGACTGGATGGCCTGGGAGCTCTAAGCAAACTGCCAAACCAGTGCTAGAAGTGCTGTGGGGTTACATTGCCTGGGCTGTGTTATACTGGAGGTCTGTATGGATTTGGTGTTTGCATGAAACGCCTGTTTTTTAAGATGTGCATTAGAAGGTGAAACCTCGCAGTGCAGTCTGGGAGCCCTCAGAGAGGGACAATTATCTGACAGACAAGCAGGGCTTTTAGCTTCTGATGAAGAGTAACAGGCTCCAGTAGTATCCAGGCATGGCATTTCTGACTTAATCTTCCAGCCAGGGATGAACAGAATGGTGTAAGAAGAAAAAAGTAAAGGACAAAGGAGAGAGAGTTGTATGTAGAGCTAGAGTGCAGATTAGAAAGAATTCTTCTCTTAAGTGTTTCCATTCATGCAGTGTGAATCGTTATGAAAACGTATTTGGCATTTTACCCAGTACTGTTAAAACTCTTTCCATGGAAACATGGAATCAAAATGCATTTAGCCTTGGAGTAGCTGCACAAATTCCCCTTTCTGTTATCGTTCTCAGCCTTCTTTTGTCCCCTCACCCTTTTTAGGTGGTCCATCTTCCTTTATTTTACACCATTTTCATGCAGAGGTGGAAATCTCAGGTATTTTTTTTAACTCCAACATCTCTGCTGTTACTTCTCGGTGTCATGTGCACATCCTGGTATGGCCCGAAGTGACTCAGCTGTGTTGCAGAATATTTCTGGGATCAAACTGCTATTAAAACATCAGATGAGGTAAAAGCTTGGTTGATAACTGAATGTTTGCCTTTCCATGCAGCATCCTTGCTCGCCCTCCGGCTTTGTCAGGGACATCTCTGCAGCTGCCTGGTCTGTGCTGTGCAGAGCAGTTGTTTGGGGGTGATGAAGAGGGCTTCAAGCATACGAGATCTGAAATAAAAGCCCTTGACTGGTAAGGAAGGGAGTGGGTTTGGCTGAGCAGAGGCAGCTGGTAAGTGAGAATTAAAAACCCCAGGGACAAAGCAGCACATCGGTGTTGTGTTTGGCCGTGGTCAGCCATTAGCTGTCCTTACTGTCATAGTAGGAAATTCATCAAAACTTTCAAGGAAAGGAAACTTTGAATTTTAGTAGAGGACTTGTATTAGTGATCAGTCACACCAAAGCAGAGGTGATGATTCCAACTGCAGGTCCTGGAAAAAGCGTGGACAGTAGTGACTTTGTTGTGGGCACCCTAGAGCAGGTATAGAAATATAAGGGGTAAGAAGAGAGTTTCTTCTCAGTACCGCTTACCTCCTTCCATTGCCAGCTTGTTGTTTTTACTCCTGTGGTCTGTGTTTTGGACTTCTGCTTTGGAATAACCCCAACGTGGAGGCTGTAACAAGAATGTGACAGAGTTTTGCAATGGTTTTGTAAAATATACTTGATCAGCTGTATAGAAATTAGCAGATGGGAGCAAATTCTAAACCAGGCTTTCTTTTGCAGATGGTCTCTCGCAGCTAACAAGGTTCTTCTCCTTCCACCTTCTCTTTCTGCTTCACGTCTGCATTAAATTCATGCCTAAATGAGCATGTGTTTGATGTAGCTAACTTTTTGATTTTCTCTGAAGCAGTGGTGAACTTAGCTGCTCCCTCCCTTCTCGCTTACTGTGTTTATCGTCTTGGTGCCAGCAATGTACTCAGCGAAAACGAAGGCGTTAGCTATGCCCAAGAGGCTAGTCCAAAAGATTTCTGGCTTATCCCGTTTGCTTTCTCTTCTGTTTGTGTAGTTGGAACCAGAGGAATTGTTGCTAGCCTGTCTTTAACCTGAGTTAAGCTGCTTTCCTTTCAGATCTGAAGGACTGGTGCTTGGCTTACGGTTTCCTCAGCCTGGTTAGATATTGCTTCTCCCTAAAGACCATGCCTTGATGTATATACCCTGATACCATCGCAGCCATCATCATAGTAGCTTCACCTTACTTATGCACTTAGTTATTTGAGGGCATATTCTTCCCTGCAGGAAGCACGGCACCTTTTTCAAACTCTCCGTGCCTCCCTGTCCCCGAGCATTTCCATCTCCTCTACTCCAAACTCTAATCCCGTGTTCTCAAGTCCCGTGGCGCTGGGTCTGCCCGTGTCATTTACCAACTGAGTGTGTTCTGACTTCTTAGATGTTGTCCTTCCAGCTGGTGAGATAAGAGGCAGGAACGTGAAGCCTCACCCTTGCTAACTCATTAGTCTGAGCCCTGGTACTGAGCCTGCTTAGCGTCAAGTGACTTGTTTTTCTTCTGTCTGAGACTGTACTTACCTCCATAAATCACAAGAAGATCATAATCCTGACTTACTTGACACTGAACTTTTGCTTGGTTTCTTAACACAGCTGGATGCATTAAATGCCTAAAAGTGGTTGGGTGGGATATGATTTCCAAAATACACATTTTCAAAGGCTGGAGGTGCAGTTCTCTGAAACATCGGTTTCAATCTGAGATCTTGTTGCTTGGGAGAATGTAGAAATCTCTTCTGCCCTTCCAAAATATTACACTGCAGATTGCCTTGATTCTTCCGTGGGCAGGGATGGGCTGTTAAAATCTGCTGAGAATAAAGAAATGTTTCTTGGTGTTTTGTTCCACTGTTATTTTTATTTTTGACTTGCTGACTGCAACAAGGTGAGGAAATGCATACAATTACCTGCTTGCTCAGGAGAGGGTGGACAAGTCTTAGCTTCAAATGCCTTCATGTGACAGGTGAAAAAAGAGCAATAATGTACCTTTTTGAGCCTTTTAAAGGAAAAGGAGGGTTGCTTATGCTGTTTCCAAATGATTCCCACCTGCAGATGTCCAAAGGGAGACATTGACTGTAAAGACTGGGGTTCTACAATGTTAAAAAAGGAAGAGGATGAGAAACAGAGTCCTTTGCTCCCGACTGCATGGGCTGAAATGGAGGGATTTAGGGCTTTTTGCAAATTTTGGGTTTAATTGTGTTTGGGGGGAGACATGGAGAGAAACCTCTAAAGGGTTTTTTGGTTCATATTTGGGTATTTGAGGGACAGCATTAGATTTGCTTCTCCAGGTTTGTTTATTACTTGTTTTCTGTCTCTGGGGAAGCTGAGGTTTACTTTGTATGTTGTAAACGATGCAAAAGTCACCCAGAAGAGTGTAGATGAATCCTCTGCCTTTGTTACAAATGGAAGTATATAGACTAAATAAATAACTTCTTTCTGGGCTTAAAATCCTTACACTGCACCAGACAACAAAAATTTGTGTCTTGGAGTAGCTCCTAGAATTCTTTAATGCTGAAATATCTCCTCCGCTGTGAACCTGGGGCTCTTCCTCCTTTAGATAAGTGGTTTCTGTTTAAACTGGCTTTTCTTGCAACCGTCCTTTTGGGCAAGGATTGGCACAATTCAGTTAATGCTGGCGGTGACACTAGGAGTGCACGGCAGGAAAAAAAGAAGTTTAGAAGGTAAGACTAAACAAGTCCTCTCTGTTAAAAAGATCGAAGGGGGAAAAAAGAAACAATCTGTGCTCAGAGCATTGCTTTTATCTGGCTCTCGACAGTTTGAGTATACACCAAAAAATGATTTTTAGTGCGCTTTAAAAGCTCTCTAAGTTGTTTTCTTCTCTTTCAGGAAAACGGAATGTATATAGAAACATATTGTTTCAAGTAGCAGCTGAATTACAAGTTTAAAAATAGGATATTTTGGTTGAATTTATATACTATATTTTTTTTTTTTCTATGTAAGCATTAGTCTCCCAAGAAAAGTACATTCTGTTTTTGTGCATGCCTTATTGTGAGCGATACATGTTCCCTTATCCTGTAAGCAGTGCTGTCTGGCACATCCAATACCTTTTGGCAGGTTGGCTCTTATAATATATTGAATGTTATCTTTTTTGGAGGATGTTGGCAGATGTCTGTGTCCCGGCACTGAACTAGTGGGAAGGGAGGCAAGAGACACCTGGGGTTTATTGCGGAGCTCTGTTGGAAGTGGAAGGGGGAGTCAGGGAGATGGGCAGCGGAGGGTGCTACGATTTAACTCCCTTGTGCGGGGCAGAAAGCAGCTATAGCAGGGGATATTTTAAGCTAGTATACAGGGGAATGAGTGAGATAATGTAGGTGCCCATCTGGGAGCTTTATTTCCTTTATTTCTTGTCTGAGGCTGGAGAGAAAGACCAGAATTGGGGGACGTTCAGACTTTTTTTCCCCCAAAACTCCCAGGGGCAGGGGAGGGAACAGGGCACTGACTGCAGACCCCCTGTAAAAGACCAAAGTAAGGAAAGGAGACCAACTAATATTTTCTTCCAGTCTTACCGAATGACCTAGCCAAAATAAGCATAAAATAACAACAGCTGTTGAAAAAAGTCTAAATCATGTGCCTGTAACAACAGATGTTTCCATAAGCCATTGATTTTTAGGTTGTCCCAGCTTAAATAAATACATTCTATATGTATTCTATAAATACAGTACAGGGGTGAAAAGGGTCAAAAGGGTAAAATATATCTAGGAGAGATTTCTGTACTTAGGAGAACTTTTTAAGCTGTCAGTGAAGCTGTAAACAAAGTTGCACCAAAATATATAGTGGCTTTTAGTTTAAATTGTGTCTTTTTTCTTGTTACTGGCTGCTGGGGTTAACAAAGAAAATATTTTTCTTTCAATAGCTTTCAGATCTTTTGCTGGGTATTTTTTCTTATGCGTCTGCATTAAATAAGCCCATTTAACAAAACCTGATCCTCTTATAAACATGGAATAATGACAGTATCCCACATGTGGGTTTCATTAATTTTTGCATGTTTTGAAGTTGCCTTTTTTTTTTCTCCGAAAGGCTAACTTCAGAAACAGCAGAGATTAATGCTGCATAATAGCCAAAATGACAAACTGAGCAGTCAGCAATTCTAACTTGGGACAGAAGGGGTTTCTAGTTAAATTATTTAACCATTACATAACGAAAAGGGTATTTTTTTCTGCGCAGAATGATGCTGCGTTATCTGTGCTCCTCCCCCCAGTTGCTGTTACTGGTTTGCCTTGATTGAACTGGCATCAGTTCCGCTGATTATCTGCAAGCTTTCTGGCTTCTGAGTCTTGTCAATGTGTTGGATTTTAGACCCAAGAGAGAGCACCAGAACATTTCCCCTCTTCCTCTTACGAAAACAAAACCAGCCCTTTCCTTGCGGTCACTGGTGAGAAATTTCACATGCTCTGTCTTCCTTGTCTGCAACGTGGCCACCTTTGGAGCTCCTGGGATAGCCCGAATCTGTAGGATAACTCAGGGAAATTGCAAGGCTCCCAGATTTAATAGATGCTGGATTTGGACATTACTGGCCCCAGTTATCATTGTCCATTGACTTAAGTTTGTTTATTTATCTATTGATTAAAGCTGTTAAATGGATGGAAGTGCAGCAGCTGTGGCAGGTGGGGAATTAGAGAGAGGAGCACAAACCCCCTCTTGACTAAAGTTTTCCTAAAACACCTGTATTGACCCAAAATTCCCAATGTTTGCAGGGACATTCCCTACCTTTAGCTTAACAGAGAGGAATAGGAGCCAGAGTCTGGATCCATTATTCCACCAAATGTTACTAAGGGGGTCTTTGAAAAGCTGGTAGAGCAGATGTAGCATTTGTTAGTTTATAACCTTAAAAAGAAATATTTTATTATTTTTCTGGAGCAGTGTCAACAGTTGAGAAAATTCCTCACTAATGACGATGCTTCCATATATCTGGCCGTTAATTATACATATGGGTTATGTCCTGAAATTCTTTTCTTAGAGGAGTATTTTCTAAAATTGGGCTAAAGATAACATATTTAGCATGTATTAGTATAGCTGTCCTTAAAGATGGCTTTGTGGACTCGATGAGTCCTTACCCTTGCATACGTGTCTTTAGATTGGAGAGATAAAAGTGGGGTAAAAATTGGTAAAAACAGGTTTCTTCCACAGGGTCAACATTCTTTCCTGGGCTCTGGAGCTGTAAAGACATGTTTGTTTAGTATTCTTTACAGAGGACTACCAGGGAAACGGATAAAACAGTGAGAAAATGAATACTCATGTGGTCCTACAGCAGACCTCCCAGGCAGGAGCTGGAATCCAAATGCCTCCTCTCAAAGTTTGCGTTGGATTTTATTTCAAGTTTCCAAATGCATGTAGAGAGGGCATGAAAATACTGGTTGGATGGGAGTGTAGGTAGGAGGGTGAGCTGGAGTGTCTGTTATTGCTGGGGAGAAGAGGGGCTTGGCCGCACTCAGAGCATCTCACTTACCCGTCGGTCTGAGATCCTCCTCGCCACAAAGCAAACAGAAAAATAGGAAGGGCAAAACAAATACCCCGGTGTCTTCAATCCTTTGCCTTCGTTGGCAGCCAAGTGAAGAAAAGGACCTGGAAATATGGGTGCCTTTGTGCAGTGCTCTGCTTTCCCACCACTTCCCCTCCCAGGCTTTCAAGTTACAAGATGAAAGAAGAGATAACTTTTTCCCTTTTGACAGGGTGACCGGCCAGGACAATACATGGTCGTGTGGGCTTCCCAAGGGCTGGGTCGTAGGGACTTCAATTAAAAAGGGAAAGAATTAAAAAAAAAAAAAAAAGGAAGCTGAATCATTTTCTGGCATGATTTATTCATCTGAGTGACCCATTTCAATTTCAATTGGATTACAGTGACTTAAACTTGGAGGCATAAAAGAATGGTAAAAGTTGAATAATTTCCTCAGCTCAAGATGTGTCATTTTTATATTGTCTATTAATTTTACTCACTGATACCACACGTCATTTTTGTTGGGCTTTATCCGCCAATTCATCTATGTAATCTGCTATCCTGTCTCTGTTTTTAGCTACATACATAAGTTCTTTAGATAGAAGCATCCACCAGGCGTATCCTGGAACCCATCTCTTATTATGACAAGGCATCCCAGGGCGGCTCCGGCGATGTCTGTGCTCCCGTGCTGCGCCTGCAGCATCGGGTACCCAGCTGGGATTTCAGAAGACAAGGTGATTTTTCCTGCACCCTGCAAATACAAGGTGGTCGGTCTCTTTTCCTGCACAAATACTCAGCCAAATTTTTAACTTCTTAGAATGGTTAGAGTTTGAAGGGACCTTAAAGATCATCAAGTTCCAACCCCCCTGCCACGGCCAGGGACACCTCCCACTAGAGCAGGTTGCTCAAAGCCCCTTCCAGCCTGGCCATACCTTGAACCATAAGGCTTTACTTTTTCTGGAATTTGTTATTATGGAATAATGAAACATATGTTTTTATTTGTGTAAATCAATACTTTCTTGTATCCTGTATCTATCCCAGTCATGTCAGACATGTCTTTTTATTATGCACGGTATAAAAATGGCAAATTCCTTTGAGTTTTGCATTTGTGAAATTTACAGATAATGGAACATCCCCTTTCTTGCATTTGGGATAAATGCAATAATCTCTGATTTAAATCACTGCAGGATGAGTTACTAGACATTGCTCGTTTGGGTTTAGTGTGGATTGAGCAGGCCTTCAAATATTTGGTGGATACCCGTTGCAAACCAATTTCGAATGGCTTGCATAATGTTTACGATGGTTTGAAAACTCCTATAAATACAATCCACTGTTTTAAATACTTTTATTTATATCATTATCTTTCCAGATCCCAGAAATTGTAATCCTGCATTGAGAGTGGGAGGCATGAATCATCGTAATTAGCAAAGATTATTGCTCATTGTGTGCATGTAAAATCTGCACCTTCATTACCAGCAACTGAAAAACATGAAGGGCAATGTAAGCTAAGCTGACACAACCAGCCTTGGTGCTGGATGGGATCAAAGAAGTTAATGTCCTTTCAGATGACCCCCTTCAGCAGCAGCTTCAGCCTGTACTGAGCCGGCTGTGATACCAAAAACATTTTCTCCCATCCAGATGTCTTGGACCTCAAGATTTTTGCATTTTACCCATCTGTAGAAAATTAGACCTCATGCCCTGATGGGAAGTGCAGGAGTCCCAGAGGACACAGGAGACATGCAGCTCAGGTTGCTTTGCTTTTGCAGGTCATAGGTGCTCCTTGACAGCCCGTTTTGGGGGTTGTTCCCACTTTATCCACTTGTGGTTTCCTTTCCCCATTTTCAGGATGCTGGAATTCACAGGGTGAAACACCGTGTCCGGTGTTTGACAGCAAGTATTTCTCTTGACTCTGTTAACACGCTGAATAAATATCTGTGGCGTGGTCCAAGATCCCACAGCACTTCAGCCAGCCAGACATCTCAATTTGCAGTTATTTTTGGTAAAGGCAGAACTAGATGTTGCAAACTGATGTAAAGTCAGCTGAGGGGTTGCTAATCTCTTGCGTGGGATGTGTTTCTCCTGTAGCCGTTTGGGAGCAGTGGGATGGGCAGTTGACTTCCTCTGGAAGGATGTTCAGGCATGCTCCGTGGCACACCAAAGCTTCAGTATTTTTCCGAAGGTTATTTGGACAATAGAAATTCCTGAGAAACGTACACCGAGTCTCTGAGAAATATTAGAAAATGGAAGGTCAGGAAATGGCTGAAGGTCTCTCAAGGTGTTTTTGTATTTTCTCAAAACACACGCTCCCTGTATCCATATGGCTGACAGCTCTCCAAGCCCTCCTCATTCCTCCTTCCTGGTTCTTCAGCTGTTTATTAGATGGTTATGTCTCTGAGCTCTAACGCAAGCTGCAGCTGTACGGTGGTTTGTTTGGATATAAAATTCAGCTTGGTTGTGTTGTCTCAAAGCACAGTATCGCTCTGCGAGGACGTGCCTCTCTCCAGACCTTTGCAGAAGGATCTGAGTGCTGTAAATAGGGGAGTTTTAAGAGAGTTGGGGCTGCCCAGGCCGGAGAATAAAACTTGTTGGTACTATTGGGCGATTTGCCCCAAGGATTAAATTGAGTTTGTTAATCTCGAGGTGTTTTAGGACCAGGATGGTGAAGGTTTGTTCCCTGCGTCACTGGCCTTCCCTCTTACAGCAGCACGGTTGCCTGCCACAGCTGGGATGCCTGTGACGTCTGATCACAGGGGACTGTCCACATCCCTCTCTGTGGCTCCTCTTCTTTCTTTAGGGGCATCCAAAAATCACGACCACCCCTTTGGGGCTACCTCATGGAGGTGGACGCTGCTTGGTGGGATGCTGGCAGGTTGTGCCATGGCCAGAGGGATGTGGCCCTGGACCAAAGTGCCACCACAGGGATGTGGATGGATGGATGGATGGATGGATGGATGGATGGATGGATGGATGGATGGATGGATGGATGGTGAGAGCTGGTTGGTCACAAGACTCCTCTCAGTCTTACAATGCTCCTGCAAAAACGAGAGATGCATTATCTGGCATCCACGGTTTTTTGCCTGGGTCTGCAGCACAAGTGAGAGTCAGCAACTGCCTGGTCTTCAAAATCCATGTTGGGGCATCCATTTTGGTCTCCTCTCACACGGGTGCTGACCTGCCTCCTGGCAGACACGATGGATGTGCGATCCCTTCCAGATTGGACGCGTTCCTCTTACAGGCTTTTTGTAGTATTAGAGTGCAGATTTCCTTTGCCTTATTTAGTTTTAGAAAAAAAAGAGGTTTGTTTTGTCTATCTCTGTAAGTGCCAGAACCAGAAAATTTTTCAAACCCTTTCCAAGAAGCTGATTTAAGAAAAGAGCAGTTGAAATGCTAATTCTTCTCTCTTGCTGTCTGACGAATTTATTATCTCCTGTGTTTAGTGCCCAAAAGTGGGTTTTAACTTGCTTAAAACAGGGAGAATTTTTTCCTTTCATCTACTGCTCCATTAGTTTGTATCAAGAGCCACCGTTAAAAAAGTTAATACGCCGGAGTATTTCTGCAGATTGCATCATTTTCAGTGTTTCATAACGATATGGCAAAAGTAATTTGAAACAGATAACAATAGTGCAGTCTGTTTCAGAATAACCATGATTTCCTTGTCATTAAGAGGTCTGTGAGCGGGTAGAGGAGGAGGAGTTTTATCTGGATGAGTTACAGATCATATGGTGCGATCGAGCGCCTTTCCCAACCCCCCCCAACCTCTCCCCATCCTCTTCCCGCCCTCCTTTTCCTTCCCTTGAAATCCGCAGCGCTGGACTTTGGTTTGGATATGAAACGATTGGATAGTTTCAAGCTCCTGTCTGCACAAAGTGGCTCAGCTCTTCCAGATGTTTTCAATAAGGAGCCCAGAACTGTCGCATCAGCAGCCGGTGGCCAGGGCTGCTGCTCCCCTCTCTGCTCCATTTTGAGCAACTGGTGGAAGAAGAAAGAAAAAAAAAAAAAAACCCCAAAAAAAAAAGGAATTAATTACTCCTCGGAGTAGGTTTTTGGGGGTTTTGAGGATTGGTTTTTTTGTCATGTAATCTTAACCCTCTGATTGTCTGGTGTGTTGTGCTGCTGAGCCATAGGCACTATATACTGTGCGAACGCGTGTGTGGCGGTCGAGGGGCTGCCTCAAATAGATGGACAAAGGAGACTGGAAACATTTGTTCTGCTTCGTCCGGGCTGAGTCTGTCTCTGTGTATGTAAGGCTGGGAGCAAGGCAGGATTTCTGGCCCCAGACAATGCAGCAAAAGCCCTACCTAATGTGGGAAAAGAGTGATGATCTCCCAAGGTGGTGGTGGGAAGAGATTGTCTGGCACGTTATTTTCTATTTGTTTCTATTACATTTCTCCCCCCTCCCGCCCCAACCCCCTTCAGCAGTAAAGTCTGGAAATTAAGATGAGATGGACTTTGGGTGTCTGTAGTCGTCATTGGTCTCCTGATCTTGGCTGTGAGTCAGGAACATTAACCACAGGAAAACTCTTGGAACAAATTGGGGATTTGGAAGCTTAAATCTGAAAAGAAAAAGAGAAGGGAGGGAGATATATTTTGTGGGTTTATTTGTTTGTTTGTTTGTGTTGATTATTTCCCTCGGTGGCTGAAGGTGTAGAGAAGTCCAGAGGGATCAGTTGGCAACCTTTACTAAATCAAGACACGTAATTATGGAGGAAGGCAGGTTATCATCTTGATTCACAGGCAGGACATGGACATGTACAGAGTGCTGGGACGTGTCCTGTGCCCAGAGTCACCCTGCCTGTGCCTTCCACCAGAACTTTCTGTTCCCTCCTACCCCATGAAAGCACACGCTGGGTTACTTGTGGCTTTTGGCCATAACAAGATGCTTGTGCACAGCTCAGAAAAATTGGCCTCCTGTTTTTAACTTCCTGTGATGAAGGTTGTGCATCTCCCAGCCTGTCTCCCGTTCCCTTTGGTTAGAGATGTTTCTCATTTATCTTTATGTGTAGGAAGCGGGTGATGATGTGAGCCACAAAAACCCGAGTGTTGATGCAGCGACAAGTCAGACCTCGCTTGCATCTCCATGGAAGACATGCTGCCGCAGTGAGCAGCGATGCTCACATGGTGGTCTTCTCTGCCAGGTGGGCGTTGCTGGAGCCCTGCAGCTAGACATCCCTTTCTGGGTGCCAGAGGGGCTCTGCGGCTCTAAGGTGAGGTGCTTTAAGTGGAGCTGTGCAGTTGTTGCTTGGATAAGTCTTGGCCTTGTATACCAGCAGCCGTAAATAAACTGATTTGAAAACAAAACAAACTGCTGGATCAGTTAAAAGAAATGATAGGAGTGATCCGTAATGAAACGTTAGAGCATCATTAATGCACAGCAACTGCTGCAAATTCCTTTACCTGAATGAAATTCACACAGTCTGTTTATAGGTTCATGTCTTGTAAATTTAGATTTGAGGAAATCCCTGCCTTTTATGGTAGTGTTTGAGGGGCTGGAATGCTGTCACAGCCATTTCTGATTCCTCATCTCGACAGGCACATGATTGCTGGGATTCATTACTTGTGGAGAAAACTGGTGGCTCCAGAAAGTCCCCAAAGTACTACCACATTTCGTGTGTGTCCTAATACTGAAAGCAGAAGCTCCGCTCGTTGGTAAGGAGTCATTGGCTGAGCTCTCGAGCTGGGGATTGTAGCTGTAGGAGAGCCTCATAGAGGAGATCCTCTTCAGTTCAGCTGGTGGAGATGAAGCTTTGGGTTGTGAGGGAGAGACTGGAGCCTAATGAAAGTGGGGCGAGATACCTCGCGTTGAGTAGGTAAGAACATACCCGTGTCACTTACCGGGAGGAGCTGGTCCATTGTGAGTCCCCGGCCCACTCCAGTGCATGAGGGTGATGTGATGCCCAAAGGTGGACCTTTGAGTAGTGACAGGCCACCGTGCCACCAAGCTGTGCTGTAGTCTTAGGAAAAGACACCCTTCTCAGCTGTCTTACTGAGTCAAAGTTTAGAGGGTAATTACGCTTTTGTGTAATCTGGCTGTAGAGGGATTGGAGGTGTCTTATCCAGGAGAGCCCAAAAATAGTACTTTATTTTGCTGTAAACTCCTGTTCTTCAGTGTTTTACCAAGCAGGCGCGGAGGAGGGTCAGTTCCTGTGTTGGTCACAGGCAGGCTGATGTGCAATGGGTTTGGGTGGCCAGAAGACTGGGTAGCACTGGAAAGAGAGGAACTGGAGTGTCCGATTGCAGTGAATGGGTTCAGAACCCTTAACTGAGCTCCATGAGCGGAACAAATCCCAGCAGGAGGTGGGCCAGTCCCCCCCACACCACCGAGGATGGCTCTTGGAGATCTGCAATTAAGCCTTGGGTTGATAAGTGCCGTTTCCGATGTCTGTGTTTCCTGCTTTGCAACACAGGATTAATAATTCCTCCATTTCCAGTTTTTCTACTCAGAAAAGCAGCAAGTTCTGTTGGCTACAAACTCCCATCCACAGAAACATACACACACTTCCCCTTTTCTTTTTTCTTTCTCTTTTTCTTTCTTCTTTTTTTCTTTCTCTTTTTTTCTTCTTTTTTTCTCTTTTTCTTTTTCTTTTTCTTTTTCTTTTTCTTCTTTTTTTCTCTTTTTCTTTTTCTTTTTCTTTTTCTTTTTCTTTTTCTTTTTCTTTTTTTTTTCTTCTTTTTTCACCACCCCCCTTTTCTTTTGAATTGGTGAATGAGAGAATGTCTAAAGCCGGGGAAGTATGGAAAGATTTCATCCCTGGAGAGGTCAGGGTGGGGTGGAAAGCGGAGGGGGCTGCGAGGGGGGCAGTTTGAAAACAGGAAACCATGTGGCAGCGCACGCAGGGCCCAGCTGATGTGAATGAGCTATTGAGAGGGGAGAGACGCTCCCACTGGCCCAGCATTAGAAAGACGAAAAAAAAAAAAAAGGAAAAAAAAAAAAAAAAAACTTAGACTTTGTTGGTATTTTTTCTAAAGAAAAAAAAAATGATCTGCCTTTCAGACTGGAATAAAAGAGGGAAAATTGTATTTTCTGGAGAGCAAGTTGCTGAAATCTTTTGCTCTGTGTTGGAAAAAAAAAAAAAAGAAAGTAAATGGCTGATTTCCTTTTTTTTCTTTTCCTTTCTGTGTGTGTGTGTGAGTGTGCACTGATTAAATCATAAGTTTCCATTCCTGTTTCAGGGAAGCGTTAAGCCTGAAATTATCTTTCATTCACCTGGCTTGGGGGCGAGGGGAAAAGGCTTTTTGCCTCTCCAAAAACACATCCCTTTGCTTCTCAGTCTCTTTTTTGGACTGAGCAAACGCGCCGAGTGCCTGTAGCCGGAGGTGGAAGAGGCTGGCAAAGAAAAGCTGCTTTTTTTCTTTTTCTTCCCCCCCTCCCTCCTCTTTTTCTTCTTCTTTTTTTTTTTTCCCCTCTGTCTGAAGAGATGAATCATGCTCCCACAACTGCAAAGAAATTTTGAAAGCTGGGAGAACACTGGTGCAGGACTAAAAAGGCAAGTAGTGACGTCCCAGCCCAAATCAGGAGGGGAGTGGCTTTATTTCATTATTTTCTTTCCTTTTGCCCTCTGCTGTCATTAGAAATTTAAACTTAACGCAAAACTGAGCCCTCCTGTCTGGCGAACAGCAGAACGAGTCAAAAGGAGGAAAGTACCTTTTTTTGTTGTTTCTTTCAGTGCACGAGGACGTGAACAAAAAACCCACACGTTTGTGACAGTATTTACGTTGGATACGGTGATCGGCTTTTTCTTTTTTCTTTTTTCTTTTTCTTTTTTTCTTCTTTTTCTCCTGAATTACACCCGCCGTGGCTGAGCCTACCTTCTGCCTTCCTTCTGTGGAGCGTCAAGGTTCCTGCTGCACACATCTGGCTTTTGTTCTCTTTTCAGGCAGGATTTTATTCTGGTGCTTTTTGGATATCAAAAGTTGTCTGGAAAACGTGGTGTGTTTATTTTTTTTTTTTAATTATTATTATTACTATTACTATAACAGGAAGGCTGGTACCATTCTTAGCAATTGAAAAAAAAAAAATCCTCTATGTATAAAGCTCTCTTCAAATATCTTTTGTTTGCTCTAAGTCCCTGCGTTGCCTGTATAAGCGAATCTGTTCCGAGAAGACTTTCTCAGCCGGTGGCAGCTCGGGGATTTTCTTTTTCCAGTGAAGAGGCTCGGGCAGGAGGGTGTGCTGGGACACGGGGACTCCTCTGAGCACGTATGTGAGAGGTCTGGAGCACACCCAGCCGTGGTCAGCCCAGGGTTCATGGTGGGCTCTGCTCCTCCGCTCCTGGCTTTTTGGACAAAATGTACGAACGCCACAAGAGGCGATACAGCCTGTGCGACATCTCCAAGGTGGACAGGACTGTAGATGTTGTGTTGTTAAAGGTATGATGTTTATGTACACTTATTTACGGGTTCCTTTCCCCTTCTCGAAGGGGTCGATCTGCTCCCTGCTGTCCCTGTGCCCCCCCCCCCAGCTGGATGGTGCCAAGAAGGGGGATCAGGTGGAAGAAATCTTACCTTTCAGCCTGGAGATGGCTCTGAGTGCTATCAAACCAGTTCATGCCAAATATTATTATCCCTGCAGCCAGCTAATCTCTTGGGGGATGCAGTCAGATACTGTTTTGGAGAGTTCTCTCCACCCACTTTCCCTGTCCTCTGCCGTTAAACGGTCCCCCCCAGCTTTGCAACCATCACTGTTTGCAGGTGGGTTTTCTGTGGAAGGTGCCGTTGGGCAAAGAGTTTTCATCTCCAGTGGTCACTTTTGGGGTTGAAACGCACGTGTGCCCC
Source organism: Nycticryphes semicollaris (assembly GCA_013400055.1). Classification (NCBI taxonomy): domain Eukaryota; kingdom Metazoa; phylum Chordata; class Aves; order Charadriiformes; family Rostratulidae; genus Nycticryphes; species Nycticryphes semicollaris. Next base: position 99,564 of record VXBJ01003379.1, on the reverse strand, counting down.
CAAAAGAGGTATTCTGCCAAAAAAGGCACGGTGGATCTTCCTTTGCCTCTGGTTTTTGTTTGTGTTTGAAGGGAGGGAGTTGCTGTCGGTCTTATTGTTTGGGTGTGAGTTTTGTCTGAAGATGGGTTGGGAGCAAGAGCCAGGAGTGGCTCTTGGCTAATTGTCCCAGTGTGTTCCTCCTCTACTCTAAAATTAGCAAGTGCTCCACCAAATGGCACAATGGCAGTCTGGGAATGTCCTGTCTCTGTAACAGCTTTTTGGAGCTTCAGCAGTTTCCTGGCAAAGTGGATGGAAATCGGAAAGCAGCCAGAGGGACTGCAAAACACAGCCCAACTTAGAGATCTGAACTCCTAGAAGAGAATTTCCTTTCCCTCTCCCCTTTTTCTCTCCTTTTCTTAGCTGAGGCAGTGGGTTTCTGCAGGATCCTATGGCTTCCTTTTTTATGATTTTTGCTTCATGCCCTTCTTTCCAAGGTGAGATGAGAGTGTGTAAAAAAGTTTATTTCCAAATTATTTTTGTTCAACTTTATCTGCACTAAAATAGACCTAGCACTTGTTAACTTGCTGTGTTTAGGAATGAAAATATTTTCCTTTAATTCAGTGTATCCCTTGGGTTTTGGTGACAAATAACCATAACTTGTTTTCTCTACCAACTCAGTTTTGTTGAGTATTTTTGAACTCACGTGCTAATGATGCTGGGTGAGGATTGAATCCCGTGGTATTCAATCTCTAGACACCCTATGAGTCGTTAAAAAATTGTAGACATATTGTGCACACACTACTCGTGTGAAATAAGTGCTTCATAATTCTTGGGAGAAGACCTGGTACCCCTGACAGCCTTGCTTGCCAATATAAAAACCATAATCTTTTCCTTGATGGAGAGTATCTGAATGCCTGGGTTGCAGCGTAATTCACTGTAATTATCCGACTTCAGTATTTCTGATGTCACCAGTTCCTTAAATTAATTTTTGTTCAGCAAAGCTTGGATTTTATAAACAAAATGTGGCTCTTGTTAGTTCCCCACCAGTATTTTCCTAATCGAGTTTCAAAGCTGTGGGTTATACTGGCTGTTCCTGCAAATGACTCAGTGTCCCTGTACGCGTGTGCACGCATTGCTGCACCCAACATGGGCTGAACAGGCTGCAGATGTTTAAAATAGCAGGGCGCCGGTGACAGCCGGGGTTACAGGCAACTTGAGCTAGATTTTGCAGTCATTCTTCATGTTTTAGCTTGTTTCTACAGCTACATAACCTGTAGATGAAATTAAATGTTGATGATGTGGGGATCCAAGCCAGCACTAGAGTGCGTCAGGGGCAGATCCATCTCTTGACGTTAATGGGAGTTGGATCAGACCCTTAATGAGGGAGCTGCAGGGGCGGGGTTTTTCATTGGGTTTGTTTTGAATTAAAATACTGAAATAAAGCCGCACCTTATCTAGGCCGCTGTATTTTGGGGAGTTTAGAGAGCAGGATTTCTTGGGTGTCAAGTATTGACAAGCAAATAAATAGCCTTACAACAAAAGCAAACCCAAATAGGATCCACCAGGAGTGTTTGATCTGGATGAAGTTGTAACAGGATGCCTGCATACGCATGAAACAGCTTTTAATTTGGCCTGCAGATTGGCTTGGACAAGACCTCTTTTCTTTAAGTGGTAGATGAATATGTTCTTTGCTTCATTTTAAGACGGGGAACTTGGTAACCATGGCATGGGAAAGAAAAACAGCTGGTGGAGAAGGACAACTGGGACAAGTTGTGAACAAAGAACATTTTGTGTCATTTCAGTTGCTAAATGTTTATAGATGGGATTTTATTTGCATTGATTGCAACCGATCGTAGATACAGCCGGAAAAGAACATTGGTTCCTACCGACTGTTTTGCAACGCCACGTGTCTTCAGAAGGGTCAGTGTGTTGGGGGCTCAAATTTTCCGTGTTTAGATCACGCCTGGAACAGTGGCTTGTGGCGTTACGAACAAAAACCTCGGCAATTTGGGGGCTTGATGCGCAGTTATTTTTAGCTTTAACATTCCTTCTTCCTCCCGCCCCCCCATAGGAAGGAGCAAGAGGCAGCGGGTACGTCCCTGTCCCTGCCCTGATGTGGTAGGTCGGGCTTCATCTTTACTGTGGCTCATTTTGCTGCTGCAGGGATGCAAACGTGATAAACCTGGTTACGGGGCATGGTGGTTTGCCACCGTACAGGGAAGCCTGGGTGATGCAGAAATGGCAGAATAACTTGCCGTGGTCTTTTCCTGTTGGGATTGCATGGAGGCAGAGGAGGGAGAAGGTGTGGGGGCGTGTAGGACATCAGCTTGTCTGCAGAGTTTATGAGTTCTGAGTGGCTACGTGCAGGGTAAAGCAGGCTGTGCTTTCTTATTCCAAGACCCAAAATGGGAAGTCGGAGCCTGCCAATGTGTGAGGTGGCAGCCCTGTCTCGTTCTTGTGTTGTGCCTGTTACCACACATAAAACTGTCTAGGGAAAGAAGGCGAATGCCACACTGGCTGGCACCTTGCAGTAGGTGTGAAGTTAGACAGGCGTTCCAGTCTGCGTGAACAGGCTGTGCTTTGCCAAGCTAGAAAATCAGAGAACGGGAGACTGAGTAATCACACCTGGAAATATCTTGGAATTGTTCATTGCCTGTATCTACGTTTCGCCTTTGTAGATTTGTTAAGTGGTGGCAGAAGGTGTGTAAGCTCTTTTCATCACTAGGGAAACGAGGTACAGTTTACTCTTCAGATGAACAGTTGCCATTCGGCTTCCAGTTAAAAATCAGAATGTTACTCACGAAATTAAAACTAAGCCCAGTGTTCTAAAAATAATTAAGGCAATTTGAAATGAAAAGGGGGGCTTCTCAATCTGTTACTCTGCTCCCTGGGAGAGGGCTGCTCTAGGAGCTCTCCCGGCTCTCTGGAATGAACCCTGCCCACCTCGGGCAAAGTGCCTTTTGCAGCATCCTAAGCTAAATGTAGCATGTGGAGAAGTTCTCCAAATTAATTGAAGCTAAGGCTTCCTCCATTGTATGTTGTCATACTTAGAAAGCGTGTTTATGTTTTTCTTTGCATTTTGATTTTTGGTAATTTGCCACATTAAGTATGTTCTTCCTCAGGGTTTTGGGTCTCATAGAACTTTGTGGCCTTAAAATGACTCTGAACTTCAATCCTGCATCTGTCTGCAGTGGTTTGGTTATTGGTGGGACAGCAGGAGAAGAGTGTATTTATGGTGATGTGGAGAACTTTTGAGTTTACCTGTTTGTATCTTAGGTAGAATTAGAACTGAAAGGATAACTTAAATGAAACTAATGTGTTTTCACCTTAGGCAAAGACGTGTTTGTGGGAATTTTGCTTCCATTTTTGTCAAGATGCTTTTTATGCAAATCCATTGCTGCTGTCTTTAAAGCTTGATTAAAGTTTGTTGTTACCAAGACGCTAATTCTGCTAGTGGGGCAGGACATCCCAGTGCCAAGGGCTGGAAAATGTTCTTGCTTCTTTCCCTGGTTGGGGTGTTGCCAGGGGTAAAAGTGCACTCTAGGAATTCAGCATTGCTCTTACACCACAAAGTGCTAATTTATTCAGTCATTTAAAATGTTCTGTGGTTGTAGGAGCCTCTTCTGGTGTAATCCTTTAGCATAGCTCTCTATAGCACTGCTCACTCGTTGCTGTCAACGAGGTAACTTTGGACCTCCATGAAAAAAAAACATTGTCCCGATATGATGTCACCAAATCTGTAAAGATAAAAGGCTTGGTGTAGCATATTCAGAGTGCTAGAAGATAAACCTGTATAGAAATCATTGCAGAAGTGCAAGCGTTGTCACTTTGTCCCTTTTGGCAAACGTTGGCGAATGGTCTTTGTGTTCCTCATGCATGTTGTAAAACCATCCCATAAAGCTGATGCCAAGAAAATACTCAGTGAGATTACAACGAATTTTAAAAATTCTGGAATTTGTAAATTATTTGCTATGTCTGCTCTGCATATCATCTGGCAAGATGACTGTCAAAGCAGTGGGGTTTGCTCTTAATGTGAGTTTAGAGTGTATGGAGTGTTTCCATCAACACTTGTTGAAGGAAGACGATGAAACGACCTCCAGGTGCCCCATCCCTCCTCTTCCTTTTAAAAGAGGTTTGGAGGATCTTGAAAGGTGGTTTTTGTCAAGGCGTTGAATCAAGTGCTGCTTTAGTTTTAGTTCAGGAATTGAAAGAGATGATGGGATTATTCCATCATAAATGGAATTGTAAATTTAAAAGTTGCTCAGAATAAACATTGAGTTCCAGTTATGTGTACAGATTTCTTCAGTGAAAACTATCCCAGAGGAAATTTTCAGAAACGGGTAGTTCCTAGAGGAAAATTAAAATTTGCATTAAAATTTAGCCAATTGTAACATTCATCACTGTTAAACAAAACAGTTATAGTTGCTTTTAAAGTATTGCTTGTTTTTTGCTATTTTTGATCTTCAGTGGATGTTTCAAAACTTTCCTAGTGTCAGTTATTGCTCACTGTGATCTTAAAGGTACTTAAATATAACACCAAGCAAGCTGGAATTACTGTACTGAACATTTTCCTACGTGCAGTGGTATCTGATTTTAGCTGCAAGGTAGAACTTAGTCTGGAAGCTGCAGGGAAAAAAAGAAGGAGGAGAGAAGTGGAAACTTGTAAAGTTAGGACAAAGTTAAAACAATATGGAGGGAAGATGAATCTCTAGAGATACACTAGGAAATGAAAGTTAAAATAGTCTCGTTTCTTCTGCTCTGGAGATGTTGATTTATATCGTTACCGGCGAGACTGACAAGTACAAACTTTTAAAATAGTGGAAGATTTCCTGAGAGGTCAGTGTGATTTCTTTATTGTGAAACGGAAGGCAAGAAAACTTCAAATAAAACCAGAGGGAGAGAAAAAGTGGGGTTTTTTTCAAAGGTGGAGTGGTAGGAGAGGTGCATGACAGCCAGGTAGCAACTGGTCCCCAGAGTGAATGTTTCTAGCAAGCCCTCGCCGTGCTGCTCTGCCAGAAGTAGAGACATTTTTGAAATGTCTTCTGAGAAGGAGGTCCTGATTCTGGTTTTCATGATCAGGCGCTTCAGAGGACCCGGGAGCACTGAAGGGGCTCAGAGTACTCCTTGGCCAAGACTTGTGCCAGGGGAGAGGAAGGAAGAGCCTGGAAATAGGAGCTGGGGCCAGCCGTGGTCTCCACGTGATGGAGGACATCTCAGCCTTGTTTGTCTTGAAGATTGTCCAGTGTTGTCCTTTCATTGTGCAAGGAGGTTTCTCTGTTAAGTCACTTCAAGTTTCAAATTCAGTGGCTGCAGGAAGACAGTCAGGAGACACTGAGAGTCAGTAAATGCATCCATGTGTGCCCAGAAGCAGCAATCAAACTGTCTGCTGCTTGCAACTCCAGCTGGTGTCCTAAAGCCCTCTTTGGACATTTAGTCTGATAGCGTTTCACAGGCAAACAGAAAAATCCTTTGGGATTCACTTTTTTTGGTGCCTGGGGATGTGCTTCCATGATTCATTCCATGTCTGAGCTGGAGATAAACACATCCAGGCTTCTGCATGGAAAAATAGCTGGTTCTCTGCTGGCTTTTTTTCAAAAGCTGTGTATTGAAACTCTGTTCCCAGAGGCTGTTTCTTATTCCCTTCTGCCGTCTGAACACCACCACATCCTCTGCTCCCCCCCACGAAGATTTGGGATGCCCAGAATCGGTGGGCTACAGTCAGCGTGGGCAAGGCAGAAAGCAAGTGGGGGTTTTATCGTCTTCTCCAGCCTGTGGTCCTGTTCTTGGGCTTCTCTTGGCAAAACAGAGGGGGAAAAAAGGGAGGAATATATTTTACGCAATGGCATCTTCTCCGCAGCCCTTACGTTCTGTACCTGCAGTCCAGAGTAAATCTGAGCAGACTTCAGCTGGTTGAGGAGGGATTCTACTACTCAGTCTTGGACTGTGGAGAGTGGGGTTTTGTGTTTTGTGTATCTGTGGACCACCCAGTTTCCTGAGAGCAAGCAGTAAACCTCCCTCAAATCCCTGTCTGGGCTCGTTTTGGCATAGGGAGTACTTGTATATAGCAGCGCTTTCCTTTGTTTGTATTTTGAGCATGATTATTATTATTATTATTATTCCTGAATTAGGACTACCGAGATAAATACTTAGTTCCTAATGTTTTATTTTGTAGCTAATCAGGTATATCTGAAACAGCACCTTGAATCGCAGCGTTGCGCTCTCGTTGCTTTTTGGTTTTTTGGGGTTTTTTTGTAGAAAAAAACAAAACTTTTTTCAATACTTGGCAAAGGCACAGGGCAGAGGAGAGAGCTGGCTGGGTAATGGGAAAAATACTCAAATCTTTTTTGAAAAAATGCCAATGTCTATAATGCATTTTCAGTGAATGACTCAATTGGTTCTATTAAAGGAAAAAATATAATGTTAATTCAGTCTAATATAGTTTATTCTACTGCCACTCAAGGGATAGGTTGGAATCCTCCAACAGGAGGGTTTTTTGCTTTCTTACAGCTAATCATTGAAAGGTTGTTCAATTATAAATTTCCAATAGTGGATATCAGTAGAAATCAGGAGTAGTTCCCTTCAATTCGATGGAGATACATTGGTTTAAGAGTAAAGAGGATCAGGCTGAACACAATAGGGAAGGAGTTAGGTGCAAACCGGTCAGAAGGAGGCAGAATTTGATTTGATATCTGAAATGGGCCATTCCTTCATTTGTGTGGACTTGAGCACATTTGCATTTGTCGTCCTCGGTGTGTTCAGGTTCAACCTCTAGATTTACCTTTAATGAAATACAAGATGGAGTGCTGCAAAATAGATTCTGCTTTGTCTGGAGAGAAAAGAATATTAACATGATATTTGTTGACTTTACAGTCATTGTGTAATCATATTTTATGACTTTACAGCTCTTTTAAGACAAAAAATAAATTATACATAAATTCTGCAGTGAAGCTTAGTTGCTAAGAGTAGATACCCCTCAGCCTCGCTGAGGACATGAGGTGTCTGTCTTGTGTTGAAAGAATCCAAGGGGTGACCAACTGTCCATGCAACAGTTAAAATTCAGCATCTTTATGTCACTTTGGAAAATAAAAGATAACCATAGCTTTGAGTATGTACTTGAAAAAGCCTTTCTCAGACTTCAGACTGCCTTTCTTTCCCTTTTCACCTCTGATTTAATATATACATAAGAGGGAGATGTATATAAGGGCATGTGTGTGCAGAGAAGAGTGGGATCTTAGATGTATGTACATATAGGGGTCTCATGGCGTCTTAGATGAATATGTATATAATGCATATGTATGAGCAGAGGCAGCAGCACCTGATAGGAAGTGTACAGCATATCTAGGAAAAAATATCTAAGAAATATCTAAGAAAAATATCCTGTACAGTTGCATAGAGGTGGGGAGGGACCTCCAGGTGGGACATGAACTGAGATCACCCTGAGACCTGAATCTAGTGGAGCACGAGGTCTCCTTCACCTCTCAGGAGGCTCCTGCACATTTTTCCCCTCTCTGATCTTCTCTGCTCCTTCCATATCTCCTCCAGCAAAAGCTGCTGACTGGGGAAGGTCATGACATCCTCACTGCTGGAGGATTTTAAGGGCACCTTAGATTAAGACCTCTCAGATTATAGTTGAGTGTGACTTGGAGCAGCAGAAAGGGCCTAGCTGACCTGTCAAAGGCCCTTCCAACCCCATTTTGTCATCACAGAAGTATGGAGGAGGACAAAACTTAAGGAAGAAAAATGTGCTTAGAAAGTAGTTGACAAGTTTGGGGGAGTGGAGCATTGACTCTGCGGTGCAGTGAGCAGGAGGGGAGCAGAGATTCTGGCTGGAGCCCCTCTGGTGAAGGTCAGGGGGATGCAGCCAGACTGGAGAAAGCACCAGCCAACAACTGCAAATAATGAGTACCATGACCTCAGCAAGAAGGAGAAGGTGGATGTAGGTCATTCGTCAAAGCAGCAAGTCAGGTCAAGGATAGGATAGGTCTTGAGTTTTCTGGAGGGGAAAAAAAAAAGGGTTGGGGAAAGCAATGCATTTTATAACATGGGAGAAAGGAGAGCATTAAAGGGATGAGAGTCCAGCGAGGGACTGGAAAAATGGAACAGGATCACAGAGGGGATTTGAAGGACAGGTCAGAGGCAAAAAGTACATAGTAAAAATTCTCTTTTTGACAGAGGGAGGGAAAAGCAAATTATTTCAGGAGAGGAATGGAAGACCAGAGAGAGGGTAGGAGAAATAGTTGGCATATAAAATCATAAAAACACAGGATTGTCCAGGTGAGATTTGCTGGTGTTTGGAAGAGGTATTTGGCAAGGAGGAACAGCAGAGCTGATGAAGGAGAGACAGCAAAAGGGGCTTCCAGAGTCCACCAGCTGTAGATGAAAGTGACAGGAAGCATATGTTGGATGAGCCAAGGGTTGTGGACAGTCCAGCAGACTTCAGAGTCAGAATGTTGGACAACGCAATGCGAGTGAGGAAGAGTAAAGTGGAGGCAGATGTGGGAGAAGGCTGCGAGCAGATCAGTCATCCTTGCTGAAAGACTGAAAGTCATAGGAAGGGGTGAGGAACAGAGTGAGATGATAAGGTCTCGTGTTGAAATAAACCATGTGATGTGTCTTAGTGTTAAAATGGGGGTTTCTAACCTATTCATCATTTCAGTTAAAGTGCTTCTGGTTCTCACCATGACCTGGGCACTTCCCTAGCCCTTATTTCCACAATAGCAGAGTGCTTTACTATCTTTACAGCACTATGGGTGGAAGGAATTGCTGTTCTGTAGACATTGAACCGAGATGTAAAGCAAAGGAGTCTCTTGCCTGCAGTCCTGCTACAAATGGAAGGGAGAATTGAAGCCAGGTTTCTTCAGTCCTTCAGTTGTAGCTTAAATGCTGGCTCATCCTCCCTCTGAACTCGTGCCTTGAGCGGGAGCCACCTTGAAATCATACTTTCCACAGAGAAATCAATCTTTGGGTGTATTTTAATGGTTTGTTTAGTGATGCTAAAAAAAAATTAGTCATAAGTTACTTTTGAGGTTTTTATTATTGAGACAAATTGAAGCCATAACTATACATCTGCAGTGACATTGCAGTGGCTCAACAGGGATGTTAGCAAAAGTGGCCCTTCTTTGATTTGCTCTGGTCTGTTTTTCAGATAAACCGTGAAAGCTGGTGTTCGTTGGAGCCATGTTCTGATTCTTCTCTGCTGGAACGCAAGCGGACGCACGAGTCTCCAGGTGAGCAACGTGCCGGTGGCTGCTCCATCTGAGAAGCCCTGCAGTTCTCCTCACCTTTTCTTTCCTTCTTCTTCTTCTTCTTGTTTTTGACATCCTAACCTTGGCAGGCAAAATGCGTAAACTAAAGAAAATGTGTAATGAATGTGCCGTGAGTCACTCTTATTAGCAATGGTTGCAGCACTTGACTTACAGTGAGCTTACGTGGTGCCTCACCTTCTTCAGTAATTTTGCATTGGAAGTACATCAGTATTTTGATTTTTTTTTTCATAAATAAACTTGAAAGATTTGATGGACGACACAGACATAGTTTCTAGCCATAATGACAGTACAGTCAGAAATTTAAACTCCTGAATCCTTATTTAGATCCAAACCAGTGGCTTGGTTTTATTTTTATTTCCCTGAAAGTTCCCATGATTTCCAGGCTTCAGGAAGCAGGAAGGTGGTTCAGAGCCATCATTCCCACACCCTGCCCACCAGCCATGCTGAGCTCCCAGCCCTGCGTGCTGGCTGGTGCTTTCTGGCTCTTCCACTGGGACAGAAAAAATCTTGTCTGGGCAAGTTTCAAAGAGGGATTGGTGTCCAAGATTTTAAAAAAAAAAAAAAAAAGCATTTCCTTTCATTGAATTATTCATGTTCAAAACAAATAGAGTAATTTATCAGGGCCCCAAATACTGACTTTGCTTGGAGTGATCATAGAGAGGACGCTTCTTGCCTTGCCCTTATTACAAGAAAGGGTCTCACCTGAACCTCCTTCAATTTATCTGAGAGACTCGACAGAAAAACAGGGATTGAATCACTGAGTATTGATGTGAAATCCAAACCCAATCTTTTCAGAGTGTAGGCTAAAAAGGGATAATGTGGGTGACTGACCCAAAGGGTTTGCTCTAGGTAGAAGTTCTAGCTTCCATCGAAGTTAAATAAGTGGTTTTGGTTGGGGTTTTTTTTGTTTTGTTTTGGTTTTTTTTTTAAATAGCTCTGTTTAGAATAGTCATGAACAGTGAATATCTGTTTTGAGAGTGTTTTACAGGATAGCCCATGGTCTCACCGTGCTGCTTCTTTCCCAATTGTGTCCCCAAATCACTTGGCTCTTGATATCAGACTAATTATCTAATGTGATATCATACTATAGAAATAGGATATTAATTACGTAATCAGCCGTATATACAAATATATGTTAATAATTATAGTAATATGTGTTTGTAACGCAAGCACAAGGAGATAGGTTTTTAAGCTGATTAATGTGCTCTCTGGTCCGACTGAAGCAGGAGGATGATCTCAGGATCTGCAGGTTCTGGCCTTTGTAGAAATAACGGTGTCATGCAGTGTAGAGAGGGCAAGAAAAACCCGAAAACGCATAACAGCAATAAAACCACTAGCTCTGGTAACGTGACTGACTTCAAAATACACAACTTGTTTGGGAATTAGACTTTTATTTTTTTTTTACCTGCTGAATAATCCTGCTGAAACGGCTTGTAAGGATGGAGCTCTCAGATCTTAGAAGGTAACTCCAGAAACCGGTGCTTCTCATTCTCTGTCAGTGGTTTTGAAACGGAAAGCCTGGAGGAGGTTTGAGCATAGCTATGAGCATGGAACTGGGGAGGTTCAGCCCAGTCTTGGAGGACACGAGGCTTTGGAAAATATGCATAAAAGAATTGCTTGGAAATTTTCTTCCCGGGGCTTTTTAATGTATGCAGTTGGGTTTTTTTGGCCTCGATATTACGTGCAGAAGTGTCTTACCATCATCCTTCTAATTTTCACCTGCACCTCCCCAGAGAGGAGCAGATGAGGAGAGCTGTATTGTGAACCCAGCCTGTGCAGGGAGCAGGAGACGAAGGTCACCGTGTCCCCCCCCATCATGTCTGTGCTCTCATCAGAGCTTGCCGGGTCATGGCTGTGGGAGACAGAGCTCAGCATTGTGCAATGCCCGTGCAGTTTGAAGCAAAGAAAACAAACCTGATGAGCAAAGTGAGAAAAGGAGAGGGGGAAGATCCCCCCAAACCCAACTGAAAATAAGGGAGAGGGGAAGGAAGAGAGAATTTGGGGAGGGTTTCCCAGAATTCTGCTCCTCATCATCCCTCCCCTGTTCTTCTTCTCCTCTGTCCCTCTGAGGCTCCTGCAGAGCCTTTTGCTGCCTCTTGTGATTTATCACTGGGGTGAGGTATCCGTCCCTTGGCGCGTATGGACTGTCCTTGCTGATTTTCCACTGGAACGTGGCTCGAGCCCCTTTGTTTTTCAGTCTGGGCTGCGGACACGCTCTGCCGGCTGCCAGCTGGACGGCCGGCTCCCTGGCCCACTCCCTCACAGCCTCTCCACCTCCTCTGTGCTTTTCCCTTTCTTCCCCCCCCTCTCCCTTCTCTTCTTCTCTCCCCCCTCCCTTTTTCCCCCTCGGTGATGGAAAAGCAGGTCAGATTTTCCAGGTTTACCGAAAGGGGAGCAGGACCAGGGAGCAGCCACACCGCCTCCAATAAGTGCTTTTCCAATTCTCTGCCGTGTGGAAAGTCCTCTGCAGGGTGATGGGGTTTCCGACCGGTTTTGGCTCCCCTCTGCCCAAAACGGGGGCAGCCCCACTGCCATCAATTAAATTAACATTATTTCCTCTGAGAGTGCCTCACTCCCAGCACCTGGGCTGTGGCTGGGGTGTTTGATAGCTGCTGTCAGGCGCGGGTGAAGGATGGGGAAGGGAAAAAGGTGGTTTCAAGCTACCCAAACCTGTCATCTTTGCATTGATGTGTAAGGTTGACCCAGCCAAGGATGGAGTTCCTTGGGTGTAATTTAAGAGGGAAACAACATTTTAGTCCATTGGCTCCTCTCCAGGGAGCTCAACATGTTTTGGATCTGTTTAGTTAGAGCAGGTTGCAAAATAACACCTTTCTTTTTTTTTAAAGAAATAAAAACAAAAACCAAAACCCCACAAACTAATAATCAGAAAATATTTTGAGCTGGGGGAAAAAAACGTTCAGTTATTGCCAAAATTGTCATTAATACCTTTGCCTGAAGGCTGAACAAATGGAATGATATACAGGCAGTTTTTTTATGCAAATACATGTCTGTTAAGATTTTTGGAAAGGAAGGGCCTTCTCAGTGGCTGTAGCCTATGTCTCTACTGCTGATCACCCCGATACAAACAGCTGGAAGCATTTTAGGAAAAAGAGATGCAATCCACTTGTATTTCAATGTCAGGAGTTATGAAAGCTGAGAATTTTTAAAGCACGCTTAATTCTTGAGTCTTAAAAAAGTACAGCTTGTCATGGCTTTTGCATACTTGTGCTTTTGCAGTAAGAAGTATCGAAGAAGGAAAGAAATCATCATCCCAATATGTACTGAAAGCACCCTGCCATTTAGAGGGAATTGATTCTTTAATTGGGAAAGAGAGAAACTATTGTCAAGTGACATTTCTACGTTTATTGAATATGAATCTGGTTTTGCAGTGGCTGCAATCGATGCGAAACGTCCTGTTACACTTGGTGTGGGGTACCTGATATACAGCGTATTTATCAGCACCTCAAGTTACAAGCATATATGGCTGCTTAATGCAGAATGTCTCTTTGAATTATGAACTTGAATAATGCATTAAAAGGACTTTGAAACTCTGGAGTAAATTCTTTGAAAATTTGCAGGCCTGGTTTTGGGGAGTGGGCACAGTTTATAAAGCTGTGCTTATCCTTGGTTTTAAATCCTTCAATTTACTGAGTGTCTGCAAGTTGGGTGTGTGGACGCTACAGAAGAACATCAGGCATTAACTCTTTCTGCTTTGCTCCCGTAGAATGTGAGAACTTCTTGGAGGATGGGCTGAACAGCGTCTGTGCCTCATCACAGGGTGTCCTTAAAGGAGAATCCGGGAGCGAGTCTGACCTCTTCCCCTTGCCTGGTGATGGGATGGAAGACCTTGTCTTTGGAAAGGTAGGAATGCCTGGTGGGGATGTGGTTAAAAAAAAGCTCTTAAGTCCCGATTGCATAAACCCGTACTGCAAATGCAGATCATCCTGGTTTCACTGGTGAGTTAGAAACCTGGAAGTGATTATCCTGGAACAGAATAGATGAGAAGGATCTGGTCCTCTCTTCAGGCGCAGCAACATGAGGGATGTATTTACTTGCAGCAGAATTCCAAAACCTGTGCAGCCCCCTCTGTTGAAAAGATGAAAGCAATTTTGACTGTGCAGAAGTAAATCAGGTGCTAGAGGAACAGTTGAAAAGGTGGATTTTCTTGCAAGGTCATTAGGGATTGCACAGATGGTAGGAAAGCAGTCTTGGACTAATGTAGCAAAGAACTTTTTCCCCAGAAAGCGATGACCTCTGCACTGACACCTTCAGAGTCCTATACAGTAATTCTCAGAGGAGCCAGTGTTTTTCTGTAAATTCAGTGTGACTCCCTGGATAGGAAGGAAACACTCACTCTAAATACTTAAGGCCAATTCCAATGAATCGTTTTGTTGCCTAGGTGACATAACTCTTATGCCTTTTTGCGTGCAAGTAGAAGGAAAATGTTTTCAGGTTTGCTTAAAGTCAACAACACAAGTCATTACTAACCTTAGTCATCCCTGTGCCCTTTGTTTTGCTCACGGCTGAGAAGTGGAAGGAGGAGTGGGTGAGACCTGAGGTACAGAGGATGCCTCCCTTTAGCATTAGTTTTTCACTGTCTGCATCAGAGCAGCCTGGATTTATTCAGAGGGTGATCAGGTTTTGCTTTTTCAGAATCATTTTGCTGGTAATTTATGTTCTTCCTGCCATAAGGAGATGATGAAAAAGCACCAGGAAAGAGTGGAGTGATGCAAAAACAAAGAGGATGTGAACCTTTCTTAGAGCAGCCGTCACGTTGGTCTCAGCTCCATGAAATCAAATGCTCAGGTTCAGCTCCAGCTTAACCTGTTTGAGCGGGCACAGTTCCTGCTCTGGAAAACTGAACTTTTAAGAGTAGGTTTCACACTTGCTTTCAGAGAAATATATTTAATGAAAGAAAATTCTGTTTGCTTAAATCAAATCAGATGATGGTGAATATTTTCCAGCGGGACGGGAAACACCACAGCCCAGGCTTCAGTGAGCTCATGTGCTATAAATGAAGAGTAAAGTCATCCTTAATGCATGTGGTAGGGCACAGAGCTCACCAGCCTCACCCTTTCCCATCTCACTCTCAAAGTGATGTGGGACCCTGGATTGTGAGAATGTAAGGCTCTTTGGGAGAGCAGAAGACTGTCTTCAATTTTTTTTGGGTAGAGTGGCTCGAATTATGACAGCTGTCTGCCATTTGAGCCTGATTTAATGCTTGTATGGGGATGAGCGAGGGAAAAGTTCTGTGGGAACACAGTAAATTTTATATAGTACAGAATTTTAGCTTTTGCCCTTTCTTACGTGGCAGGTTTCCTTCTCCAAATACAAGAAAGAAAAATTCAAACTTAAAAAGAATAGGTAGTGCAGTGTGGCAAGGATGCTGCAGGGAAAATGAGGAGGTGATAGGGAAAGCAGATCCTCAATTGCAGTAGAGAGTGGGCAGAGGGAAGAAATTATTTCATTGTAGAAGGGAATTTCTTAATTTGGCAGCCTTTGCATTGTTCTCATTACGTGGGGGATTGTAGACTTTGTCTACAAATGGGTTCAAAAGGTTCCTGAGTTAAGTTTAGGAAGTTGTTCAAAGCTAATCTCAACCTTAGTCACTTTTTTTTTTTGTCTCTGGTTTGCTGACTAACTCAATTCCTTGTCTCCTTTCTCAGGATTTTTCTGAGTACATTTTCTACAGTTAAAGTTATTTCTAGAAGGAGCAGAAACACTAGTTTAGTGTTGGGAGCTTGTTCCGTAATTGTTATTTCTTTTAAGGCTACTGAGCCCAGCTGGTAGAAATGCAAGGTACACTTTTTTAGTTTTAATAACCACTACAATAAGTGCTGGATGTAATCTTTCTTCTGGAAAACATTATAAAATGCATGTCTTGGTTGTAGCTGGTTAGTTAGAAGACTTTTAAATAGTACAATTTCCTTATCAAATTGGGAAGAGAATGTGTTTATGAACAGAAAGAGGATCTCAAACCCTTTCAGTGTTATGGTGTTATTGTTATTACTGGTCCTGTTCTTGTTTCCCCTTTGTACAGAGCAAGAGTTGAACTTTGGTCTTTTAGAGCTGTTTTTTATTGTATAAATCACTCCTCTTAACTGCTTAATGCATTAAGAGAAATTTAGGAAGAGCAAACCATTGTCTGTCCTGGGGCTTTGGGCTGCTTCCACAGATGTCACTTGAAATTCATAGATTGTTAAGGCCTGATTCTATCCCAGGACCGTGAAGAACTGCAGCCTGAGGGGTCACAAGAATTGCAGGTAACCCCTTAAACTGTCCCTGGGGTTCGGTGCATCATCTCCTGGACGTCTCCTGGGGTTTGTTTTTGGTTTTGTTTTTTTTTCTGTTCTGAAGGGCACGTGCTGAGCTGTGCAACATGAGCTGCCGGGTTCAGAGAGTTTTAGCACCAAAACCTGACTTGTTTTTTCAGATTTCAGAGGCTGTCGCTGAAATCCAGGAATCGCTTCCAACATGAGGTCTTAGGCTTCAGCACAATGTTTCTTTTTTTTATTATTATTATTATTATTTTTAATGCGTCAACGCTTCATTCCCATGTCCCCATCATCCTGCTTTTCCTTCTCTGTCTCAGCCAGCCATCTGGGCAGGCTTTGCAACACCCTCCTGCCTGAGTGATTAATGCTGCAATAAGGTCATTTCTCACAATCATCTGGCAGCGTCCCAGGGCGTAGCCCATACGCTTTGCTCATCTTAACTTTTAACCTGCCACTCGAAATTCAACGTTACTGGGAAGTTTTTTAATGCGCCTCTTGGGAAATGATTCAGACGAAGGACCCTTGGGAGGTCATGAACCCACAGATCATTGTCAAAGGAAGGGGTTACAGCTCAGCCCCTTGAATTCTGTTTGATTTCTGCCTTTTGTTTTGATTTGCTCAAGGAAATAAGACAAATATACATAAATATTTTGCATTTATTTCTTCAGAATTACTGTTTCTCTTAAAAAAAAAACCACCAAAACAAACAAACAAAACACAAAAATCCCAACAAACAATGTGAAGAAAAACAAACCCGAACCAATAAAAATTTGAAGAGAGTTTTATACCAAGGGGAGGCTCCTCCTCTCCAAATGATAAAACGGTGATAAGTTATTAACAGGAGGCCACTGCTGAGGTTAATTTTAGGGAGCCTGGAGCATAGTCATACCCAAAGAAGAAATTACTCTGCTAGATTATAGATCAAGCCAACCAAAGGTGTTGACTCCTTTAGTGTAATGATGTGCCAAATAAATTTCAGGATGCCAAGGTTTAATTTTTTTTTCTTTTATAAAAGATAAAATAAAATGCTGTAACACCTTTAATGTCTTTGTCACATAGAAGATTAGGGGACAGAGAATGTTTG
Source organism: Nycticryphes semicollaris (assembly GCA_013400055.1). NCBI lineage: Eukaryota > Metazoa > Chordata > Aves > Charadriiformes > Rostratulidae > Nycticryphes > Nycticryphes semicollaris. Next base: position 82,960 of record VXBJ01003379.1, on the reverse strand, counting down.
TGTCACAGCACTTTGCTTGTTGTCGTCGCAAAAATGGTTGGAAGAACATTTTAATTCCACTTCTCAAGACCACCCAAGGATGGAGGGATTTCATTGAAGAAGTTATCTTACACCACCTCTACCCTAGTGATATCTCTTATCCCTGTTCATGAAGGAGTACATATGGTCTTTCTCAGAAAACTCACTTTTTTTTTGCCTTAATTCATTTGTTTCTTAGTAGCTTCTCACCAATTATTGTTTCTGAAAGCAAAGAAAATGCCCATTAGTGCATGTCTGTAAGTAAAAGCTCTTTTAGCCAGGAGGTTTATGGTCACAGTTCAGGGCTGAATTAATTGAAGTGTAATGCAGCAAGCCTAACTTGAAGAAAATTAATACTACTTTAACGTTTCATTTTTCCCATAGGAGAAGAACATGGTAGAGAACCATTTCTGTTCTGCAAACAGGGTATTTTCTTACTCAAAAAGGCTTAAAGAGCAATGCACGTTTGCTGGCACTTGGCCAGATGGCTAATTTTTTGCAGAGGTGGCTGCAACATAGGTGTGTCTTGGACGTGTCTGGCACGCTGGGCATTTTGCAGACTGAAGTCCCTGTTCTTTTCATAGTCAGTGTTTCTCTTTGTTTCAAAAAAAAAAAAAACCCGAAACAATTATTTCAAAGGGGGCAGAATGTTTTTTTAGAAGAATGAGCGTGGGCCACAAGTTCAAGGGAATGTTTGTTGTGTTCTCTAGTCAGTCTGACGCTCAAGGTAAAAGTTAAAATGGAGCAAATACGTTTCAAATTTTTCAGATTTCTCTTTGAACTGCACTTTAGGATAGAAACCCTAAATCTTCCCCGCTACGGAAGCGGTTTTTGTTCTGCATTTGAAACCAGAGCAGTATTCTCATCTGGGAAATCAAAGTTCCTCTTTTTTACTTTAAATCCTCCTTGTGTCATTTGGTGTTCTGTGCTATTGCTGGTAGATTTGCATCTGAAGTTAATGTTTCCGAACTGTCCCATCCTCCCACCATGGAGCTGGTGGGGAGTCCTCTCTCCTCCTTCTGGGCTGCCCTGACGTCTAACACTATTTTCCTGTGTCTCAGAGAAGCGAGGCAGACTGTTTCCTCTGCTGAAGTAGTCATTACCCACATAATGACTACTTAATTTGTCTGGATTTAAGCAATTCAGTAAGCTCTCATCATGACTCACACAAATGTCAGATAATCTTAAATAATGGCAAATGTCATCAGAAACTTCACACAGCATCCATTTCGGTTCTCTCTTGTTTGAACCCACACTTCCTATTTAAGTATGTGTCAAATCCAGTACTTTACATTTTCAGTAGTAGTTTACTATTAAAATATCCACACAAATTCACCATTAATATTTGACATTCCTTACCATGAAATGAATGCTTTTGGAGGGATATATTTTTGGTGTGTTTTTTTAATATTTTGTGTTTGTAAGGCATATTGCACATTGGTGGTGTACTGTGGGGGGGCTGTGGGTCTTTTTTCCTCTTTTTTCTTTGATGGATGGGAGAGGGGAAATAGCATGACAGCATTTATTTAAACCACCTTAGGAACGTTACTGTGTACCTGTTAAACCGAAATCAGAATAAAAAATCAGGCAAACCTGAAGCAGGGCTTCCCTCTAAATATTGAAATAGTTGATGAGAATACTTTTTGAACCTTTCAGTTTCTCGTTACTGGGTTTAACAAGAAGTTTCAGCTTATAATGTGTGCCCATCAGAAAAAGCACTGAAAAGGAAAAGCGTCTGCAGCATTTAACACTCTCTGGGCTTGAGCGAAGTCAGGGGTGGTGGGATCCGAGGTGGGGAATGCCGTGGGGCAGCACCGCTCCCATTCCTCCTACCCTGCCCGGGTTCTGATGCCCATCTCACCCTCCTGACAAGGGGAATTTTGTAGCCCCTTGTCCTCTGCCAAATGGGAGCTGGCAGGCTGCAGCTCCTTGAGCGCTCGGCTTGTGCTGAGCCCCACTGAGCCCGCTATTTGAAGCCAATTAACCGCTGTGGCTTTGCTGAATAGTCTATTATAGATGATCTGACAGATCATTCTGCCTGTTATTATTTTAAATGATACAGCACAGGGCTCTGCAGGAGAATAGACTGAAACTTCCCACATCAGTCTCTCGGGGCAAACGCCATGTCAGAGGGGAGGTGATGTCACAAGGATGCCTGTGTCTTTTCTATGCTGGCCACGGGGGAACACAGGGTGCGCACAGGCTCTTCTCAGGCTGTATGGTCAGCACGTGGCCTTTGGCCAACGACAACTAGTTTGGCTTCCGCTTACTGCTTTTGGAGCAAACTAAACCAAAAAATTGCAGTGCGACTCGAGGCCTGTAATACAGGGCAGCTGATCCTATGGAACACTATTTTTCAATTACAGTTGGATTTGAAAAATGCTCCAAACCCTGGCATTAACTTTCTGATTAATGGAAAGTGATGGGGGACAGGGATTTAAGTTTGGGCTGGTTTTGGGTTTTTTCTTATTTTTTTTTTTTTCTGTTTTGTACTACTGAATAATTGTCCCTTTTGTGCTGCATGATGCAGTGGAACAGGATGTTGCCCTTGACCTCTCGTGGCATAGAACTACAACCCCATCCAAGATCCCACAGGAGAGGATGGAGGTTGTCATCAAGAGTCATGATGACCCAGTTCCCTGTTAATTGCTCTCCATACACCTTTGGCAGTTTTACGACACCTTGACCGATAACAAGTTCAGCCAGAAGTGATGAGAGGAGCGGGATTTGCTGTGTAGGATGAAATGTGGAATTGGAGAGAGGAAGGCAGGCAGTGGACCCAAGCTGGGTCCCCAAAGATTTTGGCAACCAGGGGCCTGCGGGGTGGAAGAGATTGCTCTGTAGAGCATTCCCACCTCTTTTGAAACAAGAGTGAAAAAGTCTCACTTCTGCAATGGTTAATTTGCCTCATGCTGGCAACTAGGACATCTCTCAGCTTATGTGAAATATAAAATATCTGCATTTACTTAAAATGTTAAATGTGTTTCACTTCATTAGAAGTTTTCAGGGTCAGGCTAGATAGGGCTTTGAGCAACCTGACCTATTGAACAATATCTGTGCCCATGGCAGTGAGGTTGGGTTAGGTGATCTTTAAAGGTCTTTTCCAACCCTGATTCTATTTTAATATATTTTTAAATTTTTCTTATCTGCAGCAGCCGGAAGAGGAGCACTCTGCATGCGATGTCACCAGCTCCAGTTCCTCTGCAGATGACACCATGTCCCTGGAGAGGAACTCATCCCTGGGCAGTGACACGTCCCTTCCCTTCCCACCGATGGTGAACTTCATCCAGCCCAAGGACAGGCACAGCCTGGATGGCAGCTGCACCAACATGGTGGCCATGGAGGTAGGAGAGAAGGAAGAGGAGCTGGACAGTATCACGGATGTGCCCACTCATTCTTCAGTCTTACGAAACTCCATGAGGCCACTGTCACCTTTCCGTCGACATAGTTGGGGGCCGGGGAAGAATGCCACCAACGAAGCAGAAATAAATCAGAGGAGGTGAGTGAAGAGCTGCTTTGATTTATTTTGCACCCACTCATATATATTTATCTAAGCTTTAGACTCGGCATGATAAACCAGAAAACTGAGGATGTCACTTCTGATTATTTCTTTTGCATTCAAAGGGGTGAAGACAATCATCTAATGTATGTATGTTTGGTTGGTGTTTAAATTAACTTTCAGGATTATAGTACTTAATAGCTACAGTACGCCTGAGCTTTCCAGGGCAAATAGAATTACCTTGGGATAGGTCTTCCATTTGAAATGTCACCACCCCTTTCTAGACAAAGGTCTTTCTGTTGAAGAAATTATTGGAGTGATAAATGTCAATGACCACAAAATAAGCACTACCATAGCTCTGACTGTATTAAGAGAAAGCATGGGCACCAGGGTTTTAAAGAAAGATGTAGAGGCTCCTCTCAGTGGTGAGACGGGTAGTCCTTTTTTTCACGAAATTGGTTTCACTGAAGTCTCTCATGGATAGTAAGTCCTACCTAACTCATGGCTGACGTCCCCAGTGGTGCCCAGGAAGATTCAAAAGAGACGTTCTTTCAGAAGAGCTGTAACACCCATGTAAGTGTGTAGATGCTGGTGCCAAATGACTGTGAAGAAGTGCTCACCCACCCATCTCAGCAGGAAAAACGATGAAGTAAAGGAAAATACACAACAATAAAGTAGTTAGTGTAAGGTTCCCCACCATCCTCTGCACCATTCAGCATCTGGGCTGCTGGGTGTTCTGAAACCAGTGGAGGTTTGGCCAGTGGTTTTTAAGCATTTTAATGCATTCAGTTGTTTCAGCAGGGTCAGGGGGCTGCATCCTCCCATCCCTCTGGTGTAGACCTGCAGCTTACAAAGGCTGCAAGCCCAGGCCCAGTGCCACTCTCAGGCTGCCTTCTGAGGGCTTCATGGCCACAGAGCTGCTTTTAACATAAATGGAACTGTTGCATTTGGTGATACCATTAAATTTAAATGGGCCACTCACAACGAGTTCCTGGTGAATTGTCACGGACCCAGTTGGATAATCCAGTGAGAGGCAGCAGTCACCCATCTGAAATGCATGCATCCTTTACGTGTTAGGAGCTGTGGGTATCACTAAAGGAGTATCATAGACCCTTCAACATTGAAAAGCATTCAGGACCTTCCACAGGGTGGAAGATATTTTTTATTATTATTGTTATTATCACTATTATTATTGTTTACCGCTGGCACCTTTTTTTTTTGGCTTCATTCCTGGTCCCCAGGTAATATTTAAATAAAGTAAGTGATACATACCTTTTTAAAGCTACAAAAGAGTCAGCGTAAGGTATACATGCAGGTTTGTGACAGAATGAGTCCCTAAACCCATAAACTCATTTGGAGAGATTTATTTTTAAGTGTAGGACCTGTTATGTAAGGATTTCTGAGGGTAATAAACCGCATAGCTGGCAATTACCACTAACACTTAACAGATGGGGTTAAATTCTCCTGCGTCAGACTTGGGAGGCTGTTTCCGATATGGGAAAATACAGTCATTGTAAATGTAAGAAAATTTGAGTTAAAGGAACAGTAATTATTTTCACATGTTCTAAGATACAACTGCTGCCGCATAAGGATAGCTGTCACACAGGTTGATTGAAAAAGAAAAGCTGGGTGGGTCTCTGCTGCTGATTTGATTTCTGTTTGGTTTTATCCGTCTGTTACAAAGGAATTTGGATTATTTGGTTTTGTGTTTTTGTTCTTTGTTCTTTTCATACGTGGCTGTTGTGATGCTGAGAGTCTGGTTGCTTAGTGAGCAACAACAAATACTGAGGGAGTGAAGCCCAAACAAGTGATTTTCATAAAAATCAGTTAAATTCAGATTATTTGCTTATTTGTTTATTTCACGTGCAGTAGGTAGTTTTCCATTTAAAGGAGAAAAGCCCTCATTGTAACTTGACTTTTGGACATCTTGGATGTGAATTAACACGGAGCACAAGCCTTAGCTAAGGTTTGTCCTGCTGACGGGCAGGACGTGCTTCTCCCACCGCCTTCCACCACTTGCCCATGTCCCTCTCCTCCTCTGGGTACCCGTGGCACATCTTTGCTCCATAGGTGAGCAGGTTCCTCATTAAATGAGGAGAAAATGAACCAAATAAAGTTCAACTGCCACCAAAACCAAGCCAAGGATTAGAACTGGGCTGTGCAGCTGGGAGGAGGATTGGGCTGGCAGGCTGTAAGGTCAGCCAAGCTGGACGAGGTGCCTTCTGTCCCACCAAAGGGCTCACAGCCTTGTCCAGCCCCTTACCCACGCCAAAACCAGTCTTTTCCCTGATGGCAAAGGTAGTGAAGTCAAGTTTAACTAGAGGTGGTGATACAGAACCTAAAGAGCCTACAGGAAAAAAAAAAAATCAAGTCTTTTGTAGGATTTGGTCTTGTTACATGTTTGCTGTTTGTAAGAGGGATGAGCATAAAAGTTTTTTCACAGAGAAGATCAGAAAAAAATGTAATCATCTTAAATTAAATGTGACAACAAGCTCAGTTCCCCTCCACTTCCCCTCTCTTCTCAAATGTGTTTCACAGATAATCCTCGTGTCTACATTTTGCTATTAAAAATACAAAGAAAGCTAACAAAGCTGCCACAAAAGGATGTTCATCCTTCAGTTAATTCCTGACATTCATAGTGGATTTGAAATGCTTTTCTTTCCACAATGATGCGGTGTTTTTAGTGTTTGGTTCCGAGGAAAGAGATGCCAGGATTTTGCACAAAATTGGAGCCTAATCACAGTTGCTCACAGCTTCTGTCAAATAGTTTGTCTGTATCTCAACTTTAAACTGACCTGGCAGTAAGTTGCAATGCGGTCAGTATCTGTGAAACCTGTACAAAAAAACCCCGCACAACCCAGAATTAGTCATAAAAGAGATGGGAGGAAAAGAGAGACTCATTACTTCCTTTAGTAATTAATTCTGTGTTTTCCCTGTACATCCATTCCCTCTGTTGTTCATGTGTTGGGATATTATTCCTTCTAGCTGCCATTTCTTCACCTTTTTCCCATTCAAGCTGCTGACCACTTCTCCATGATTCATTTTCAGTTCAGTGCGAGTTCTGGGGGATGGTATAAAGAAGCCTCCCATTCATAGGAGAAGGTACAAAGCCAACTAACATGACTTAACCGTTTTGCGTTTGAATGTCTACTAACTCCAGCTGTCATGCCAGTAAACCTGTAGTACCTCTCAAAGCGTTGGTGTTAGAGCTCTGCATCCCGCTTGGCTGCTTTCCCTCTCCAGGCTGAGCCAGGGCACTTCTTCTGACCCACAGAGCGCTTGCTCAAGACGTTTTCTCCAGGGTGATACGTTAATAACTTGGAGAAATCTCAAGTGTCATTGTGTTGGCCTTTGCCACATGTAAGATTTGGAGTGGTATGAAAATAATTGTTTACCCGTGAGGTAAATTGTTTACCTGCGTAATTTGGATTTAAAGCACATCAGAGACTCCTGCCAAGACCTGCAGGAGGGGCACCTGGGGAGGGGATGCATCAGACACGATCTCAGAGTTGGAGGATACTCTGCAGATCTGCAGCTGGTTGAATTAAATGGCTTTAATTTTGCTCTTTTGCTGTTTTTTATAACCATCTTCCCAAAAATTAGAAAGTAAGGAGTGGGTTTTTTTTCTTTACTTCCGTGTGTGTTTTTCTTCTGTATGGCGAGCTTTCAGTTCCTCTCCCATCGTGCAGATATGCCTTTTTACTCACGTAACCTTTGCATTGTCTAGTAACTTATAAAATAGGACACTTAGTTTTTGACACAGCAGATGTGGACTGTCCACACTTACACATTTACAGGCTATAAGAAGAGAATTTTAACCCCTCCCTTCAGTGGCTCAACGTCTTCTTGTCTCCTGTGACCTCTCCTCTTGTGGCAGGTTAACTCAGGACTGTGTTTCTCTTGCAATGGATAGGGTTACATGTGTGTGTGAACAAACTACCATATTTCCACGTAGGGAAAAAAGGTTAGCCTGATGTTAATACCAAAAAAATCACCCTATCTTACCATGCCTCGGCGTAAATGAGCCCATGTGAGACGTGCTGTACAGTTCAGGAGGGGGCTCTTAAAATAGAATTTTTTAAAAAGGCACAAGAAAGAACATGCTTTTTTACTTGTTTGAAGCCACTTTATTTGCATCACTCTGTGCTCTGGAGGAAGTAGTGCAGCGCTTGTCTTCTCAGCTCATGCAAACAAGCATCTTTTTACCAGTTGTATGTTAAGGCTCCTCTGTGGGACCCGTGTTACTGTTTAGAGTCATAATGCCCTGGAACACTGAACTCACATGCACAATGAAGAAAAATGTCTCAAGTAGGCAACCTGAAATACCTAGTCATATCTGAAATGTGAATCAGTTCATCCATAAGCATTCCCCTCTTTTTTTTTTTTTCTTTTTTTTTTTTCTCCTTGGCCTCCCAACCATTTTGGTATCATCCTCTTTAACCCTGGTTGCAGAGCAACAGCCTGAAGCCAGTTCCAGCAGTTTATGCTCTTCCACAAGTCTAACGCATATAACAGCTCATCCCCCCCACCTCCCCAAGACACCTCTGTAGAGGGGTTTTGCATCCTCTTGCATTGGTCTTTTTTATGGTGTTGCCAACAGATTGTGGGTGGCTCCCCAGCAGGATTGTAATTCTCTAAGACTGCTCTTCACAGCCCTTGCCAAAAGGTCTTTTTCTTTCTCTGAGACCTTCCACCACCTCTAGGCTTCCTCTTACATATGATAGATCCATAGAATCATATATGCAGGGCTTGTCTCCTCCCCTCTTCTGCTTCCTTTCCCTGCAGTTTTAGCATTTGGGATTGCCACTACAACATGGCAATGGTCAGGAATAGAGGCATCTTTTAAAGTGCACTCTCTAGTGTAAATGTTGCATCATTTCTTTAACGAGGAAAATCCTCTCTCCTTCAATTGAAAAGTGACCACACAAGAATTATTGACTCCAGCAAACGAGTCAACAGCATAGCTCCAAGGATCCAGCAAGCCCAGTAGCCTTGGGGCCACAAGCAGATGGCTGGGGGAAGCTGGGAGAGGGAAAGACATCTGTGGTACCTTCCTTTGGATACTTTCTCAGCCTCCATCTACTTGCCACCACTACTTTTACTGACCTGCTGGGGGTTACACCCAAGCCTTAGAGTACAGACTAAGGTGTGTGATGCAGATGGGTTTACGTGGCCAGGACTTGATTCTTTTATGAAGTATTTATTCCCCTCCAACCCTCAGTAATCGTTATATCTGCCACCATGGTTTAGTTGGATGATGATGATGAAGTATTGGGAATTATTGGCATCTTATAGGAAGGTGTCTTCAAGAAGAATGCTCATGGTACTGTGCTGAGAGCTACTGCTGAAGCACACCTGAAGCTTTGGCGTGCAAAGCAGAGGTACTCCAGGTATATCCTTGCCCAACTGACATCCTTAATAAAACAGGTAGCAATTATCTGAACTCCACCTTTGAAAACCAACTGTCAAATCCTTCCTGAATGTTTCCGGTGTTCTGCTCTGTATGGAAACTACACAAGGACTTGTCATGAAATGATGCATCAGCGCCTTTAAACTCTTCCTCTGTGCCCTCTGAGGCTTCTGGCACTTACAAATCCTGGCTCAGGGATGCTTAGACTTCTTCTGCCCTTTTCATAGGCTCCTGGCCTGGAGCAAAGCGTGCTCTGGCCATGTCCTTGCTTTGTGTGGATCACAGGCCAGGGGCTGGGAGCAGGGCTTGTGCAGTGCTGCTCCGGCAGATCTCTGCCGATGCAAAATTCCCTCTAGACGACATATGTTTCCTGGACAGCTTTTCCAGGATTTAAGGATCCTTTATGTGTCATAGCTGACAAGAAGATTGATTTCTCTGTGTCTGCAAAACCTTCAATTGGGCCATGAGCTGACAGAGACAAAATAACAAAGGCAGTATTTAAAATAACAACCAAAATATTTGCATTCTGTATTTGCATTTCTTATATCTTTCCTGATGCAACTTGGGACTCTACTGGGGTATGGGAGCTGAAAGGTTTTCTAGTCAAAGTACTAATTGAAGGACTCTTGATTTAATCCCAAGTGAATAGTAAAACAAGCCTGTTTTTTTTTTCTTCCAGCCTCTTTCACTGATTTGCTGTGCAGCATTTCAGAATGTAATTCTCTCCCTATTTTTCCCCAAGAGTAGCCTGAGGTTATTAACGCTTGTATGGAGGGGACTTAAATGAATAAATATCTGTGAGGGATTCTTTTCCTGGTTTGGGGATGAGAGGTACCAGAAAAATACTGATCATTACTAACACAATATGGCTGTGTGTGATTACTTATGCAGAACTGGCTTTGGTGTGTTTCAGCCTTGTTTTCCACAAAATGACTTCTCCCCATATGGAGAAGTTTCTCTAGTTCTTTATATACTTGGCTGGTGGGATTGGTTTGGGAGAAGCATGGGCTGTGCTGCTACCCATTCGGGGGTAACCTCGGTTGTTTGGGGCACTCTGGTGTGTTCTGGCAGCCAGATATATATAGTAGCTACTGCATTATTTCTGAGTTTGTTGGTGGTTTTTTGTAAGATATGCAAGAGTGAGAGTCTTTTAACATCCCCCTGTTCCGTAACAATGCAATAATCACAGCCCTTTTCCTTTCTTTGCCTTTTTTGATGTTCCTAGTTTGAGCTGGTGTCCCTCTGGCGTACAGTTCATTGCCATGGGTCCTGACTTTTCTTGTAGAAGGTATGGTATAAATAAATGTGCAGCAGCAGCAAAGGAGCACTGCAAACGCCCTGCCGTCAGCTTTTCGTGCGTCGCCTTTTCCGCTGCTGCTCTGGCTGAAGCGTGCACGTGTTTGTTTGCTTCGTCTGCTTTTTCAGCAATTACAGCCTCGGGGAAGGGGTGTTCTGAATCGGGGTGCAGGTGAAGGTGGTGGCTGCTCTGTCATTGGCCTCGAGCAATAAAAGAAGCTGCACTGTGTTGGTTGGAGCTGCCCTATTCCATGATGATTTTAAGGCGTGTGTTTTCCGCAGCAACGATCATAATGATAATTGTGACAGCCAAAGAATCAAACCAAGAGTTAATGTGATTCAGCGCCGCTTTGTTCTGGACGAATCTTGTCAAGGATTTAAGTTTATACAGACTTGCTCTTTGTAAATTGAAAGATCTATGGGGTTTTTTTTGTTGGTTTTTTTTTTTTTCCCAAAGAGCCTAATCATGTAAAACTTTCTGTGTAAAACCAACCTAATAGCCACAGATGAAAATTTCCCAGGCACTTAAAGCTTGCATCTTCTGTAGAATCTGTAATTCAAGATTGATGCTTACAGGTCAGATCTTCACCTGACACTGCCTGGAAGCACAGATTGCATAGCTTTCCTCTGGCAGTTATTGCCAGCTGTGGGTAAAGCAAAAAACTCTTTCTAAAGGTTAGATATTGAGAAAGAAGTTAATCTGCGCTTCCTATTACAGATTTAATTACACTTGCCTGTTACAGATTTAATTACTCTTGGTCTATATACCCCAACCAACAAATTACAGAACAGGATCATCCACTGGTGACTATTCTATAGTCTAAGATTTGCAGTTTTCATTTGTTTTATGTCGCAACAAACTACATGGGTGGTTTTTCTGTACTTTGTAACATCGTTACCACCTTGGGATGGAAATAAAATATAATCTTCTGCCCTAAAGAATTGGTAGAAATGGGATTGATTTGTCTTTGCAGGTGTTAAAATAAATTTTAGAATGCCTGCTGTTGATAAACATTGTTGAGGGAAAATCTTCCTAAAGCAGATTAAACTGTAAATGCCTCAACCAGTCTTTTTTCTCATTAGTGACCATAAAAAAGTCTTAGAAAATTTACTAAATCTTCTTATTTGAAGTTTATTGCAATTTTTACTTTGAAGCTGCATATTTATCAGCTACTTAATGCTTCTAGAGGAATGCAGAACATTAACCACCACTATGCAAGTCTACCTGAATTTCAAGCTCCCCTTGTTGTTTAAATAATCTGTACAATCCATAGTGTGTTCTCCCTTTCATTTGTTTATATGTCAGTGTGTTGGCTACTTAGATGTCATGATCAGCTGAAGCTGGGATATATCTCCAGGGCAGCCCTTGCTTCAAGCTAGCAGGATGTTTTGTGCATAAAATCAAGTATTAGCTGTGGAGTCGTGCTAGTGTACCAGGAGGTGAATCTATAAAACTTGCACATAAGCCCAAACTGGAATTGCAGTGGGTCTACTGATGGTAGGGTATGAGGAGCAAGAGGGTCGGAAGCAGAATATTGGGGCCAAGAAAGATGAGATGGAAATAGTCACATGTGAGAGAGGGGTTGTTTTGTGTAGGTGAGAACCTCTGCAAAGGTTGGCCAAAGATTTTATTACTAATCAATTCTACAAGCCAAAGCTTGAAATTTTGTTTAGCTTTGAGTGATTATGTCTGGCTCCACTGGACAGACCTAGCTTCATCAGCAAATGATAAAATAGGGTTGATTTGCTGATGAAGACAACATTTATTGAACAAAATAATAATAATGACAACAACAAAGAACAGGGGAAAAAAAAAACCGAAACCAGCTTTGGCAGAAAGAAGGACGTTATCAGTGCTGAAGTTTTGTGCAGTGGCAAGTGCTAAACAGTCTTCAGAGATGAACATTCCATGCAGCCCAGTGCTGATTTTGCAGCTGCTGGGAGGGGTGGTGGTCCAGGACAGGCAGCACTGTGCTATATGAGGTAGTTTGAGTGGCTTTGTTCTCAGGGATAACAAAAAAGCTAGGGAAGAGAATACATGGAAATACAAAAATCTTCAAAAGAGGTGTTTCTAGATCTTTTTGTGCACCTTCCCAGAAGGAGGGGTGGAAAAAAGGTGGGAAAGCCCATTAACCAAGAGTTTGAATGGTGGTTTTCAAGCAACTGCTGTGTCTTATTAGAGACACTAAGATGATGCTATATTAGTTATGAAGCACTGGGTTGTTGAGCAGTGACATGCTGAGGAGTAACATCAGCATTTCCCTGCACAGTTCAGTTAGTGACAGCCTTGTGTTTTACACCTGAAGGTGCTGCTTGGTGAAAGACACCAGTCCCTAAGGGTTTGTCAGGATCCTAACCTCCATGATTTCTCTTCAGTTACAGCCTAGAAGGCCTTGCTGGAGACTCTGGTGAGAACAAGAAGCCTTCTACAAACTTGGAGGCTTCTTCTCTGAGTTCCAAAGACCTCAGGCGGAGTCCACTTGCCAGCAATCAGTGTGGGTCCCTCGTCTTGCTCTCTGAAGAACTTGAGCAAGGGGAAATCAGGGACTACAGTCACCAGGTAAAGTTTTCCCACTATTGTTAGATTTCTAGAAAATGCTACATCAGTGTTTTCAAGTAATTTTCCCAAGACGTGTTTTCGCTGTGAAGGCTTTCACCTTGTATATGTGATAGTGAAGTCTTCCATCTTTAATACAGAGGAACTTCCTGTCTTAAATTTGCTACTTGGTTCCTTGGGGCAGTGTGGTTGATGGGTGAAGTCTTAGGGTGAAGAACAAGAAATACTCCGGGTTTTCTTCCACTAATTGCATGAGTAATCATGGAAAAGTTACTAACTTTTTAGCAACAATATAGTGATACTATCAATCGTAGGTTTCCATAATTAATGCTTATGCAGACCCAAAATACACACAAATGCCAAGTACTAATTTGTCTGTTAAAGTTTAAGGGTTATTTTCATATTGTAGGAGAATAAATATATTGTTTTTCTTTCATAGGTGTAACTAGAATCAAAAGGCCTAGTATTATTATAAGCAACACTTAAGCAAAATATTACTTGCTTATAAAGAAAATTTGGAGTCATCACTCTAGAGTGGAAGTCTATGGTAGCTATTAAAGACAGATGGGCCACAATATTATGAGAGTCTCTGCTTATTTTTATTAAAGAAGCAATTATGGTCTTAAATACTGTAAATATCCCGGATTTCTGAGTTTGAAGTTTCAGCCATCATATTTTCTGGGTTTGTGCCAGAATCATTAGACAGCCAGTCTGTTAACCTCCTGGAGTCCCAGCCATACATGAAGGCAGTGAGTCTTACAAGATCTGGCCTGGAAGAGTTGTTATGTCAAGACTCTTATGTCTTCCCTTGCTATGAAGAATAGCATTTTTTGGGAACACGGTGTTAAGCATCAGATTTTTTACCATGTGGAACCACAGTCTAGCTATGCTGAGGAGTTTAGTGGCCAGAAAATCAAGCAGCCAGAGTCTCTCTGGTTGTCTTATACTTCAAAGGCAAAACAAAATGTTGCATTTCTCCTATGTGATAGTGATTGCATTTTTCATGGTTCTTGCATTTCTGACCTGTTACCTTATACCAGGCTTGTTTCGATATTACGCTATTTCCAAGTGAGAATTTCAGTAAACATTAGCACTGAACTATAGTCTGTAGTGGAGTGGTGCTGTCGTACTTGATGTATTTGCTGAGTGTGGTTATTTTCTGTTCTGCAGATGCATCAGACATCACAGCCACAAGGATTTAATTTCTGTTCTTCCGCTGTTTCATCTCCACTGACCAAATCTATGTCTCTAATGTCAATTAGTAAACCAGTGCTGGACAGTGAGTAATGCAATTTTCCCTTACCGTTATCCATTCTGTCATCTGTATTATTAAATGTATCTTGCTACCTTCCCAAGGCAGAATTTGCTCCTACCTGCTCTTTCTTTCCTATTTTATATGAAATACATGTTTCACTGCTGCATAGGATTGTGGGTGGAAAGAGAGAAGCCCTTCAATTTAGATCCATATTTTGTTTTTCCTAGCATATCCCTGCTATTTCCAGTTCTGTTGGGTTTCTCTTGTTTGCTTTTTCTTAATTAGATTACTGGTACAAAACTAATGATTTATTGAGTTTGTTATTTAACAAAAAAAATAAATTAATTTGGCATCCTCTCAGGTTTTCTTCCTTTGATGCCAAGGTAAATTCCACTGGAGATCTTATTTTCCTACTTCTTGGTTTTTTTTGAAAACTTGAGAATCCATGGCTTCATCTCCTTGGGGAAGTTTGTTGCTATTTATTTTGAGTTAAATGTTTTGGGGCAGTTGGGTGTAATTTATTGAATCTCATTCCTTAAAAAAAAAACAATAAGAGATGATTAGTTGAAATTGTTCTGTTTAGCTAAATTGAAGCGATAACAAGCACTTAATTTTGCAACTCAACCAAATTGATTCTTTCAGCCGAATTAGCCGTTCAAAAGGCTGCAGCTGGATGTGCTTAGGAAGGGCCACTTACAGATGTTTTCATTTTATTAATTGCCAGCCAGAAATGGTATTGACATTTTAGATCACGTCTTGCCAATCAGTAATAGTCTCTGATCTTTTCCTCTTTATTAACATGTTTCTTCCTTGCAAAGCTGAACAAGGGAAAGGTGCTTTTAAGACAGGCTTTTCATTCATGCAGGAGGCTTGCTGGAGGAAGCTTAAAGAGATTATGGTTTGTAGGAGATGTTTTAAAAGTCTTTGCCATCGTTCTTCCATGATTAATAAGCATGTGGCCTAACGTATGTGTCCCCCAGCAACAGTAACCAAAACACTGTCAGATCTGTCCTGTGAAGAGACCGGCTCTTGTTCTGCGTAATGGCGCACCCTCTTTCCTCCTTGGGCTGAAGGCCTTCATTATTTTTATTTTTTTTGAAGCAACCAATTTATTGGCATTGCATCCAGTTGCTAACCAAACACCGTAAATAACTCAGCTAGCTCCCAGAAAACACGCTCTTGGTGGCTGAGGGCGCCTGGCCAGCTGAGGCTCATCTCCATCTCTCTCCTTTGAGGACCTTCCTTCAGGCTCATCACAGGGGGTTACGAAAGCAGAGGATTTGTGCCTACATCTTGGAATCAGACAAGTTTCCACCTTCCTGCTCTTCCCTGTTTTATGACCCATGTTAAAAATACCATCAAGGCTTAAGCTGGTGGTAGACAGGTCTGATTATCCCATCTTCTTCTAGAGTCAGCCTAGCCACAATGGCCTCGTTGAGAGAAAAGAGAAGGTGTAGCAAGCTTTCCAGAGCGGCTGTGGAAGAAATAGCAGTGTTAGACCACTTTGAGGTCGATATCTGTGAGTTTTGGACACTAATGAGCTTTCATTTGCAACACCTCAGAAGGGCCTCATTTTTATAGGAAGGTGGTTTATGAAAACCGATGCATTTTGAGGCAGTTGATGTGAGCATCCAAAAGGATTACTCACCTTGAAAATATAGGTCATGGATTCTCTTCCCAACTCTGACACTTTCCTGACTTTGGAAACTTCCGTAAATTACTTCATTCTTGCTCAGTCACTTTGAAAGAGAAATAGCATTACTTGAGTTCTGATCAGCAGTCCACGTGAAGCAGATCAGTGGTTTTTACAAGAAGGCCTTGGTTTATAAACTTCCTTATATCACCTATGTTTGACATTCATGTTATTGTAGCAGAATTATGCAAGATTAAATCTTTGATTTCATGGAGGTGAATTTTAGGAAAAGTTCAGTTCTTCATTATGCTTGTACAATTTGGTGATAGGTTTTTTAAAAAAAATTCTCTGATCCCTGCAAATGTGTCTGAACAGGAAGAAAGCAACGTGTTCTGCACAAAAGCTTCAAAACCTAAATCCAAATGAATAAACATACGGAGGGCTTTCTCTTATTTTTCCTGTTTATTGTCATATATACTGAGACAGGAGCAATTTCTGAGCCGGAGTTTCTAACCCACACTCCATCTGATGTCTCAGATGTTCCAAGGGCTGCTGTGGCCATTCACAACTGTTAATCCTTCAGCATTTTACAGAGGGAGGTCACAAGAGCTGTTGGCTGGAGCACTCGGAAGACTGCTTTGGGCTTTGGAATACCAAATTTCCAGTGTGGAGCACTGTTATAAAGCCAGGAACTGCTATAAATAAAACCACTGAAATGGAAGTTGAATTGAACTGTGCTGGAGGAGGCGGTTCTATTTACAGTAAAGTATTATTGTTCATCTTGACTTTTAGTCTAAATAGGCAGTAGACTACAGAAGAAAGCAGTGTTGCCTCGTCATGTTCTTCAGGTCTGGGACACTAGAACAACTCCTTTGAAAGGCAGTCTAAACAAAATTAATTCATGAATCTTGGTAAGAATTCTTCAATATAAATGCCTTTCATTGAGTCCCTCTAGGGTTGTTCTGCTTGCTTTGGAAGAGCATGTTCATCATTTTAGTCGAATCACCTCTAGGCAATTGGCATTTGTGACTAGTGGCTGAAGTAAAATTTTAGAGGAGTTTGCCTTGCGTTGCTTGCATCGCACTGGATATTCCTCGGGTAGTATTTTTATATTCTGAATTCAGTTTTGGGGTATGATATCAACTATACAACAAAAATTATCTTTGCATGTGGCTGAAAGGACATGGTATATTCAAAGAGAGTAATAACTGGTGCTTCTTTCTCTTAGAAATTTAATACTGATAAAGTCTTTAGGCTCTTTTCCCTGTTGTGCAAGCCATTTGATTTATCTGTGTCATGGAATGACTTAAAACTGCCTGGGTATACGCACTGAAGATATTTAATGTAGATACTTAGTGTAGGACCCCTAGGTCAGACCTGTCCAGGGTCAGAGTTTCCCCCGTCCTGTCCCAGTCATCTTTCCCGAGGACACACCGATGTACACGTGAGCGATGCAAATCCAGCAACCTGACATTGGTCAGGTCACAGCTCAGAGTTTTCAACATGTGGTTGTACGATGAGAAGGTTTGGGAAATACAGCCCTTGGGCATCTCCATAAGAGGCTGTGGAGCAATTTCAGTTCAGAGTGGCTGGCTCCTACATCTCTTTTCAGAGAAGACTGTACTTAAAAAGAATTGTTGTAAAGCTGCTGCTATGCAAGAGCTGCTCTTTAAAATAAATTATTTTTAAACAGGAATTACAGTAAACCCATTTAATTTGCAAAGTTTGCAGACAAAGGAATGAACAAATAGCAGAGATTCCTGGAAAAGTGCATAGTACTGGAAGATAAATATAACTTCACAAATGGAAAGAAGCAGAAGGCAGAGCAGTAAGATGACTGAAACAAGATGCTTGAACTCGTTGTCATTATCCTACTAATGGAAGATTTGGTGTCACAGACTGATTGCAGAGTTTGGCACTGTGTTTTGTGTGTCCAAACAGGTTTTGTCACTGTATCCCTCCAGGCAAGGCCAGTAAAGGGTTCACAGGGGCTTTTCTCATCTTTAAGCAGTTTCTTTATAATAAGGACTGTGAGTTTTAGAAGGCGGCAGTAGAAGAGATGCTTGTTTTTTTCTGTTCTGCTTTGGAGAAGAAAAGAAAGGAATTGTAGGTCTCTCCATTTAAAAGCTGGAATCTTTTAAGGGCATAACATAACCAAAATGGTGGTGGTTTTTTTTAGTGGTTGAAGTATCAAGAACCTCCCTCGGTAAATAAAGTCAACACACTTCAGATAAATTATCCATGGTATTCCCAGCAGCCTTGGTGTCATTTAACTGCAAAAAGCACCCTTAAACAGATACCTTGAGTTGTTCTCATTTGATTCCCTGGCAGTTATTTCAATGAAGCAAATATGCTTTGTCCAGAGATCCTCTAAGTTGTTAGTATTCTGTTTGGGAAAATATCTGCTCACATGTAAGTCTTCATTAAGAGTTCCTTTAAAAAGGTGATAGTAAAGATAAGAAAGCCTTGAGCCTCGCCTTACGCACGCATTGAGACCTGCATCCTCTGCAATTTGCACTTTCTCAATTCCTTGTTTCTTGTGCTTTTCTGAAGCCAGCTGCTTCGCAGACATTTCCTTTGCTTTGGTTTTAGTTTGCTTTGGCCGCTTTCCTCTCCTTTTTATTATTAAATGCATTTTCAAGCATGCTCTAATGTCTGGTGTTAACCCACTTCTCAGCCCAGGGCCGGACTCGACCATCGAGACGAATCTCCTTCTCCTTCAGCATCTCTCCACTCATTCCTAAGTCTAAAACTCTCTTTTCTATTGGCTCTTCTTCCAGTGATGATGAGGAGGAGTTGGATAGTAAGTAATCATTTTCTGTGTATTGCAGCCATTATGGGTGGAAACAAGGGAAATTTGGTTTTCTGCGTTAGACCTTGAAGGTTCACCTTGCAGACATTTAACTCACCTTTCCATTGCATGACGTCTAGCAGCAGTTTCTTAGTCCTGTATCTGGATGCTAACTAATGGCAGAATAAAAGGATTATAATCCAAAGGGATTATAATCTGCAAGATGGTACATCAGCACCATCTCCATCTCCTCTGGTTAGTTGTGGTCTGTATCCATGTGGAAATGTCATCTTCTGCCACCCTGAGCAGCAATGTAGTCATTACCTTTTAATGAAAACCAAAATACTTGTCTTGAGATTGCGATGCATGGAGTTAACAGAAGAGGTAGATCCTTGCCCTCCCTAGGCCAGAGGGAGTACATTGCTTGGTGGAATTAGGAGAAGAGGAGAGAAGCCTCGATAGGAAAGTCTGAAAATCTCGGTTACAACTTCACAGTTCCCCTTCTGAGCAAAAAGCATACATTGCAGCCAAACATCTTTAATGGTCAAGGTGTTCATATCTAGGTCCCGATGTTAATGATCAGAAGAGTTTTGTTGGGAACCAGGCCAGTGATACATGGTAGCTTGTTTCCCTGCTGCAGTCTCCATCGCTATACGGCACAAGATTGAATTTAGGCAATTTAGACTCCTTTTGGTTTTTTTTCAAATAGGCTTATCAAAGTTTATTGACAATGCTTCCTATTTCTTAAGCATGTTTTATTAGACTGTTGAAAACCAGAACAGATAATTCTCTAGTAAAAGAGAAAATTCAAGGCAGCTGCATTAGTTGGTTCAAATCTAACTTTTGCAAGGAAACTAGCCCCCATCCTTTCTGTTCATACTGGGATGGGGGAGATTGCTTTCCAGTCCAACAGATTTTGGTTGCTTCTTAAATTTAAAAATTCTCCACACCACCCATATTGTAGGTATCTAAATTCTCCTTTCCATTCCCAGTCTTCACTGTGGGTTTGTCCCTTCCTACAAGAATGACCTGGGCTCTGCCCAGGTGTGATAGTACCCACTTCCTTCTGTCCTTCTTATCCACCTTTAACAAAACTTGCAATTCATGGTCCCACTAACTGAGCTGCAGACACGCAGCTGAGCATCCATGTCACGCTCCCACGGTAAAAAGTACTCTTAGCTAATCTTCTCGGTCTATTTGGTTGTTCTGTGGGGTTTTTAACTTGTGTTTTTTCTTGTTTGGTTGTGGTTTGGTTTTTGGTTTTGGTTTTTTTTTTTTTTTTTCATTTCTTCCTGTTTGTCTGCTTAAAGCATCCAACTAGTTAAGTAAATTCTAATAGTAAGGCTAGCATATAGCCATTTTGGGGGGTATTTCTGTTAGCCAGTACTTACTTTCCCTCTCTCAACAGTGCTGCTGTTACCAATGAGCATTTAAAGTAACATTAGATACTGTCTCAAACGAAAACGCTGCTTTGTTTACATGGGTTTTATTTCCTCATATTTGAGGGTGGTTTAGCCACAGCTATTCAAAAGACTGCTTTGGCAATGGGCATTTTTCATGTAGTGGTCTCAGACCAGTTTGTTTACTTTTTTCCCATCTTCAGGGTTCATTTCTCATGAGAGGATGGATGTGTTAGCATTGAGATTGCACTTGCATTTCAGCTACCATTCCTCAACCTCTCCATGTCTCCTTTTTTCTAGAGTATGAAGGATTAGTTGCAGGTTTTTTGGCATCACGTATTTAAGAAGTGGATTTCAGATGGCTGGACAAGCCAGTCTGTGTATTTTAGAAAATTATTGTGAAGCCTTTGGATTTCTTGACCTCCAGAGGTTTAATTACTGCCAAAATTAAGGAATTGTGAGCTGGTTTCTTTGGTTTGCAATGTCCTAGTCCAGTCGCCGTTCTCGAACCTTGGTGAAATATTTCAAGTCCAGCTGGCATAGGAAATAATTTAGGTGGATGATGTTTAAAAGGTGTTCAGTTAAGTACACCAAAAAAAGGGGAACAATGACCTCCCTCGACTTCCTTGCTGTGCTCTTCCGTACACAGCCCAGGAGGTTCCCATAAAATGTACTTTCTCAAGGTGCTAAAATAGTCACAAATATCAAATAATTACAGCTCATGATTCAGAATTTGTTCATATTTCTTACATTAGCGACAAAGAAACAAAAAGGTTTGTGAAAACACTTAAATTTATGAATCTATTAAAAGAAAAACAAAAAGGGAAGACTAAGGAGACTTAACCCAAGTTAAAAGCAAACTAGAGCTGAAACGTGAACCGGAGTCACTGGAGTGTAAACCAGGGAGTTGGGAGTCTGTAAATTACTTGTGTGATCTTAGGCCCTTGGGTAGTAGATACTGTGCAAAACCCCAGCACAGTCAGGAAACTGAATAGTACAGTTAATTTGATATAAGTTATGGTATTACTACCTTTGACGTACTCGGGATAGATCATTAATTAGATGAAAGATTTTGCAAGAAGATACCATCAGGGATCTGTAAGCAGGGATTAGGTAGTGGGGCATGTCTGTATTTTAGTTTTTCAAAATGAAGAAGTGATGTTTCTGTCTGAGGCTGTGCTGACACTTGAATGAGTGGTTAGGAAAATGTGTATTTTAGAATCACAAGGCATAACATTGTACACACAGTTTTTCCTAATGCACTTACTGCTTTTGGATAGAGAACCATCCTTGCCTCTGATGTCAAGAGGCTCTTTTGCGTTCACCCATAGCTTTAATATGTTAACAGTTTTTCATACAGTGTATATGCAGAAACCTAATAAGATGATCAGTCATGTGCTTCTTGGACTTCAGATAGGACTGCAAATACTTGTGAGGGGTAGTGGAGTTGAAGGGTAGCACTTGTAGCGAGGGGTTTGTGGAATCCTGGCAAGCCCAGTTATTCTGGAGAGAGCACTCTCTCCTCTGGGTCAGATCATCCTGATTTTTCAGTATTTTTTGGTAGTTCTGGTAAGTGGTATCAGCTACCTAATGTACTCCAAACTCACTAGGCAAGCAGGTTTCTTGTGGTATACAGAGAATTTATGTCATTGGCAGGGCTTCAGCATCATGTTGAAAATCAGACTTTCCTCAAGAATAGTGTTGTGTGACTAAGCCCTAGGCTGGTAATGTTTCGTGGAAAACAGAATAAGGCTTCCCTTGTTTCCTTTACTTTTTATGAAGTGCTTCAGGATTTTGATGGGAAAATGAACTATAATTTTATCAAGCAGAAAAGTTTTCTACATGAAACCCGGATGTATTGTACAATAGATTCTTTCTAGCGATGTACAAATAAACGCTTTGTGGCAGAACGATTCTCATTTATACCTATTGTCATTGAATTGGCAGATTCAGATACCCTGAGTTACCAGTAAATTTAACAGATGCACATCCTTGGCCTAATAGCTGAAGAATGATAAAAATACTAAGCAGGCTTTCACCTCAGCATCTAATTTGAGTGCACCTAAGGATACAGGGAATGGGCTTTATCCTGAGCACATGAAATCTGTTCTAAACACTCACTTCTGGAAAACATTTCCTCTTCCTCTTGAACCATCCAAATATGCAAGCTATGCTTTTTAAAACCATTGGGCTAAGATTGCAGTCTAACATGTCACCCCCCCACACACCCCTCTGATCTTTTCCAGGTACGCAGGCGTTCGGCGGCCCCGTGGGTTCTTCGGTTCAGAGGTACGGTGCTCTGGGGGTACCACGTCTCTTCTGGTGGGACTTCTGTGGTGGGCTCTGGTTTGGACGCCCAAAAGCTTTCCTGGCATCGGTGCACTTCAGCTGAAACGTCAAGTTGTCAAGCTTATGAAAACCAGTCCTGTTTGTCTAAAGGCCGAAGAACATTTTGGATCATAGAATATGATCCTAGGTTTTATCTCCAACAAGGCTTTGTGTTTAGTCATAGCCAATAACATATCAGATTTTCTGTTATCGAACAGTATCAGTTTACCCTGAGTTATATTATACACTAAAAGTAGTTGTTCCTCTCTTTGGTTAATTCTGTTTGTATTTCTATAACAAAGGACAAAACAATCATGTTTTTGGACGTTACTTTTACATCCTTGCAAGCTGTAGAGAGGGGGGAATCTTTCTGATGGGTGCTGGCTTTAAAAGCACCTCCCTGGAGGAAGGATGTTTGTGGCAGCGAAGGGGCTGGATGTCTGGTCCCTGTGTCACTCTGGTAGCTTCAGCTTTATTTTGTGACCAGGAGGCTTTTCACCTCTGCTCGCTGCTGGTTTCTCCTCCTTGATTTCGTTTTGTCTTTCTGTCATCCAGCTTTTGATTTGTGTTGTACTTCCTGTTGATGGTCTGTGTCCTTTTCTTTAATGCAGTAATAATTACCTCCATAATTTCTTATTCTTACACAGAAGCCGAGGAAGTAATAAGCTTATGCATGTAAAGACTGGTAGAAAATATGTGGCATCCCAGAAATGCCGAAATTAATACAAATAACCATTGCTTTTTATTATTTAGCATTGGTGTTCTCATTTCTCAAGGGAAGCAGGCAGTGTGGTTCTGTTAGGGACTCTCACTGCCCTTTCAGAGTTGATTATATGTCTCTCTCTCTCTCTGGAAGGAGATCTCTCTTTAAAGGCTGTGTGCTTGTCTGTCCCTTTCTGTCTGAAATATTGACCATTAAATGCCAAGACAGGCTGTGTATCTGCAATATTGACTAAGTGAATGGACGGATGCTGCGAGCTGGTTAGACGTTATTTGGCCACAGGAGCAGCAGAGGGTGCTATGGCATGGTTGGAGAACGGAGTTTGCTTAAAAACAGATAAAAAGATGTTTTTTGCTTTGAAACATACGGCAAACTACTGGACTGGTGTTTCATCTTCACTTTGCCTTCTCTGATATAACACCATAAAGCAACTCATGACTGTATTGGATAATAAATGCATTTGTCCTTTAAAAAAGAATCTATCCGTTTAATAGATGCTTTGGGGGGAAAAAGAAAAAGTAATAAAGGAAACCTCTTTCTTTTTTGATTTTAGCATATCTGAAGAGAGCAGCAGTGTCCCCCCTGGTAAAAGTGCAACAAAAGTCAGTCGCACCTTCAGCTACCTCAGGAATAAAATGTCCAGCAGCAAGAAGAGCAAAGTAAGTGCTTCTTGTGATTTATACAGCAATGAAATACCTACAGGCAGCAGAGATTAAGACTGGTTTTCAGAATGTTTCTGTAGGATGGTATTTATGTCTTTGCCTGACTCTTTTGTCTTTTTTCTTCCTTTCCTCCTTTTGCAAGGGGAGGGTTGTCTGTGGGGTAACAGGGAACAGCTACATGGGAAATTTTAGCACCCCAAAATTGAAATGCATCTGAGGTGACTTTTCCTCTGCATGGTTTTTGCCTGTTTTCCCCACAGAATGAAGCTTCATTTATCATAGAGAATAGATTGTGCTCTGGTGTGAGTTCAGGCTTTGCAGTGATTGATGGGTCTAATTTTTACAAAACGTGAGAGGTGCTTAATAAAATGAGCAGGGGAGCTGTAAGAAGGGACTGGCTGCTGAAGGCTGTATCTTGTTTCCCTTTTATTTTTCCCTTTGCCGCAAAGTTCTTCCTGTGTACTACTAGAGAAGTTGCTCAAACCTTGACCTCAGATATTTATGTTTTCCCCTTTTTTCCGTCCTTGAAACCCTGAGATTTAATTTGCTGAAGGTTAAGCACTTCTCAGCACAGCTGAATTTCCTGGGAACAGCATTGGTTACAGAAATAATTACATTAATGCCAAGTACTTCACAGAAATGGGCTGTTGTTACCTTAGATTGGCCCCTGAAGATTAATACATTTGGGGTTTTTTTGGCTTGGTTGGTTTTTTTACTTGAATCTCCCCTGGGTTTATCACGCCTGACAGAAAGTAAGAGCAGATCACCTCACAGGGGGCAACGTGTATTATATAGTTAGGCGATGTGTAAGCAGTATGTTGGTAAATAGTGGTGGAAAGCCCTTGAGACACGTAATTATATATTTTGATGAGTGTCTGAATAGCAAACAGGAAGCCAAATCGATATAATGAGCTTCAGGGCCTGTCGCAGACACAAGGCTGGGCTGAAAAATACCTGGGTGGGAGGGGTCACGTTTCACCTGCAAACTTGGTTTTAGCCTTGCCCAGCATAAGCACTTGATGTTTCAGGCAGAGTGTTCTTCTAAGATAGCTGGGTTTGTGCGCTCTCACAGCCCCCAACGCACATTTTGAGACACGTTTTTGGAAGATTGCATGACTTTTGCAATGAGGTACCGGCTGTAGTGAGATCAGTCATCCGAACGCACGGTTCCTCTTTAGGGATCTGCCTTTTAAAGGCGCAAACAGCAGGGACCAGCTTTCAAACAGTTCTCTTCCCTGCTGCAAAATATAACATCAAAACAAATTACCTGTTCATGTAGAAACCGCTGTGCAAACCGCTATCGAGAAGTGGTGGAGTGTCTTGCCCAGCCTGTGAACAAGACTGCGAATTTGTTAACTGGTTCTTGCGTTCCGGGTGTATAATCTCGACAGCAAGAACTGTCTGTCTGTGTGTGTGTGTCTGTAGATACGTATATTTATATATGAGATCTGGTTGGTACAGGTAAGAATATATACAACAGAGGTGCTTTGAGATACTTGCCTTTGTTAAGCAGGCGCAGTCTGCCGTAATACCATCCAAAATACAATTTCTTCTCTGCTTGCCGTAGAATGTTTGCATTACCAACATTTTTAGGGCTTCAGCTGTACGTTTAAATAATTTCACCTAAAAATTGATGGGAACACTGATTTCTCAGAAGCGTTACGGCTGACGAAAGCCTGTAGAGTTAAAAAGAAAGCCAGCAAACGGTGAAAGAGGAAGTTGCACAGGAAGAGTTTGTTTCTGTTGCTGTCAGGAGGGACAGAGGCTTCAAATCCTTTCAAATTAGGTTTTGCTTTGCTCCAAACCTTCAGCAATGCACCGTTTTCTAAAATGGACTGGAAAATAAAGCGTATCTGAGCTTACTAATGGGAATGGCTCTTTTTTAAAATGGTGTAAATGGTTCTGTAAAAAACCCCATCAAAATAAAAGGGTGTTTGGAGAATTAATTCTAGGGGGATATTGATAGAAGTGTGTGAATTTACCCGTATCTGGCAAATACTTTGTGCTATTCATGGATTAGCACATCTCTTGAAATCGGTAGCATGCATTGATTCACACTTGTCAAGTCTAAAACATGCGATGTCTCTATCAATTAGAAAAAAAACCCACCTCATTTTCTTTGATTTGGTAGAGAGATTCTGGGAAATGACGACAAAAAAAAATTAGCATGAGTAATTTCTCCTTTTCTTGACTTGCACAGTTATTAGGCTGTGTTATACCACCAACAGCGTTTCAGTGTGTGTAGTAAGAGTTGTGTTTGAAAGGGCTAGGAGGCAGGTAGTATCTGTGACCTGTAGAGCAGGAGGAGCACAAACACACAAAACTTTTTGGCTGGGAAGTGTTCTGCAGCTCTTTGTTTCCTGAAGTACTACATAGCAACACTGAGGTATGGTAAAATTCATTTTTATTCTGTATCCTAAACGTCACGGAAGGTTTGATTTACCACCACCTTTAAATGGGTGGTCTCACATTGAGTTGTGACTTCTAAAATATTAATCCCATCCTTTCCTGCCTGTAGTCATATAGATATTTTTTATTATTGGGGTTTTTTTCAGCAGTGGGAGCTAGGGTAGGGCAAGATTAAAGCAACGGCAAAGTAGCTAAAAGCTATCTTCAAGGAAGTTAGCAGCAATCGTCCCGCCCTCCTTCTTTTGCTCAACTCTTCTCTGCCTGACGTCCTCCCCCGGACAGAGAGCTGGCAGCTCTCGGCCGTCGCAATGGGCTAATGCTGGTGGGGAGCAGCTCTCCTGCCCCCGGGGGAAGGATGTCGATAAAATGGAGTAAATTTGCTGAAGTACCTCAAATAACAGTGAAGCTGGTAGGACTTAAGCACTGGGAGGTAAGAGCTTTTGTGGTTACTTTGCGGTGGGACCCGCTGCTGCAGCGCACGGTCTGTTGTTTTTGGGCCCTACGTCCGAGTTGCGGTTCCTCTTGTGTCAGGGCAGGGCAGCGCGGGTTCAGCCGTGAAGCCAGCTCCAACAGTGCAGGAAAATAGACTGGCTTTTACAATTCCTCTATTTAGAAAAAGTAAAATAAAATCAAAAAATCTCATTTTGAGACCTTGCATTTCAGCAGCATGGCTGGCATCCCCGCTATGAAGTTGCGGTTTCCTCCTTGACGGTGCACCCATTTCCTGTTTTTCCTGTGGTTTTTCAGTTTTTTAATTAAAATGGTTTTTATGGTGATTTTATGAAGACAGGGTATTGTTCCAGACTCCAGAATCATTTGGGATTTATAGTAAACATCAAGCACATTTAAAGGATACGACGGTGAATTCAGCATTTTAATCATGAGAGTTGCCAGATCTGCCTTGAGCATAGGGTGATCTTTTCTCCTGGAGCTTCACAAGTCCTGGCAATGGAGCAAAACTCCAGACATCACCTTGGTACCATTGGCCGAGGACTAAACTGCAGTATTTTAGTTCTTGAATCCTGCCATGGATTCAAGGCCACTTGACGCGGTTAAAGGTGGGCAGGTCAACGGATGGGGCTGTGGAGGTTTATGTGGGGTGGTGATCTCAGCTGATGGCTTAAAGGAGGCGGAGATATGCCACAAAGTGGACTCTTCCTGGCATGTTTTATGCTTCAGATGGAATTATTCCATACTGTAATGCTCCTGGGTTTGCTTATTTGCAGGACAAAATAGTGTTTGGGGCTGGTAAATAGAGCTTCTGTTTATAAGGCTTTGCAGGGAGAGACTCCAACGCTGGCATTTTGCCTGCGGAGTGTTGGGAGAAGGGAGACCTTAGGCTGAGTTACTAATTACTTGAGTGTGTCATCAAAGGCTGGAAAGTTTCCCTCCCGGTGACTGCAGAGCTCAATACCTCTTTCAACTGCTTCATGGCCGTTGCTCACATGGGCCACCCTGCAGCTCTCTGATATTTAGGCTGTGACAACATTTAACGAAGGGCACATGGCATATAAGTTACAAAATGCAAAGATAAGCTTACAAAAGCCTTTACTGATTTCTGGTTAAGCTTCTCTTTCGGATGCCATGAAATCTGCAGGAACAGTTAAAATAAAGACCAGGAGCTGAATTGTATGGTAAACACTTTATAGGGTGGTACATAGAAAGACAAGGAGTCACTGAAAATCAAATTTGGAGTTTTTCTATGGAATTTCCTTGAAAAATTGTTTGGGAGAATTCCAAATCCACAAAAGGTTATAAGGAAAAAATGTTTCGAATTTTTAGTATTTAGCATCTTCTACCTCAGACAGTGATAGAAAGGTAAGCAAAATCTGCTAGAAGTTGGAGATCATTCCAAGGCTGAGTAGCCCAGAGATTGAACTGTGGCTTCCAGAAGACAAGATAATCTTTTATGGAGTTGCTGTTGTTCCTCAGCTGGTCAGAGATGCCGTGTTTTGAGTTTGTGAATGACCCATTTCCCCAGCAAGCTTCACATAGTTACTTGGGGTTGCATGAAACCGCTGACAAAGTTACTAGTCAGAAAGAAAGCTGATGTGGAAATATCCTGGCGGTAATGCTGTACCGGCAGTGAGGAAGAGCTTGAAGTTGTGTCCTCCATTTAAAAATGCAGTTGCAAAGCACGACTCTGATGGGTTGGTCTTAAAGATTAACTGTGTTGAAAGTTTGATACGCATTACTCGTGGTGTTTGTGTTAAACACGATTCGTTGAAAGTGCTGAAAAGATTGATGAGAGCCCAGAAGAAGAGGTAAGTCGTTAAACCAAGGTATATAAAACAAGGGTGGAAGAAAATACCTGCCTTCAGAACAGACTCCATTCTATCTCTGCTGCTGTGCAGAAGGCTCTGTGAGCTGGTAGGATGTTAATCCACATCCATGGGGGCTCTAAGCTGACATTTTTAACCCAGAGCTGCGCAGGTACCTGGCTGTTGTTAAGGTGTGCACCAATCGATATGGTCATAGTGCCAAAGGCAAACACTGAAGAATCTGTAACTAGAGAAGAGACCTCTGCAAAGTAACACAGCATTTGCTCATTTTCGCTCAGCAGGAAAAAGAGAAAGATAAAGAGAAGGCTAAAGAGAAGGACAAAGATTCCAAGGAGAAGGAAAAAGATAAGAAGCTGTTAAATGGACATCTTTTCACTGCAACCACCGTTTTAGCCCAAGCAACCTGTTACCACTGTATGAAACCTTTCAATAAGGATTCGTACTACTGTGCAAGTAAGTCAAGGGGTTTCCCTCCTTTTGTTTTTCATTAAATCTGACATGGGAAATGTGAACCTTAACGCTTTATTTTCCTCTTACTTAAGGATGTGGGGTGGGAGGGAGGCTTTGGAGGCAGCAATTTGTGGAGCAGCATATTGCCTTACGGAAGCTGGACTGAAATGAGTCATGGCTGAAAGGAGGTGTCCTGAGACCTCCCTCCTGGCCTGTGCTCAGACATTGCAGCATCCCGTGGCTTTTCTGCCCCTGCTTTTTGGGATGTATCAGGTGGTTAGAGGTTATTTCAGCTGCGTGTTATGGCTTGGGGCTGAGGTGTTTTGTTTAGATGGATGGAAGGCTGGGAAAGCTGGCTTGGATCGTGACTTGTATTTCCAATGGGGGGAGGAAAGGTCCCACCCGTTTGTTGTGTATTGCTTTAGCTCTCAAACACTGCTTCCTCGGGCCGTCAGTGAGAACAGCATGATACAAAAAGAAGATACTAAGCCTCTTCTCCCTTAGTCCACGAAATTGCATCACAGGTCCAATGGCAGCTACCTGTGTGCCTGTGAAGTACGTGCACTACGGTGCCGGCAGTGCAAGAACCACAGCGGAGGGTTTCTGCGAGACTGGGGGTTTTGTTCTCTTTTCTTATAAGGTGGTTTCTCATGCCTGTAGCTCAATAAGGTCAGCAGCGTTCGTGTGGTCGAGACCAGAGTGGTGACTGGTTTTACCCAGTGACCCAAAGCAGACAAAAATGTCTTTTTTCCCACTGCAGCTCAGGGCTCTCCGTTCCTCACTGCCAGTAATGTTTTTTACTCCACTAGCCTAGAGATGAGTCGAAGCATTTTCGGGAATTGCTCCCTGGCTGGGGCAGGAGGCTCCGTCTCTGGCTTTTCCTTCTCAGCAGTGTGTGAAACCTCTCCGTTGAGCAGGGAAGGAACAGCCAGCTGAATCCCGAACGGCAGGTTTGAGCTTCCTGGAAGAGAAGAGATTTCAGCAAAGTTGTTTGCATGAGACACTCTCTGTGTCAGCTTGATGGGAAATGGAAAACATTAACAATTAAAACCTCTCAGATGCATCCTCTGCCTTTCCCCACTCCACTTTCCTAACAGCTTCTGAAGCTACTTAGAAAATCAAATATATCACAATTTAACTTTCGATATCCTAATGAGTTAAAATAATCCAACAGCGCTGTGTGTTTTAGCATAGATGTTGTTTCCATATTTTTTAACACAAAAGTGTTGTAAGTTTACTGCAGTGGCCAGGAAATGAATGCCACGAGGAAAGTTTGTAACGCTGTAAGCTCACATCTGAGAGCAGTTCTTTCTCCCATCGCGTCTGAAAATCAGCCATCAAATGCCTTGGAAATGACAGATCACCAGCAGCAGAGGCTCTGTTGCTCTTCTGCTGTTGTAAACTACTTTTTTCCTACCAAAGTGGCAATGCTTTACTGCTACCATCACTGCTCTGTCTTGCCCATGGACGACTTTTTCTTAATGCCTTTTGAAGCTCTGGATCGTGTCCAACCAATGTCTGAATTTTGCAGTGATTCCCCCAGCTTCCTGAATCCGGTAGTCAATGCTGAAAGGTTTACCATGCTCTAAAGCAAGTGGGCAAGCAAAAAACCCTAATTTTTAATAGCTCTCTGCCTGGTCTTTTTTATTTTTAATGATCAATGATGCAGAAAAGAAGCTTTTTGGGGTTTTAATGGTTAATATTAGTGATACAGAGGAGTTGGAGGAACTTCTTGCCTGCTGAAGAGTTGAATTGGAGGAATAAGGTTACTGACACCAGATTTTCAATCTGAAAAATCAAAATGCTGTATTGCTAAATGGTACATACTAAAGAGCTATTCAGGCTTTTAAGGCTTGAGTGTGAATTTAATGGCCATGAATTGTTGTGCTGCCTCTTTTCATGCAGAAGTGGGTTCCATCCTTCTTCCCTGCTGATCTAAAAAAATTAATACTGCTTTATGTGTTTTTGTAAGAACATTTCTTTTTTCTGTCTTTTACAGGAAATTGTGGGGCATAACAGACTAGCAACGCCCTATGCCCTTATCCTTACCTCTCTCAAAATATCAGAAGAAATACTGGCTTTAATAAGTAGGCCTAAATGTAAAAAATGTTAGGAATGTTAACATATTTTTGTCATTCTGGGTGTGGAATTTTTTCCTTTCTTATTTCTTCTAGAAATAATTCAGAAACTAGAAGCTGTGAGCTTACAGTGTAGCATACGCTTAAAATATAATTCATGATCTGTGGTAACATGTTTTCATGAATGAGTGGAAACAACAGGTTTTCTCTAAGCTCCTGAATCTCATCTGTGAGCATCTTTCATCTATTAGGAGAGGTAATATTCCAAACACATTTGTTATGAGGACAGCCAGGTTTAATCATCTTTGAAAACTTTGATTCCCAGAAAACTGCTGGCATAGATCAGGGCAGAGGCAGGGTATTCCAAAAAATATAGGCAGCTTTTGCTCTGGCATATATGCAGCAAAGGATGATGTTAAAGCATGATGCTCTTTGCAATGGTCAACTGTGATGTGGTTTTGGACAAAAATAGTCTTTTTCAGCAGGAAGTCCCAATGTCACGCATGCAATCACCTGGCTTTTGTTGATAACCCTGTGGTACTATAGCCCTTGGTTCCTGTTGTGCAGATCTTGGCTATGATATGTCTGAGTTTATGTAAATTAATTTTCCTGTCCTTTTCCTGTCTTTTGGATCCCATAATCCTTTTCTTGATAAGAACACTATTTGTGTTTTCAGAAAATACTGGCCCTACAGTTGGTTTCTGTCTCCTGCCTCTGCTTTCCACCTATCCTTTCTTTCAGAGGAATAACTCCATCTTTTTTCTTTTTTTCTTTTTTACTTTAAGACCCATTAGGACTCTGGCAACTCAGTCTTGCATTGATTTTTAAACAGAATTTCCTGCTAAATTCCATGAGGAAATCTTGTTAAGAAACAAAGGGCTAATGATCCAGGAAAGCAGCCTGTCTCTCAGTATCTGTAGCTACCCGTGTAAACCACAGTGATGCCTGAAAATTGTAATTCTCAGTTGTGCAAGATAATGGTTCAGATTATAAATGGCACGAAGTGACCTGTTTTCTGGGACTTATGGTTTGATTTGTTGTTTGTTGTTTTTTTTTTTTACTTTTAATAGATTGCAATTCAATTGTTCACAAAGGCTGTAAGGAGAGTTTTGCTTCTTGTGCAAAGGTCAAAATGAAGGTAAGAGATTTCATCTACTCTACTGAATAAACAAAAAAGTTTAAACAATTTAGAGTGCAGATAGGTAACATCTTCTACCGTACATCCCGAATTTTCCAGCTTGTTGGAAAGAACTCCAGCCCCTGTGCTGTAGTGAATAAATTCTCTGGGCTCTCCTGAAATTCCCCAGAACCACATGTTAATACCGTAGTTGTCCCTGGGACTCTGTAAATGCTCCAGGTCAATGCCACAGGGTGTTGGCAGCAAATTCCTAGCATTATTCCCTGCGGTACACAGGGACCTTATGGTGAGATGATCTGTCCTGTGCTTCACCTGAAAAAAGAAAAAAAAACCAAAAAAAACCACCAAAAAAACCCCCAAACAAACAACAAAAAAACCCACTTCACTGGCAAAATTCAGGGGCAAATTCACTGGTAAAACCAATAAATGCCCTATCTCTTAATTCTCAAATGCCACATCTCATAATGCAGCGTCACCCTGTATATAATGGATAATGAAAACTATTAAATATGTACGTCATTTATGTGAGGAACCTGCAGAATTCATGGTTGCCCCAATTGTGAGGAACCTCCTCTGCGGTATGATTCTAATTACCGTCTATACAATTATGATTTTTATTTTTCTTTAGTATTGTCAGCACTTTCTCTTCTCGTTTACCTATTTGCCACACGTTTCTCCATCTGTTATTTTGCCCATTTCATTGATGGCAACTGGGAGGGAGGGTACCTGTGTGCGCATAGATACGCGTATATGAAGTACACATACAGCCAAGAACTGATCTGTTCTGAGGGGATTCGGGAAAAACATAGCTTTTTTATTTTAGTTCTCTGCCACAACCTGATGGAATAAAGGGAGGAGGACGAAATTACAGTGAATTTCATTTTTCTTTCAGCCACAGAGAGGGATGCAGGCACATGATACCTCTTCGTTACCCACCGTAACCATGAGAAACAAAAGTAAGAAATCCTCCTTTCCCTCTGCTTCAGTCTGTATCTGCTATTCTTAACTGTTCTGACAGCTACTATTTGATCCTATGAAAGATAAGCATTTATCAAAGCAGGGATGAAAGCATCTTCCGTGCACGATAAGCGGTGTACTCTGTGCAACTTTTGGAAGTTGCACAGAGTTCATCCGTTTCTGCAGCGTCCACATCACTTTAAGCAAGTGGAAAGTCATTTCA
Source organism: Nycticryphes semicollaris (assembly GCA_013400055.1). Taxonomy (NCBI): domain Eukaryota; kingdom Metazoa; phylum Chordata; class Aves; order Charadriiformes; family Rostratulidae; genus Nycticryphes; species Nycticryphes semicollaris. The sequence goes on along the minus strand of VXBJ01003379.1, from coordinate 49,853 downwards.
GACTTAGAATAGGTCCGTGCCCGCTGTAGCTTGCTGAAGGCCTACAGCTGATCACTCCACAAAATCTGGAAGACACAGCCTGTGTCCACGTGTGTCTGACATTAGAAAGAATCCCAGCTGCGAGTATGATATTAACAGAAATAGTTAAGACTACAAATGTATGATTGCTCAAAAAAAAAAATTCTTTTTTTTTTTAATTCAATAGTCTTATTCTTTGATGTAGTAAAACCAGGAAGTTTTATTTGGAATAGGAGCAATGCTGACAAACTTTTCCTGGCTGCTCTGAGGTATACGCTGCACTTCAGAGCTACCCGCTGTGACCCAGGGCAAAAAATGGGAGTGAAATTGCCCACATTTTGGTTCTGTAGTGCCATGATTTAATGAGTTTAATTAGCGATAGTTTGGAGATCACTATATGGAACCACACTATATGATAAAGATGTACTCACTCTGGTATTTATTGTGAAATTCAGAGACAGTGTTCCAGAAAGCAGAAATGTTTCTGAAGAAAGTAAAATCTGGAATTAACATGAACAGATTAGTTAAAGGTATGTGATAGTATAATGAGATAAGGATTAGCAGGATTAGCATTTCCCTGTGGTACGTACTGTTAGATAAACCTATCTCAAAAAGCTTGAATAGAAGCAGGAATATGTATACAGTTATAGGCCCAAGGAAATGAAAATGCAACATAGTAGATTGCTACACGTGATTATTAATCAACGTAGTAGATTGCTACATATGATTATTTATCAAATGAAATTAAATTGATTTTCCCAAGTGTAGGTTTTCTGGCCTTGCAGACCCACCTAGATCTTTTAAGCCTCGTGCAGTGCAGGCAGTTCTGCACCAGGGTCGATGTTCTCTCCCTCGTATGGCTGTTTCTAATGGCTGATATTGCCTGGTGACAGCTCTAGAAAGAAAAGAAAGTGAATTTTAGGGCCTGGTTTCTGTAGGCCATCATCATCATCATGATGGCAGTTAAGGGTGCAGTTGCATGAGCTGACTGTTCTCTGACACTGCTCTTCCAGGCTCGCAACCGAAGGAACGCCCTCGCTCTGCAGTTCTTGCTCCTGACGAAAACACCATGACCTCAATATTCAATAACAGGAGATCACAACAGACTACAGCACTTTCGAAAAGCATCTCGATACAGAACATCGCAGGGTAAGGTTTCTCCCCGCCCGCATGAGTGTGTGTTGTATTATCTGGCGCTGTGAGGATAAGGAAGTTCAGATCTCACTCAATATGAATTTGCTTTAACTGTACAAAAGAGGATCACAAAGCCAGAAATACCTATATTATGTATAATACCATCAGTTGTCTTGTGCACAAGCAGATTGTCTGGGTTAGTTTAGTCATGGCATGAGTTCAGAAGCATCTGAGTTGGCCTGGATGTATTCAAGGCCACTTCACAGAGGTGCTTTGGGCTCCAGGAGGAAATTCATCACAGAATATCAGGGATTGGAAGGGACCTTGAAAGATCATCTAGTCCAATCCCCCTGCCAGAGCAGGAACACCTACATCAGGACACACAGGAACACATCCAGTCGGGTTTTGAATGTCTCCAGAGAAGGAGACTCCACAACCTCTCTGGGCAGCCCGTTCCAATGTTCCATCACACTCACAGTGAAGAAGTTGNACACCCCAGGATGCCATTGGCCTTTTTGGCCACAAGGGCACAGTGCTGGCTCATGGTCATCCTGCTGTTCACCAGGACCCCCAGGTCCCTTTCCCCTACGCTGCTCTCCAACAGGTCATTTCCCAACGTATACTGGTTCCCTTGCCTGGGCGCTATTTGCAGCTGAAGTGTAGTAATAACTTTTGTGTCCGTAACAGCAGAAGGGAGGCACACGGTCTTCATGGTGTCTTAGGACTGCACTGGACATAATTGATGTACAAAAAAATCATAGAAGGAAATCTAATTTATGGTTCCTACACTACCTGCATATTGAGCAGTTCTACACACAGGGCAATACCATGGCCTGGCGTGTTCTGGCCAGTTTGCGTGCCCGTGGCTGTTCGTGGTGCAATTTATTTCAGTCCATGTTTCTGACCTTTCTCAGAGCTAGCGATAAAGACTCTTGGGTAGCCTTTTTGTGTTGCATTTCTGTACTGCTTGCAGCAAGGGCAATGAGGATGGGAAGTGAGTGTAAAAATGAAAAATCATGAAAAGGAGTTATCTAAACCATAAAACCTCAGGTGTGACTCTTTATAGAGGAAGCACTGTCATTCAGAACTGTAGATCTTAGAGCTTGTTGAGCCCCTATGGGCAGTTCTGTACGTAACCGTGCAACGCTTGCTTTGCTCTTCAGTTCATATTTAAAATACATTTCTTCTGTGTAATCGAAAGTACATTTGGCTGGGTTTTTATGTCCTAAACGATATTCTGTGTTCTGTTTTTCTGCAGAGTTGTGAACGATGACAGCTTAATGCAGTCTCACAAATACATGTCGCAGTCAATAGACTCCTTAAATAAAATCAGCCGGGTGAATGAATCCATGGAGTCCCTGGTTGACGAAGGTAAGAGATCCCCATCCTTTTAATCTCACAGTGTTAGTATGATAAACTAAAACAAAGCTCCACCTGGTAACTTCCTTAGCTTGTTGAATTGTGGGGAAACAATTAGGTTTCAGTTACAGTTGAATTACTTGGAGTTTAGTTCAGGGACAGACATTTCCTCTTTTGTCCTGCACCTCTGGCCCATTCATATGGCCACAGATTTTGCACTCTGTCACCTTTTTCATGCTGATGTCTTGTGTTCTGTGTTTTTCGCCAGAGTGGGGAAGTAAAAAACATACTGTTTAGTTTTGTGGGTTTGAAATTCATCTCTTCAGTTTAAATATTTTTTTTTTATATGGTGCTTTTTTAGGATATAGTTCTAAGTTCTCTCCATTCAGTGAAGTTAAATGAAGAAAAACAAACTGGGTGTTGGGTTTTTTTATTTATCTGCAATGTTGTTGCATTTCAGATTAAGAATCCATTGGCTTTTATCTGAGCTAGAATTTGGTCTATGTGAAAATGGTGAACTAGTTTTGTGCAACTAGCAAATAACCTTTAAAAGTGCTTTACATAACCTGTTCCCTGTGTGGTTCTTCTTGTTTTGTGAAGGTGCAGACATGAACGAAGGACAGCTGATGGGAGATCTGGAATTAGATTCCAAACAGCTAGAGGCAGAGTCCTGGAGTCAAGTAGTGGACAGCAAATTCCTACAGCAGCAAAACAAAGATGTTGTCAAACGGCAAGATGTCATTTATGGTGAGATACCTGCATCTTAATTTTTTCACTCATTGTCAATAGCTTCTTGATATAGTCGCATGACTTTGGGAAGCTCTAGGTTAGCAAATGGGAACATTGACTTGGTTTCTTCAGAAGCCAAAGTTTCATTCTGGAAGGTCCTAGAAACGTAAGGCATTCTATGAAAGCTTTCTTTCTGCATATCACATATCCAAAAGCCCTCAAAAAACCCCAGAAATTGCCTCCCCTCATTTGTCTGCTGATGACATTGAAACTCTTTCACAGCAGCTAACTAGGAAGTCTTCTCCTGCCAGATGCAAGAGCCATCCTGTATGGCAAAAGCACATGTCGTGGTGAGGCTGGCAGTGAGATGTTAGGAAGGAGCAAGTAACAGTGCTGAAGGTTCAGACCTCAGCAGCAATGTCCAGAGCTCCTTACTGTGGGACCCTGCTGCTCCCCCCTATTTCTCCCACACATGAAACTATTGATTGATGTTTCAATACCTGATGTGAAGTTTTCTGAAGGCACTTAGAGAAGCCCAGTTATGGAAGAGCTTTCCTCATACGGTACACCCGTGTACTCTACGGTGACCTTGGTTTTGACTTTGTCCTCATCCTATGCAGAGCTAATGCAGACAGAAATGCATCATGTCCGCACCCTGAAGATCATGAACGATGTATACAGTGCGGGGATGTTAAAGGAACTGCAGTATGATCAACAAGTCGTGGACAAGATCTTTCCCTGCCTGGAAAACTTGCTGCACATCCACAGTCACTTCTTCCAGCGGATTCTGGACAGGAAGAAGGAGTCGTTGGCAGACAAAAGTGAAAAGAACTTTGTTATCAAGAGGATAGGTGACATCCTAGTGAATCAAGTAAGCGCTGGAAAATGCTTACACTTGTGAGAGCACAGCTGGAAAACAGGCGCTCTTCCTCCCCTCCTGTTTATGCCTGTTAGATAATCACAGCTGACGGCACCTTTACTCTTCACAAACGTAAAAATCTCCGCCTCTGCTTTTTGAAGCACTTTTTGCTCATTCAAAGCAAGGTCTAATGATGAAAATTTAGTTTATTTTGTGGGGAAGAGAAACATTCCCTGACAGGCACAGAATAATTTGACCATAGCTTGGGGCATAGGCAGTGGCCTACAGTAAAATATGCCCACTGTTTTTCCTGGCTGAGTTACTGACTTGCTGTTTCCCTTTGGGTGGGCCATTTTACTTTTCTTTGCACTTTCTCCCATCTTCTCTTTGTCTGTCTTGACTTTCTTGTTGTTGGCTTTTTAAGCCCTGAGTGGTAGAAACTCAAATTTTGTATTGTGTGAACACAGTGAAGTCTCAAACTCAGCTTTTTACTTCCTGGAGAACTAATTGCCTGGGTTTGGATGCTTTGGACTAATTTGGTTTCATCCAGTTCTTTTGAGAGACTGGCAGGCACTGCTGGGATATCACACCGGGACCTCAGTGCAAATTGGATCTCTGTGTCTCCTGTCTTGCAGTTCTCCGGTGAGAATGCTGAGCGAATGAAGAAAACATATGGCAAATTCTGTGGGCATCACAATGAGGCAGTAAATAACTTCAAAGATCTGTACTCAAAGGACAAGCGGTTTCAGGCATTTGTCAAGGTAGGGCCTGGTAGAACAGACGCAGTTGATGGAGAAAGTCTGTCCTTTCTGCACTCTGGTGGGCGTTTTGCTACAGAACTGATATTTTCATCTTTGCTCCTTAGAAAAAAATGAGCAGCTCTCTGGTGAGGCGTCTCGGGATTTCTGAATGTATCTTGTTGGTAACACAGAGAATCACAAAGTACCCGGTCCTTTTACAAAGGATACTGCAGTACACCAAAGGTAGGCACCAGTTCCTCTATTCTAAGTGGGTATTTGTTCCTCCAATGTAAATTTCTTGGACCCTTTTCAGCTGAAGTAAATTTTCTTAGAATAAACCAACTAATCCAGTCATTATTGTCTCACACCGCTGTAATGAGATAACTCAGTTTCGTATCACCATTTCAGATTAGTTATTCAGGTGCCTTGATTTAGTTGTTCTGTGTGTAGCTAATTATGGAGCAACATGCTTAGACTCCAGAGTCTCCCAGCTTTTTTTTTTGTTGTTGTTGTTGTAATGGCCTAATGGTTAATTTCTGCATTTCACCTATACCTTCTCATGTGCAAAATATATTGCAATAGTCCCCAACCTCAACCATATACGTGTAAAGGTTTTGTGAAACTCTCCTTAAGAGGGATAAATGCAGCTTGTCTGATAAAAGTTTTAAAAAGTTATAATGTGGGAATTTGGGAGGGAGAAGACAAAGGAAGGAAGTAAAATCAGGAAGTCAGACCCCACAAGGATGAAGTGAAATCAAAGTGTTTATCTTTTTGTTCAAAGAAAATGAAGCGGAACATGAAGACTTGACTCAGTCATTAAACCTCGTTAAAGATGTGATTGCTGCAGTCAATAGCAAAGTCTGCAATTACGAAAAGAAAATGCGTCTCGGTGAGATTTACAACCGGACAGATAGCAAGTCCATCATGAGGATGAAGAGTGGTCAGATGTTTGCAAGAGAGGACTTAAGGCATCGGAAGCTCATCCGAGATGGTCCCGTTTCACTAAAAAGTGCAGCTGGCCGGTTAAAAGGTAAGACTGTCCTGCCTTCTGCTGGGTGAGGATACAGCTCATCCTTTCTGGATGTAGGATTAGTGCTCAGATTGGTGTCACCAGCCTTTATTTAATAATTTTTCTGCTTTGAAAGATTTTGACAGCAGCTTTCCCCGTGCTGTACGTCATTTCTGATTCCTCGTGTTGTTTCTGGGGCGAAAGATAGCTGCTCTTCCTCCTGGTGACTGATGAAGGCTTGGGTTGCGGTGACACCTCGGTGCATCAGCCAAGGAGCTGGAGTTGCTGGGAGACCCTTTGGGCAAAAAAAAACCTGATGGGGTCACAATTTCCCAAAGCAGTTGGCCTTAGATCTCCGTGCCACGATGTGCCTCTGCAGCAGTTCCAGGAAGCGCGCTCCCTGCTTCCCAGTGGCTCTGCCCACCAGCAGAATGGCCTTTCCTTTGCTCTAAGGTCTGCAGTAGGGGCTGCCCAGGCTCAGCGCTACCCGTCCCAGTTTCACCAGGACTCTGGAAAGGTGTCCCAGGCATTTATTGCTTTTGAACCTCTTGAGCTGCTGACACAAACTGTTCAGGAGAGGCTCTTGTGTCCCTGCAGCTGCCCCTTGTTTGGTCAGTGTTTTCTTGAATTGCTTTTTTGGAAGTAGTTTTTTCTATGTTCTGTGCTCTGCTGAGCACTGAAGTTCTCCACTGAATTAAAGACTAATTCTCCCAAGGAAGCCTTCAGCGGGGACCACAGCGGCAGTGAGAGCAGACAGGGCTGTGTCTCGGGCTTGGCAGAAAGGCTGGGCTTTCTTTGCTTCTCGCACTCCAGCATCAGCTGATTAAACCACAGGTCTCGGGCATGAATTGGGGACTGGTAGCCCAGTGCTGTGCTGTGCAGGGAGGCAGCGATAACACAGAATTCCATATCGGGTATGATTTATTTTGAGGTTTGGAAACAGGAAATTTACAGAGGGTTTCCAGGCACCCGAGCTTACTATTGACTTTAGATGGTGGATGAAGCAAGTTACGCTGCTGTTGTGAAATCTGGTGATAAGCACAGGCTGCATTTGCATTGCTAAGTCATAGAAATGCATAAACATACCTCTGTCTGTACTGGAGGCTCTCAGCAAAAGCAGGTCCTGCAGACAAGCTGGTATTTTGTGGGATTTGAAATGGAGCACAAAGAAGTATAGGAAGAACTTTTCTTACAGGGTATTAGCATTTCCTCTCTAGGAAAGTGCACAGACGATAGAGAAGAACGGAGTCAAAAGCCTCCTTTTGCAAAGCTCCCGGAGCTTTGAGTTCATAGTGCTGCTTTAATTAAAGTTTGGTGGTTCTTTTATCTGGAACGGATCCTGTCTTCCCAAAACAGAATGGAAGGAATTACCCGCGGGATGATTTCACTTTTTGGTTTGCTTCCTCTCTGCCACAAGATTTCCCAAGTACATTACACAAAAACTCTTTGTGCTGAAGGCTCTGGGTGGGGCATTATGCTTGGTAGTTGCTGTGCAGCTCTATGATGTGTCATTAGGAGACTCGGGAGGCCGTATGTGTACTCTGGGAAAAGGCTGTTATTCTGATTTAAAATCCTCTGTTGGCTTGATGTTGTGCTTCCTTCTCCCGTGAAAGAAAGCCAGGTCCTGCATCTCACGCCGGCTCTGTCAGCTCCCCTTGGAGTCGGCAAGAGCCGTGTTTGTCTGTGAGCAGAATTACTGGTGGTTCCTGAAGTCAGTATTTCCTGGGAAAGAAACTGCAGCTGACAAATGTTGTTACTGCACAGTAATTTACACTCCGCAAACCACTCATCAAGAGAACCATAAAACACAAAACTTCCTGTGCAGATATTTTGCTCAAGGGCTAAAATATTGATTGTTTGAGAAAGCAGTGCTTCTATTCACAAAGCCTCTCTAACTTTCACTGTTAGGCTCATGTCCTGTTAGAAAGCAAACAGCTGGAGAGGAGCACCTGTGTCCTTGACAGATGAGAGAGAATCCTGCAGGTTTCCCAGGTGCTGCTGTAGTCTCTGTTACACAAAGAACTAACCTCACCCAGCATCTCCACAAGCTGCCCCAGCTTCTCCTGCTAACCAGGAGAGTGACCCCGCTTCCAGGACTTGCAGAAACAGCCCAACCGTTCCCCAGCGCTGGCGTTACTAAACTAAATCTGGTTTGGGGTGGACTGTGTGGTTATATTGCATTGATGGGCTTTTTCTTTTGCAGAAGTCCAGGCTGTTCTCCTCTCTGACATGCTCATATTCCTTCAGGAGAAGGACCAGAAGTATGTCTTTGCCTCACTGGTAAGGCTTCAACCTTTTCTCTTTCTTCTTTTTCTGGTGTGAGAGATGCTTGATGTGTGCTGTGCAGCGAAGCCAGCCCTCGTCTGCCAAACAACTTAGTTTTCTTGCTTATAACATTGTCATTTGCTGAGCAGCCTCCATTCTTTTTTGGTGGGAAAACGTGTCTTCGTGCCCCACCTCCCCTTTCTGCAGTGCCTTGGCACAGCTGATAATTGGCCTGAAAACCTGTCGCTTGATACACTTACTCCTTTTCAGTTTGTGCAAACTGAAGCCATGATTGGGGTGGGAGGGGGCAACAGAATAATGCAAACATTGTAAAAATTAATCTTAGCAGAAGGAAATGTCCTCATACGTTTTGAGCTACTGTGGGGCACGGGGGTTGTGTGAAATGCCACTGCAGTAAATTCAACAGAACAGCTTGAAAATAAATGTCAGAGGAATATATTAGTAATGCACGAGACCAAAAACATTAGCTTTTGAAGGCAGGCCTCATAAAAGGGCTGCGCACGCTGACCTGCTAAAGAAAACCTAGTACTTAATTGAGTCTGTTGGGGCTGTACCTTGCAGGCATGGTCTAGACTGGCTAAACCTTGTGACCTTTCCACGCTTTGAACATTTTGAAAGCTGGTAATTTGTTTTTCCAGTTCCACCAATGATCTGCACGTACTGGGTGCCCCACACAGGAGGAGCTGATTTGCACAAGTTCTGCTAGTGAAGCTCTACAAAATCACCCCAGTTGTAGCATCCTGTCAAATCCACAAAGGGGCTGACTCATATGCAGATGATACGACAGCAAAGGGACCTTTTAACCAAGCAGGCTGATTACGCAGAGACCATAGCACACAATGCGTCTCACACACAAGTTTTCTCCACCACAGGAGTCAGTGATGAGCTTCTCAGAACAGCAGGGCTTTTGTGGGATTTGAAAACAAGATGTTACTCCATCCTAGGGGAGAGATCGTGAAGATAATGTGTGAAGCAGGCGCTAGCAAGCTGCACTGAGTTTAAGGAGCTATGATATTAATGACAGCGTGGGCAGGAGGAGATGAGATCAAAGGTCTACTGGAGTTAGAGCAAAATATGGTAGAGTTTGCAAAACCACAAAGTCAATTTTAAATTAATTTTTTGTTGAAATGGAACAAGGTGAAATTGCTTTTCCTATAGAACTGATGAAGGAAAGCAAGCCCTTCCCTGCTCCTTGACCCCAATAAAATGATGTTTTTTAAATGAGACAGTAGGTTCAGCAAATGGTTACAACCTGAGAGAGGTGGCAGTATGGTTGCTGGGACCTTTTCAATGCTAGTTTCCATCTGGAAACTAGTACTAGTACTGTTCACCCTGCTCACCCATTTATTTCCATCTGAAGGACCAGAAATCCACTGTGATCTCTCTGAAGAAGCTGATTGTACGAGAAGTGGCTCATGAAGAGAAGGGTTTGTTCCTGATCAGCATGGGTGTAAAAGATCCTGAAATGGTGGAGGTCCATGCCAGCTCCAAAGAAGAGCGTAACGGCTGGATACAGATCATTCAAGACACAATGAACACCATGTAAGCTACCAAGCTGTTCTTGCAAGGCAGGTGATGCAAATGGTCATGTTCTAGTAGTAACTGAGATATGTGTTTTGTCCAGGGACCGAGATGAAGACGAAGGAGTCCCTTGTGAGTCAGAGTTTGAAAAGAAAATGTCGGATGCGAAAGTGAGAGGACTGAAAGGTAAAAATCCTGCCAGGGACAGAGCTGGTGGGGGGCAGTTGTTGTGTTGGGTTTTGTGTTTGAACTATGACTGTTTTTCAAAGGAGTGAGAATCCTGCATCCAGCAAATAATTGCAATCCTCACCTTGCTTGGATTATTTGGGTTTTTTGAGTTTGCCGTTGCTGTGCAGGATTGCGCTGGGCACAGCTGTATCATGACGTTCCACTAGATGGGGCCAATATCTCAGGAATCACTCGGTTTCCTGGCTGAAGCTTTTATTTTCTGTCCTCATCTCTGTTTTCTGTTCACCCCCACAGAACAACTTCAGCAGAAGGATAAGCAGATCCTCATCTTGCTGGAGGAGAAGGCTAAGATCTTCCAAGACATGGCAGACAGTTCTTTGCAGGAGGACATGCCAGGCTCCAGGCTGCTCTTCAGAGCCAACACAGAAGAGGCACCAAAAGGAGAGGCCATTATGAAAACTGCAATAAATGAAGGTGAGCATGTAAGGGTGAAACGTTAATTGCACTAACCACTGGACCCACCTTCAGCAAAGCCATCAGCCCTCAAGTACCACTTTTGAAGGGGAAGTCTTCTCTCTGTCAGGATAACAGCATAGATTAGGAGATCCTGCTACTCATGGTATTGTCTCAAGGACAGTAATGATGAGCAGGAAAGGAAGCAGGTAGTGACAGCTGTTAAAAGTGGGCAGAAAAGAAGGCAGCACAGAGAACAACTATGCACTGAATCTGCACTGGAGTCAGGAGCAGCACAGGATTTATCCTTGGCTGAAACAGGGACCGTCCAGGCTTTTGCTGTGCTTCAGTCTCAGCGATGTGTGAGAGAGGGGCTACGGTTCCAGCAGGAGCTTATGGTGCCTTCAAGGGACAAGCAAGTCTGTTGACAAAGGCAAGGGTAGAAACTCTGGCAACTTTCCAGCGTGATTTTTGGAGAGGCTAAAAATTACTAAATGCTGTTGTCAGATGACTCCAGGGTTACCTGGAGGAAGAGAGGGAGGTGTAAACCCGTGCATAGCTCCAGGAATTGGTTAATGGTCAGACTGTGTTTTCGCAGAGGGAATGTGTACTGTCCGTATCATTGTCATAGAAACATGGTCTCTCAGTACAGCAAAGCATGTGAATTTCTGACCTGATCTCAGGCAGGGATGAAAATAGCTGAGAAGCTTGAGTTGGTCTTTAACAGAGATGTTGTTGTTTTTTATCAGTTGAGCTGCTGCAAGACCTGGTGAACAGGAGCCTTGGCACTGCCCTGGGGCAGCAGGTCAGCAGCACTGCCATGGAACAGGAAGGGGGAGTTGGACCCGTCTCTCTCCCTAGAAGGGCAGAAACTTTTGGAGGATTTGACAGTCATCAGATGAACGCCACCAAGTGTGAGTAGTTACATGTGTGCACATCAGCATTTGTTAATGGTGCGTGTCATCATGTCTTCTTGCTTCAGAAGGGCTCCAGCAGCTGGTGATTTGGGTTTTCCAACTCCTCTCCAATAATAGTTGATAGATTAAATAACAGATTAGAAAAAAAAATTCCTATCTCCAGGTGGAATGATGGTGGCTGAGAACCAGTGGCTACATGAGGATTAAACATCTGAGCTCCTCACTCCTCTGTCTCTGTGCTCTCTCTAAATTGTCCTTACTACTTTACTTACATGCCACATGAAAGCATTTGGCTTCCTAACAGATTAGTTTCTTCATGTTATTATTGTAATATCTGCAGCTCTGTTCTTTGTTCTTCAGTTATCTTCCAGCAGGCACTGTTGCATTTGCGAATGGATGAGGATATTGCTGATTTGAGCACCTTCTCCCCTGACTCTGCTCTCTGTGCATTTGTGTTACACATACAACTGCATGTGTTATTCCTGCAATTAAGTCTCTCCCAAAGAAATGTGTGAATATTTATTTCAGCTGCATAGTTGGCTGCTTCCCAATGCCCTCTTTCTTTGCCCTAGTCATCAGAAACTTCCCTGTCCTCAAATTCCTTTCTCTGTGGTCTCACTCATACTCCCAGTACAGCCAGTTTTGCTGCGCTAGTGTCTGTCTCAGGGTTGGGATCGTTGGACCTCGTCTGACCTTCTGCGCTAAAGGAGCAGTGTTAGCTCTAGACAGTCAGACAGGAGAAGTATGTAGAGGTTTTCCCAGCTCTGTTGGAAAGCTGCAAAGCCTTCCACAGGCCTTGTCATCATAATGACAAATATATACACACTGGAGGGGTTTGTTTAGGGTTGCGCGTCTCTCTGTTGCAGTGATGAATGGGACAACCTCAGGCTGTTCATTGCCCAGCTCTAGGGTTTCTGTAGACGTGTCCTCTTTTTAATTGGATTGTAATTCAGTAGTTGTAGGGTCTTGGGGAGAATTTGGGAAAAAAATGTTTGTTCAGCTGGAGGACAGGAGGCGTGAAACCTGGCTCTCATCTCCAGCTCTTCACAACCTGTGCAACCTTGGGCAAGGCTTATAACCTGACTCCCCTTCGTTCTCCCCTCCAGCAAAGCAGAAGGGAGGTGTTTCCTCCTGCAGAGAGGTGGAAGGTCCCAGGACGTGGCGCAGGAGAGAAGGTCTGTTAGGAGGACTTGAGGGTCAGCTTTTAATAGCAAAGCCTGCCTGGGGGGCGGTGGGAGGAGAGGGCCTTTGCACAAGGTACCATGTTCTTCACGTTGCTGCAGGTGCAGGTCTATGAGAAGTTCTTTATCACTAAAAGAGTGGCAGTGAGGAAGTCACCACTGCAGGTGTGGGTTTTCCCATTGGGCTGCTTCTCAGCTGGCAAGGAGAACGCAGGAGTCTTGGGTAGAGCTAGAGGACCAAAGAGCCTTGCAACTCCTTAGCTGCCCACAAGAAGGAGGGTTGCAGCCCTCTTGGTCCCACAAGACAATTCAATGGTGCTGGGGAGCACGGATATGAGCCAGCCAGGGGACAGTTAGAAAGAAGTCCATTGTCCCTTTGAAGATACAGGTTTCCAATAACTGAGGCTAAGGAGAAATTGTTAGCATAAAATTACAGAGGCTATTGCATAGCAGTATCTGACCCAGCTGTAAATTGCATTTGGACAGGAAAGGCCTTGAAACTCTACCTGCAGTAATATGCCCCGAGATGATAACTGTTACTGTTCTCCAGCTGCTCTTATTCTGCCTCATGTCTTCTCAGCAAATATTCTTTGGTAATAGACCGCAGTGCGGGGGCAAGACAGAGCACCAGTTAATGGGAGCGTGCCAAATTTTATCAGCACATTTTCTGCAACCAAAATTGATCTTAATCTGAATTCAGATCCATTTTTCCTGCTGGTGCTGGTGTGTATACATGGGGAGCAAATGTATTGGATTAAAGCATCAAGACCTCCGCGTCCCCTTTTGTGAAACATCTGAGTTTCCTGTATTAAATTTCTCAGACATTAGCAGCTTCATCTGGGGCTTAAAACGTTGAATAACCAGTGCCAATGCTGGCTTTTCCCTTTAGGTGGAGCGAAAGACGAAGGCGATGATGCTCAGGACCTTCGGAGAACGGAGTCGGACAGCGTTTTAAAGAAGGTATCATCACTTGGTTTATCTGTCTGATGCCAATGAGTTCAGATTTCAAGAGTGTGACAATTCAAGTCTTGAAAAATGTCTGGCTTTCTTGGCAATTAGATGTATCCTAATGAGTTAAAAATAAAACAAAATTGGCAGTGTGCAGCCAGAAATGCTCTGCTGTAGCTAAAATCCTGACTTGAAAGCCATTGCAAATCAGTCGTATTCCTTTGTGGCACAGGTTATCTGCCATCTGTCTGCAGATCAGCTAAAGCATGTGTTCAATTATGCATCGTTATTGAAATGATAAGGTCAACTATAACCTTGCACCTCGTCTTGCTGTGGATCGATCCGTCATATAACTACAAAATGATACCTAATTAACATTTTATTTTATATGATTTTAACTTGCTTAAAAAACATGCATGAATTCTCCCAGAATGGAAGATGGAGGGGGCTTTAATGTATCTGTCATTAGTTCAGCTTCAGAGCACATTTGCTGGGATTTCTCATTTGTCCTCATATTAAATCTGTGATCTTCTCTTAGGGTGGAAATGCTAATCTGATGTTCATGTTGAAAAGGAATAACGAGGTAAGAATTGATTCTGTTGCTCAGCTGTTTCCTTCATTTAAGCGGCAAGTGAATTTGTCTCAATAGGTGATCATGTAGAAGAAAATACATTTCATTTGCTGAAGTGCATGTAGACTTTTAAATACATTAAGCTGAACCACACTGTGTCATTTATTTGTTTAACCTTGGATGTTCAGACGGGGAATTCGCTGATTGTCATCTGCTTGCCAGCAGGATGATATGTGCTGATTATAGGCAGCAAGGGTTAATTACACTGGGATGCGCTGGGCTGTATTTATTGTGCATCTGCAGACAGAGGGAGTTTAATGTTATGTTGCAGGTGCAGTGAATTGGGGCAATTAGATTTCTATTCTCCCTTTGATACACATTCATAACTCCCAATTAGCATTAATGGCAGAATATGAAGCAGTTCTCTTAACGCTGGCTATCTCACCACTGTTGCAAATACTGCGGTGTTTTTTCTTCTTAAAAGTAATTGTAGGACATTAAGAGATTCAGAGAAATTTTTAGCTAGGCTGAAAATATGTTAAGGGATAGGGCATCACTCCAAAGTAGCCTGCTCTGTATCGATGCAGGATGTGTATGTGTTTACCTGTATTTTCAGAGAGCCTCCGTGAACACACCTGCTGTACTTGTGTGCTGGCTGTAGTGCAGTTTTTCTGTCAGTGGGACTTGTATGGGTCAGCTGGGGGTGAAAGGGTGAAAATAGTCCATTTTAAGATTTCTTTTGGGTTTTTTTTCAACCCTCAGAAGTCTTTCCGAAATTTTTAAGTGAACTGCCAGGTTTCATCCCAATTTCTCTGCTTGTTCTTGAGCAAGCTGAGAAATAGTTTGCAGAAACAACCCTGGAGTTCCCATGAGGTCTGTGCAGTGCAGTACTTCTGTAGGGGGCTGGCCTACAACTTGTCAGACCCACCGGTGGGTCCTGGTGGAGAAAGAGGGTGCTTTACCCATACCCTGGCACCCAGTGAGATCTAATAGCAACGCTTTTGTTTTCTCGCAGCAGGTCCTCCAAACCATTACCAGCCTCCATAAGCTGCTCAGTGCTTTGCAGGTAGGCTTGGCCGTTCATCCCGCTTTTGCACGCTGCTTGCCCAAAATATCCATCCTAACAGCCAGTAACAGCCACTCGTGCTTCGCTCCCCATCTCCTCTTCCCCTCTGCTTGTCACGTTGCTGCATGACCAGCTTGCAGGCAGTGTGCCAGCGGGTCATAGGAAAGATCTGCTGCCCAAGTGAACTGATGCTTGCCTGAATTTGGGAAGCTGCTAAAGGCTGGGGGAGATGCTCTGCCAGCATCCTCTGGTAGCCCAGCGGTAAGGCTGAGCTCTGATTTTGATGGGGTTTGGATACAGCATCTGGAGGTTTTCAGGGGTAGAGGCTCTCTCTGTGGAGAGGACGCTGCAGTGATTTGTGCCCCATCTCTCTTAGGGCGTCGTGCTGCAGCAGGACACCTACATCGAGGATCAGAAGCTGGCTCTGAGCGAGAGGGCTCTGACCCGAAGCTTTTTCCGGCCAACCTCGCTGCTGGAGCAGGAGAAGCAGCGCAACCTGGAGAAGCAGCGCCAGGAGTTGGCCAACCTGAAAAAGCAGCAGACACAGCACCAGGAGGAGAGACGGAGGAAAGAGAAGGAGTGGGAAGTCCGGGAGAGGGAGCTGGCGGAGCAGGAGGCCCACCTGGCCCAACGAGAGGAGCAGGTCCAGAGAGGGTGGCAGGATCTCGAGCGGGAGCGAGAGGAGCTGCAGATGAAGAAGGCCTCCTACCAGCTTGACCTGGAGAGGCTTCGCACGGCACAGAAGCAGCTGGAGAGGGAGAAGGCACAGTTCAAGCAAGACGTGGAGCGATTAGCTCAAATGCGGCAGGAGCCTGACCACAACCAGGTAAATGCTGCTAAAGGCTGGGTGCTGGGGAATCTGTGCTGTGTAGGGAGCTTCTGGATGACTCCTGGGCCACCTGCATGCCAGCAGTGATGGACTGACACCAGGGCCTGGTACTTCTCACTCTTTCCTTGCACTTGATATGCAGTAGCTTTGTTTCTTGCACCTCCAGAGCACCTACATTGCTAGTGTTGGTGCAACGTTGGGTATTCAGGATGCCTGGCCAGGCCTGAGCAGGGGGTGGTTACGACAGCCTGAGCTCTGCCTGCGTTTCTGTGCCATGTGTCGGCAGACAGCAGAGCGGAGGTGGCTGCCTTGCAGAATCCCAGGAGGTCCATATATAATAGGCCTTTGATGATGGTCTTCACCCTTTGGGTGCTGAACTCTGGGGAGCAGTCAGGGAGATGAGACATCCTTCTTGGAAATGGCCTGGGCCCTGTGTGTCTCCCGCACCCTCCAGCTGTCATGAAAGCCACTTGCGAAGCTGATAACTGCAGGGAAATGCTGTTTGTACACGTACATCCATCTCCAAAAGCATTCTTGGTACCTAGAAAAGAGGTGGGTGTTGTCCCTGTCCTAAAGAGACTGGGCACCTGCATTCTGGTTATTGCTCAGTGAGCAAATGTCCCAGGCTTTGCTGCAAGAGGTTTCTGGTATCTGGCTGCCCACAACCAGAAAGGAAAGCCCAACACACAGGTCCTGCTTTCTGCATTTTTCAGCAAGCTGGGTTGGTTGGTTGTGGGGTTTTTTTTTCCAACTGTGCAGCAGTCTGGCTGGAGGGAACAAGCATCCATTGGCAAAAGATGGGCTGAATTTGAATCTTAAGCCTGTTGTTGATCGTTTGTTTGTTTGTAACTCACTAATTCTGAATGTAATTTGCTTAGAGATGTAGCAAAATTAGTTTGTAAATGTTGGATTGCGGAATGGAAATTATTTTGGGTGCCTGAATGGACTAATTGCGGAGCTCAGCAGTGAGCTCTGAAAAGCTAATCATCAGAGGAGGGCTTGCTCCCTCCCCCACTGGTTCC
Organism: Nycticryphes semicollaris; assembly: GCA_013400055.1. NCBI lineage: Eukaryota > Metazoa > Chordata > Aves > Charadriiformes > Rostratulidae > Nycticryphes > Nycticryphes semicollaris. Next base: position 33,022 of record VXBJ01003379.1, on the reverse strand, counting down.
TGATCAGGCCACAGGTTTTCCGAGCACAGAGGGAAGGTGTTCCAGCTCCGAGGACACGTAGACTGGTGAGGGATACGGATGCTATGGGAGAGGCTGAGCGGTAAAATAACTGCGAGGCCTGGGGGATCGGGAGAAGGAAGCACCTTTTCGAAGCTGGGATCTCACTGACATTTGAGAGCTATTAATAGAGGGTTTGGTGAAGCTTTGTTGAGCTGTTGTTTTGATCTTCCCTTTGAACGTGTAGGCTCAATTACATTCTGAGACAGCCGTTAAGGAAAAAAAAAAAGAAAAGAAAAATATCAGGAAAAATGTTTTTGCTTTCATCTTTGGCTTGGGAAGGCTTCCTTTGACACATGCCGCTCCGGTGGTGTGTGCTGGCGTTCCCCTGCCGGAGAGGCACGCTGCTCCTTGGCTTTCTGCCACCTTCTGTGTGTGCAAATGATGCAGGGTGAGTCTTGGTAGTGAGATCTTAGAGAATATTTGCCCTTGGCTTGTTGATACATAGCATAGTACATGTAGGAGCAAAAGATACTGAAGCATTACTCTTTATATGCCTCGTTTCTTTGTCTTAAACAGAGAGGGCTGCTTCTCTCATTGCTTTCCCTGGATGGGGAGCACTTTTTAGCTGGTGAACGAGCTGGATGTTCACAAGAACAACCTCTGTCTCTCCGAGTGGTTTGGGACACACCTTTCCTATCCATGTTCTCTGCTACCCTCTGTCAAGCCCCAACGAAACACTTTCCTTTTCCTTCATAGGTTTCAAGTCTACATGAAAAACTTGCAAGAGTCCCCTCCCAGTCCAGCATTGATGACTCCTCCAAGCAGAAGAGCCCTTCCATTCCTAAGCAAGGGCATTTCGACGCAGAACTGTCTGTCTCCCCCAAAAGGAACAGTCTTTCAAGGACACACAAAGAGAAAAGCACTTTCCATTTGCTTAGCACAACAAACCAGACTAACAAGGCAGCTGAGGACCAGCCCCAGATGCCTACCCGTCTCTTCAGTTTACCCAAACCAAAGGAGAAGAAGGAAAAGAAGAAAAAGGGCAGGGGACATCGCTCCCAACAGTCAGGTGAGTGTCAGGGTAGGTCAGAGGTGTGTTTTCAGGGTTAGTGAGCTGGCTTTTCTCTCCAGCCAGTAAAATTGTGGAAGCCACAAAATCTAGCCTTGAATATGGATGGTAACACAGGGATGGAGATCAGCTGTGATGAGTGGAGTTCCCAGCTTGAAGTGACCTACTGTGGGCTTTTCTGCCTGTTCTGTAGCCCCTGGGGTTGTCAGAGAGACACACTCTACTCCTTCCCTTCCCCACCCCATCCTGAGCAGCCTCCATGGGATGAGTTCTCCCTTTATTTTTCAGCTTCTTGTGCTTCGAGGAAGAAAATGTCCTGCTTCGGTGCATGTGCTGTCAGGAGCTGCTGCTGGGCTGCTCCTGGCTGTTGCAGCCCCCCTGCAGCATTCCTGTTTGCTTTAACTCTGGGGTAGTTTGGAAATGATACTCACAATCCTTCTGGTGGCCTCTCCCTTCCCCTCCATCTTATCTCGTTGATATGAAGAAAAAGACCTGGATGTCTTTTAAGGTCCCCAGTGGATTTGGCAGACAGCAGGGTTTTTGTGTACGCAGAGTCCTGCTCTGCCTGCTGTATTCCTGTATTCCCATAGTGATTCCTGCCTGTTGGTTTTTTTTTTTTTTTTGTACTACAGATTCTCACTCATCAGAAGCACCTCCAGAGGGCGAGGAGATCTTCTGCTGAGCCACGGACACTTCCACTGGTCACTCTCGGCATTGGTACCGTGAACATCTCCTTGCCTGCTCCACAGCACACTGCTGGTGCCTGCATCTGACAAGCCTCTGGAGGTTTTAAATAAAACATGTTATGAAGTCTTCTAAGTGGTGGGAAAGGGCCTCTCTCCTGTGGTTTTGCATGAATTCTCACTGCAGAGGCTGACTGCACGGCAAATAGTACTGTCTCTCTGTGCAAACCTTGGGTTCCATGGACTGGGATAGATGTTTTCTGTCTCTTCTGACTGCTAAAAGATGAGAGAACGTAGCCTTAAGGGGGTCTGTGCCTTCAAATTCCCCTTTTCTGGGGAACAACCAAAACCAAGCATTTAGCAAAAGATTAGGACTCTACAAATGGTGCGTACACACTGGCATATATAGATATACTGTATATATACATACATATCTATATCTATGTATCCACTGGGTTATGCTTACAGTCTGTACAGCCAAGCTTAGCTCGGCCTGTGGGGACAGGAGATACCTGGTGACTTTCAGGGAGCATGTAGGTGTGAAGTTTCTGTCACCCTTAGTGCTCTGACTGTAACACTGTTGACTTGCACGCCCCTTCTGTGCTCATGGTAGGTGGACTGTTTGGTTTCAGAAAGGTACCTTAGGCCAGGAAACAGTAAGAGCATTCAAAACAAAAAATCAGAGGGGAAAACCATAAAATCTAAGGTAATTCTGAAAGATTTCCATGGGGTAGAGAGTTTAAATGTCAAACTGTTTCCAGAATCCAGCAGAAAGTCTTTGGATATATTTAAAAGGATGGAGAAGAGAGATGCTTGGTGGGCTTGTAAGGTGATCCCCAGGGAGCCAGAGCGAACAGCGTTCAGTAGGAACAACCCTAAGCAACTTTTTTTCTACACGTTCTCTTCGAGCTCCAGCTCCTGCTTCCCAACCCCCTAAGTAAAGATTTTAACTTTTTTTGCCAGAATATAGTTCTCCAGTTGCATTTGACATCTCTTCATTACAACCCTGATGGCTGAACATGTGCTTTTAGGGACCTTCGCTCTGTTATTTGTAGTTTTCTTCCCCTACTTTTGGTGTCAATGTTGGGCTCTTGTTCCTCTGGATCCTGTCAGCTTCCCTTGCTCCTTTCTGAGGCAGAATGAGACAGAATCAGAGCACTTCAGTGAGATGTTGCAGGTCAGGGGACGGTGCTGGGAGCAGAGGGAGCTCCAAAGAGGTGGCTCCTCTTCCTATGCCTGTAGGATGGATACCTTGGACTTATTAACTGCTTCTGTGGAGATAATACATTCTCACGGACAAAGCTGCTGTGGGGCAGATCCAAAGGTCCAGCGTGGCAGGTCCATTTCCATCGCCATGGGCTCTAGGCTGAAAGCATCCATGTGCAGGGGAACATCCGAAGGTGACTCTCGCTGTGCTGACTGTGAGGGGTGTGTTCAGCAGGGTGAAAGAAATGCAGGAAGCCAAACCTTTTTCCAAAATTATTGTTCTTCCAGACTCTCTCAGGAGAATTTCCCGAGTGGATTTGTAAATGGTTACGAGATGCTTATCAGCTTCAGAACAGCTTAAGGGTTTGCTCAGAGTTTGAGGCTGTCGAGTGCTTCTCCTTTCCTACCAGTTTTTCTTTAAAAAAAGAAATGTATATATATTATTTTTTTTTCTTGCACTACTGTTTGATTTCAGTTTTTTCTCTGATTTTTCATGGGCTCGTAACCCACAGCAGTTTCCAGAGTTAGGTGCTGATGAGTATCAGCATTGATGGTGAGGTGGATTCTTAGACTGGTCTGTCTCGGTGAACATGGATCCTAAACCACCTGCTTGCTTTTGAAGCTCTCTAAACTATTAAGACTCAAAAAAAAAAAAAAAAGAAGGAAAAGAAAGGAAAAAGTTTTGATATTTACTATTTTTATTTTGCTTTTTTAATATTATTTGGTGCTTGTTCTTATTTGCAAGCAGGACTTGCAAAAATATTTATCTTTCTGTTTATTTGAAAGAGTTCTTTTTTTAAAAAGAAGTTTACTTTGTTTTATTTTTTTATTTCTTTTTAATTTGCTTTTGTTTGGGTGTCTATGGGGTGGTTTGTTGTTTTTTTTCTTTCCCTTTTTTTTTTTTATATACCTCCTTACCAAGAGATTGGTAAAAGAAATATTATTTCCCTGGTTCCTACAAAACCAGGGTTTGGGCAGTGCTGCTTAGCAGCCCGTGCCATGCCCAGAGTTACACAATTTCAACTGAGAGCTTTCTTTAAAGCAGAGCATCTTTGGGCCAAAAAAAGTCTGGAAAAAGAAGCAGTGACTTCAGACAAGACTCCACCTATCAGTTAGTTTCCTTGTTTAAATATTTTGTTTAGGTTTTCTCCTACCTCTTGGAGGAAAGAGGAAAAAGCAAAACATGGAGCCTCTTGTGAGGGTCCAGGCACTTGTCCAGGGATATCCAAGCAGGTCTTCTCCTGAACCTGAAAGGAGCTGGAGGGGACATGTGCTGGTGTTGTGGTGTTTTCTTTTTCATAAGAAAAACAGTGAATTCATGAAGTAACTTCTGCCCTGCTATTTGTACGTCTGCAAAAACGAATGTGCCAAGCTGAAATTTTTGGAAACCAAAGCAGTTCATGGCTTATTTACTGTTGTGTAAGCAGAGATCTGGTCCCCGGTATTTCTGAAAGTTCCCCTCAGTCTGTAATAGCCTTTGCCGGCGTGAGCTTTTCTTCTCATCCCGCTCTCTTTTGCCCAGTCCCAACATGTTTTGAATTCACGACGCAGGAATGTCCCATGGCTCTGAGAAGGGCATCATAAAGGGAGATGCGTGACCCAGGGCTGAGTCTCTGCCTGGTTGGACCATCTCTTCGTGCAAATCAAGAAGAGCATTCAGTGCCCTAAGTGAAAATGGTATTTGCTAAGTGATCTCCTAAGGTCCCCATGATTCCTTGTCAAAGAAACCATGGGCATGAGTCAGAAATACACTGACCACAAATATCAAAGCTGTTTGTGTCTTAAATTCTGGTGGACAGACCTTTGTCCCTGGAGGATGTACATTACTGTATGATTCACTTTTTTGGAATGAAGCCTTTACTCCCACACTGCTTCCTCCTCCTTTCACCTTTAGGAAGGTGAGGGCTTGTTTTTATCTCTTTAGCCTTTCATTTTTCCCCTTCTCGGATTTTCTTTGGAAAAGACTGGCATAGGTTCCCAGAGTCGGATTCCCACTCTGATCCCTGCAGGTTGCCTAGGGTTGTCTGTCCCAGCTTCACAGCACCAAAGCCTTTCCTCTTCCTGGCCTTAAAACTGCATTTGCTTTGGTTCCACGCCTGGCATACATCCATCCTGCAGTTGTTGAAAGCGTGTTATTTCTTCAGCCCAGCCTGACACTGTCTCTGGTTCCCAGAGCCGGACTCAAGGTCCCAGTTGGAGCACCCAAACCATCCTGGTTTGCACTGGATTCCTGGGACACAGAGCAGGTTCAGAGATGTCTGTGCGAAGCCCGTATTGTTGGAGGGAGAAGGGCTTGGAGCTTTCTTGTTTTGCTACGGTTTTCTGGAGGGGGGGGGGAAAAAATCAGGCTTTCTTTTCTGGGGCTTTTCTTTTGCTTGTTCTTTGTCACTGCCCAACAGAAGGGGTTTCAGTGCTTGAGGAACTGGGATCACAGGCTCAGGTGAAGTACAGAAGTGGTCAGTATTAGCCAGGGGTGAGTATTAGTAAACGGTGTGAGACTCGATGGAGTTGTGTGGGGTTGGCCTTACCCTCTTCAAAATGAAGTGATCATCTCAACATGTAACTTGATGTCAGTTTGATGCCATAAAGCACTTTAAATGGAACTGGTCTTGTCCCTTTTCATTTTGGTTACATGGAGACAATCAGCTTTGCCATTGCTCCCCACTCTGCACCCCCAGTGACATCGGAGTGGCAAGTAGGCATATTCCTGGTGTGGTTTGGTTATACCCTGGCAGAGGAGGAAGGGCCAAGCTTTTTGTGTTATTTTTAGACCAAAGTGGGTGTGAATCTGACTACGGTCCAGCTGCAGACAGTGAGTGGCAGGACCAAAGGAACTGGCTTGTAATGGCTCAGGTATATCCCCCAGGAGAGCTCATGCCACCATCACCTTCCTCACAGCGGGTACTGCTGCCAGCAGGGAAGCGATCCCACCAACGGTTTGCCCTCCACCACCTTTTCCTTGAGGAAACCCAGAGCAAAGGAGGTGTGGGGGGGAATGCAACTAAATCAGTGAAGTGAGGCCCTTTCTGTGCACTAAGTTACTTACTGTCCAGGCCACTGGGAGACCTCCCAGGTGCCATCCCTGGGGCAGAAGCTCTCACCACCACTGAGGATGGATGACTCTTTTCACTCTTGAAGTTTTGACCACTGCTGAGAAGCACATTAATGCCATTATCTTGTGCGGATTTGTACTGCCTTCCGAAGGGAAGAGCATCCATAGAGTCTCATGATCTTTGCACCTTCTTTGAGGCACTAGGATGTCTCGGAGCTGTCACTGAAACACCCAAATCCAGTCCTTCCCAACGCCACCAACTCAGATGAGGTTCATCAGGTGCCAAATCCCAAGGAAGCTGTCTAGGATATCTGTGGCACGGGGCAAGGGAGGACTGGGCAGGGGGCACAAGCGAGTATCTGCTAAAATCCCACAAAACATTCCTTGTTAACCAGAACTCTGGAAATTACTCTGCCTGCTGGACAGGTTTGGGAATTTGATATTATTTAAGGCACCCTGTTAAATTAGAAAAAAAACAAACAAACAAACCTCCCCTGCTGCTCATAAACTCGTGCTTCGTTTGTCAGAAGGGGCAGCCATCAGTGAGAAGTTCCTGATGGGGCGATGCAGCTAAGTTTTAAGGATAGGCGAGCTGAACTGGCTGGATCCTCCTACACCTCGTGCTCTCCGGTGATGGGAAGCTCAACGCCTGCTCCCTTCCCACCTACCTTCTCGGCGCCCTTCCCTTCCTCACGCCTTTCACTGGCACTGATGCTTCGCCCAAATATATTCTGCTTCCATTGCTTTGGGGGGAGGGGGGGGAACAGGATAACGTTCACTGCTTTGCATACAGCTATAAGCTCCGTATGTATTTAAGCTGTCTATAGGTATCCATCCTTTCCATGCTCTAAAGTATTTTACTATTTTCTTTATCGATATTAAACACTGACTCCAGACAAAAATAAAAAATGAAAATAAAAAAATAAAATCTACGTCCAGTTCAGTTCGCCTATGGTTAAAGTTTAGCCTGGTGTTTATTTTGTACTAATTTGGAGTGCACTTGAGTAATTCCCAGAGCGTTGAGGAGGTGTATTGTAACAGCCCGATATACCTCTGCTTTTGGTTTGTTTCTTAAAAAAAAAAAAAAAATTAAAAAAAGAAAAATGCTTGGCATTTTCATGTTGAACCCATAAAATAAAAAAAAACTTTAAAAAAAAAAAGATTGAAAAAAAAGAATTTTTTAAAAAAAAGAGGGTAAAACCTAATTGCTGTATGTTAATTTGTAATTATGTAAAAAGTGAGCAGGTTATTGACTGTAAAATTCTTCGGTTTTTCTGTAACTTGCCAGAAACCATTAGGTTTTTGTAACAAGCTTTTATTTATCTTCCTTTTTAGTTATCGGCATCAACCTCTTGTAAAGTCATTTTCTCCTCCAAATAAATTTAATTTTAAGTCTGAGATTTTCCGCCCAATTTGATTCCACCCCTCTGGTATTTCTGCTGTTGACTTTGTTGCACCGAGACTGAGTGAACCGACGTAGGGCTCACCTGTAATCAAATGTTTGCAGTGCTTTTATCATCTGGATTCCAGTCTGCACCCATTGCACTCTTTATTTTCCTCCTCTTGGAAGATTTGCTGAAGGGCATATGGCCATAATGGTCTCCAGCTCCTCGGGTGGGTTTTTTTTTTCCCCCACTCACACATGGCTTTTCATCTCTTTACAAGAAGAGGAAGTGTCACAGCCCTTGTGTCAGCCACTTCAGCTCCGTGAGCGGACGTAAATGGCAGCCCGGTGGCCGTGTCTGCTCTCTCGGGGACCAGAGTCTCGGGAACCAGCTAAAATAGCTCCGCGGCTCTGGCAGCCAATCCTGGACACGGGGATGGGGTTTTGAGGGGGTGCTCATCTCATTTGGCTGAGAGAACTGGAGATGTTACATCTCAGAGTGGGGATGGGGAGAAGAGGAGTGATGGTTGTATCCTCAAGGCCATGAGCCTTTCCACCTCCCCTGCAAGAAGAGGCCCAGCAGAAACGCCAGAGCCGGCGTCTGGGTCCTTCCTCTCGCCTGGGGAAGTCTTCACTTCGTACGTGGTGTTCCCAGTGCCTGCAGGCATCAGTCCAGGCAGAAGAGGGTGCCAAAAGTACAGAGCCTGAAGCAGAGCTCGCTGCTCGCAGCACCGTGAGGAGCCGCCACGGCTGGCGTTTGTCCACCATCGTTTTCTTTTACCCGTAAAAGCGATCACAGCTGCCCCTGGACCACTAGTCCTGCAGGGGACTCGAGCATCCTCTCCCCAGGCAGAGGGAGCAGGGAGACTGGCACCCTTCATCCTGCGCGTATTGATTCCGAGGCAGAGGAACTGCCAAATTCCCATCTGTTATTTCACCTGTCTTTAGAAGTGAGAGAGGGAAGGAGAGAGGCTGCTCGAGGAGACTCGGAGGTATTGATCACAGCCCTCAGGTCATCGGCGCAAACACCGCTTGGGTTGTTTCTTAACAGGCGTTGGGAAATGCCGACCCACCCTCCCGTGCCCCAGTAGCCAAGCAGCTCACGGCGTGAATTTTGCCCCTGCTCGCATCAGTGCTGTGTGTGCTGTTCTCAAAACCTGGATGGTGCCAGGGAAACTAAACCTCCGCCCTGTCACGCAGCGCTTGCCCCGAGACGGGCGAGCTCCCTGGGCGTGAGATAGGAGATGAAAGAGCTCGTTTATCTCCACGGCTGTTCAGCAGTCCTCCTTTTATTTGCGTTCCCATTCGTCCCAGCTCACCTATTTACCGAAGCAAACAAAAGCTTTCGCTGAACCTGCCGGCTCCTGTGTATGCCTTTTCAAGAGCACGTTTTTCCCATGTCCCCCCCTTGGCTCTGCAGCCTGGATGCCCAACCAAAGCAGAAAACCACCGCCTGGGTTACCCCAAGCCTTCGCTTTGCTGCAGTAAAGCAATGGCAGCAGCGGCTGGAAGGGAAAGATGCTGCTGCAGTACAGGGGGTATTGGTCATGGGAGGAGAAAGAGTGTATTTACTAATGACAAATCACATGCAAAAAAACAAATTCTCACTCAGTCAAGCTCCTGCCAAGGAAAAGCCGGGATGTGGAGCAAATCAGGCAGCGTGAGCTTCTCTGGGTGGCAAACCAAAGCACCCCTGTTTCCACAGGCCCAAGGGGATCCCGGGCGAAGCCCATTGCCCTTGGCTGAGGGGGAAACGAAGGACCCCACCTCTCCAAGCCATAACCGTGTGGCAATTTCAGTCATCTAAACCAGCTTTCCACAGTTTCATCCACGCACCACGCTCTGAGCCATTTCGGCACGGTTAAGATGATGAAATGAACGTTAGAGCCACAAAGATGACTAAGGGAGTAGAGCATCTCCCATACGAGGAAAGACTGAGGGATGTGGGTCTCTTTAGCTTGGAGGAGACGGAGGGGTGACCTCATTAATATTTATAAATATGTAAAGGGTGAGTGTCAGGAGGATGGAGCCTGTCTCTTCTCAGTGACAGCCCATGATAGGACAAGGGGCAATGGGTACAAGTTGGAACATAAGAGGTTCTACTTAAATATGAGGAACAACTTCTTCACAGTGAGTGTGATGGAACATTGGAACGGGCTGCCCAGAGAGGTTGTGGAGTCTCCTTCTCTGGAGACATCCAAAACCCGCCTGGACGCGTTCCTGTGTGACCTCATGTAGGTGTTCCTGCTCTGGCAGGGGGATTGGACTAGATGATCTTTCAAGGTCCCTTCCAATCCCTGATATTCTGTGATTCTCTCCAGACCAGGCTATTTCAGATGGTCCCCAAGCAATAGTGATGTGTTTCTGAGCACCCCAGGTTTCTCACCCAGCCCGAGCTTTTCCTTAGCCACCAGGGTTAGAGCAGGTCTCTGCTGAGCCATGTGGGGGGTCATCTGGATGTGGTTGGATTTTCACTGGCACCTTCACTTACAGGATCCGTACACCTGGATGGGACTCTGAAAGGAGCATTGACAGGAGCAGGAGAAGGTCTTTGGAAAGACGGTTTAGTGCCTCCTTTAGCATTTGCATTATCTGCATTTCCCCTTTCCTGCCCTTCCCGCTTCAGTCCTGGTGCTGGCTCCAGGGTGAGAAATGGGAGGGCTGGGAGGACACAGGTGGGAGCTGGGCCGGAGCTTGCAGACAGGCTGCTCATTCACGGAGGTTTTATTACCAGAAGGAAAGGCAAAACCCTAATTAGTTCAGGGAGTGAGTGAGATGCCTTGTGGTCAGATACAAGGTGAACAGCAAAGGAATGACGTAGCTTTGCCATACAAGGCACATGGGTTTTGTTAATTAGTTAGAGGGGACGTTAAACACTGCAAATGTGTTGATTTGTTTGGGGTTGGAACGTGTTTAAATTCAGGGGAAAATAATATTTGACACTGGCCACTGGTGTGAGAGGCCGTATGAGTGAGTGCCCCCCCAGCCCTCAGAGGGGTGGGCAGGCACAGTGGGTGCCCTTCGTCCCCCCCAAAAAAGCTATCTTTGACATACCCCCAGCCAGGCTTTGCTGCAGAGCCCACTCCTGTCCTCCCTTCCCAGGCAGCTCAGAGGAGGATGCTGCAGGTTCAAGACTGGCTCCCCCTTGCCCTGCTGCCTCCACACCCCTGTCCCCCTCTCCCTGCATCCCGGGGCTCCTTTCGCCTGGTGGTAACTTTTTCAACAAGGCTATCAATGGCAACCTTCGCTCTGGACCAGAGGACATTCCAGGCCCTTTGCTCTCCCCTTTCTTTTCTGTCCCCCCGTCCTTGTGGAGATGCAGCTCAGCTGGCAATTCCCGACCCCCCCTGACCTCTCACCGCAGCCTGGCGTCTCCCCCGCGGCGCTCAGCGTCTCCAGACGTTCTTTCTTTCCCCTTTCCTTTCACCAAAGAGCTGCCTCACACTGGCCTGGCCGCCTCTTTCCAGTGAGCGTAATTAGACGGGAGCCTAATTAGAGCCAAGCAGGAGAGGTGAGTCATTAGCAGAGCCCTGTGGGAAGCCCCCGAGCAGCCGTGAGCCTGGCGGGGCGGCAGCGTGGGCAGAGGAGAGGCCGGGACATGGCGGGCGCTGGGCTGGGTGTGGAGAAGCAGCCGTCAGAGGGAAGCAGCTCCTGTTGGTGTGTGCCTGTGTAATTCCTCCAGACATTGACCCAAAACCAGAGCAGTGGTGCCTCCCCACCTCCCCACACCTGCCAGAGAGCTGTCTGTCTGTCCATCCATCCTACCCAGCCAGGGAACTTGGAAACCAAAAAGGGCATTTTCCTGGTGGCCCTTGAGATTTATTTTTTTTTTCCTTTCCTCTCTCCTTGTTTTGTTTCTACTCATCCCTTTTAATACGCATCTTTCCCCTGTGATGGAGTGGAGCCAGCATCCTGGGGACCGGCTGCCTGCTGGTGGCTGTGGTTCCCAACTGGGGTGGAGAAAGAGAGCGAGGGGAGCAGCAAAGGGAAGGATTCCTTTTTCTCTGTTTTCTCTGGATGGAGCCATAGGACTGGGGTTGGGTGTGACTTCCTATCAGTTATTAAATCATGTCCTGGCTGGAACGTGCCAGAGGCTTTTAAACAAGGACAAGTTGGGCCATCCTGGCACAGCCCTGGACCATTTCTCCAGCCTCAGCTGGGAAAGGAGGTCTTCCCGGGAGAGCCAGAACTGAAAAAAACCCCACACCTGTTTTGATTCCTGAGGTCTGTGGTCCCCACGGGGAGTCAGGAGGAATGAAAGGACACGTTGGAATGCCAGGATCAGTCCTCTTGAACCTTTCCCCTGTCTCCATTTGGAGGAGGGGCACATAAATACAAGGATGGGGGCCAAGGAAGGGTTGGGGGTCGTCCTTGTGTCCAGGATGTCTGTGAGATGTGTCCATCAGCTCTGCAGCATGGGCTGGGGAGAGGGAAGTGAGATGTCCAGGCGCTGACAGCGTGAAAGCCAGGCTTTCTTCCACTTAATTGGATTTGTTATTCAGCTGAGAAGCGCTGAATGGCGTGGGTGGGCTCCGAGCTGGCGGTTTCAGTGAGGAAGTCGGGCCGAGGCGGGAAATGTAGGTCACGCTGCTGCAAACGGGGTTGATGATGGTTTTGCGCAGCAGTCGATGGTGTTAAATAAGGAGGTGGTGAAATGGAAAGAGAAAAGGGAGATTGTAAAGGAGGGAGAAAAATATGAGCTCAGCCTCCGCTATTCACTCCCACCAGGAGTCCCTGCTGCGGGCTCCCATCTGCCGCCCCCCCCCGAAGTGCTGCCACCGGTACAAGACCTCACTGGTTTCCCGCTCTGAACTGGAGTGAGAGGGATCGGGCCCAGTTTAAATTTCCAGTTGTTTGTGGTGAGCTGGTGGCAATGGCTTCTCCTGCTCTTGGAAGCTTAACTTCATGACCAGCATTTCCTGGGAGGAGGGGGTAGTTTGTGAGCTTGGACCCTCTTTAGGACCCAACTGTGGGAGAAGGTGCCCGAGGAACAGGAAAAGAACTCACCATGGTACATTCTTGCTGTGGGGAGGATGTGCAACGCCGGGGGCATTAACTAACGTGCAGGAGAAGATGACAGGCGGCTCCAGTGCTCTCTACAGACATGGGCAAATTTGAAAGCACGTTGGATGGCTGGCAAAAACACTCCCCCACTCCAATTATGTGTCTAAAATACCAGAGCCAGCCTCTGGATGGATGTGGGGCTTCCTCAGACACCGGAGGTATTAAATCACCAGCTACTCTGCTTTTAATTGACTCTAGTGACAAAGGGAGAGCAAGCTCAGATGATAATTCCCCGAAGGGCTTCACCACACAATGGTATTATTTCAAGGGCAGCTGGGGTCAGGCTGGGAAAATGCATATTTAAAAACCAACAAAGCACTCTGAATTTCACTTAAATAAGGCATAGGAGTAGCAGCCTTTTGCATCTGGGGAAGTTCAGCATAGTCAATCCCTGGGGATGGAGGTCCCGAAACCTGGGTCCCTCTTGCTGTAGTCCCACCTCTGAGCATCTCCCTGCCCTCTCCTCCCAAATGGTTCTTGAAGAGTGGTGCAGAGCTGGGGACCCAAGTTGGAGAGAGCCCAGGGGCAAGCTCCAGAGGGTGGGCTGAAAGGAGTTGTGTCCTGTCCAAGCTCTCCTGTGGGCCAGGTCCCCACAAAACAAGGCAGAAGGTGTGGGACAAACCCTTTGGTGGCCTGGGCCAGCAGCAGTTTGCTGCCCGCTGTGCCTGGGGCTGAGCAAAGGCTGGATCCATGCAAGACCCTGCACCCCCTGGGTGGGGGGTGGGACACGACTTGGTGCCAGGCTCCTGGCCACCTTCTGGGGAAGATGCCTGAGTTCCGGACACCCAACAGCGAGGGTTGGCTCTGTATGGACATGTTTCCCAGGAGCTTGGGAACATACAACCCCCTCTAATGCCACCAGACGAGACTCTTTCCCAAGCGCTCACTTCCCAGACAAAGCCGAGTTTGACCTGCTGAGATGCCAAAAAAAGCTCTTTTAAAAAAGCGAAACAGATCACGTTTACATTTCTTCCCCCGTACCTCCCGTTTCCAACCCAGCGCCGCTCTGGCTGTAGCTTTATTCTGACTGTTACATCCGTTTCCATCTCCCACTCCCCTTTCACTTTGTTGCTGCTAACCAAGAAACCTTTGTATTTTGCATCGCATTTAATTCCATAGCAACAGGTTGCTGCTGTCACAGCAGCTGCCGATTGCTTTTGAATTGTCTTTCAGGCAAGCTCCAGAATAAATACAAAAGAGCGGGTCTTTGCATGGCTCATATCAAAGCTAGCCAGTCGCAAAAGCCTCCAGAGTTGGTATTTGAAGTCTCAGAGTCCTGTTTAAAACCTGAATCAACAAAACTGAAAGGGATTTCATTCACACACCCCCTCTCTTTTTCTCTTCTCCTGCTCATCAAACAGTAATTTCTACCCTGAAATGATTTCCCAAAGGGCTCTTTAATGAGCTTTTTCTATGGAGCCTTTACACTCATATCTGCCCAGCTCACGTCAGCTAACACTGCTGCCCTCCCAGCTCCCGGGAGCAAGGAGAAACGTTCCCAGTCTCCTTTACAGCTCAGAAATTTAGGCTCCAAATCCCTTTGAGACCGTGCATAACACCCGTATGAAGCTTTGCTTCCCAAGCCCACCGGCCCCTGCTGGTAAGAGGAGGTGAATATGGATTTGCAAGGTTCCTGTGTGTTGCTTGCAAGCACCACAAGCTGCTCTGAGAGATGCTCTGGCTCTCACAGTCCTGAGCAAAGCGAGAGCTGCTGGTCTAGTAGTGGGGGAGAGGCCAGGGCAAGGCTGGACCAGACCATCCCTGCTCCTCTGGGATGTGCACAGGAGGAGAAGCAGGAGCAGGAGCCCCAGATGGAAAGGCCATCTTGCTTGTCAATGAGCCCCTTTCTTGGGAGCTGCAGCAGCCAAAGTGAAGGCAAATAAGGAAATCAGAAGTATAAATTATTCTCATCTTCCTTAGAAATGACTGGCTTTCCCTTCAGGAGCACGGCTGTGTCTGTGTTGGGCCCCCTTGCCTCTTTGGCAGATGTCAGCATCACAGAACTTGCAAGTTCTCCTAAAAAAAATCACATCACGGTCAAGTTGAGCAAAAGCAGCCGTGGGGGAGGAGACCTGTGATATCCTCAGGATGCGAGAAGCCCTAGAGTTTGTTCCCAGATCTACCTCTAACCTTGGACAAGACGCTTGACATTGTGCCTCAGTTTCCCAGGCACTGAAGCAATAATAATTAGAGCCGGGCTGGTCGCTTAGGAGGCTGTTTGTGAACTGCCGAGCCCAGTGCCAACCCTGTTATTATTCCTTGGCCCTGTTATTAGACCTAAATCCAACCTGCTTAAGAATGAAGACTCCTGTGAAAAACACACAAACGGTTTCCCAGGTCATCATTTTTATTAAAGTTTGCAGGCAGCTGGAGGAAAAAAAAAAAAAAAACCCAAAAAATACCCCAACCAAAAAAACAACCAACCTCAGAAAATGTAAATAAACGTCATCCAGAGCATCGCAGACCGGCTGTGCACAGAGTGTGTTCTTCCCGGCAGCAACGGGCGCTCACTGCTCCGAAAAGACCTTTGTTGTTTGAAGCCATGTCAAGGTTTTTCATCTCATTGCATCATTCAGCTGGCCAGGCTTCAGCTTAACCTAATCCAGGGGCGAAAGGCGAGTCTGGAGCATCCCGCAGGACCAGATCTGCTGCGGAGGGAAGCAGGATGCTGGGGCTTCCCAGCAGGACCAGTCTTCAGTGGTGGCCAGCCCTGGAAGAGGCCAGCCAGGAGCTGCGTCCCTGTATGAACAGCCAAAAATTCATGGGCCTTCCTCCGCAGTGGGAATGAGAAGTGACTTGAGCTGAGAGCACGGATAAACCCAAAGTTGGCCAGTTTTGTGAGGATAATCTGGGGCAGCTACAGCCCAACTGCTGGCGGGCAACGTGCAGCCAAAAATGCCAGCATCTCCCCAAGGAGGAGCCAGGATGTGTGGCACAGCAGGAAGGAGGGGGACACATCCCCAAGCCCACCCTGTGGTGCTCCTCCCAGTCCGCTCGCCATCCCTCCGAGGCCTCGCTAGAGGCACGAGGCCCCCTCCCAGGGTGCGAGCTTTGCCCCGCTGCACCCCTCTGTTTCTGCTCGTTTGCTAATTACGCCCTCACCCACACGCTGCTCGGCGGGGAAACTCAGAAGACCGGCTTTGAGCAGGCAGAGGGTTTTATCTGGTGAATATCTCCGCAGCGGGGCCGGTACCTTGGCATGCTGAACAGAGCCGCCGTGCTCTTCCCAGCAGCTGGCAAGACCAAATCTCAACCGAGAGGAAAGGGGGAAATAAAAAAAAAGTTAAAAAAAAGTAATAAAAAGGCCCACAGTGCAAAACAAAAGGCACTTGCCCTGTTTTGCCCCAGTACTTGGTGCTGCTGGCAGTCACCCCGAGCTCCCACGCTTTAATGTTTCGACAGCCATCGCCTCTGTGGAGCGGCCAGAGGCTGGGGAGAGCTGGGTGCTCTCTGTTGGGCTCCCCCAGCCCCTTTTCCCTTTGAAAAAAAACAACTTCCAAGTCACCCAAACAGCAGCTGCTGCCAATGGCAAGTTCACTGCCTTAAAAAAAATAAAATATTAAACTCTCTTAACACCCCCCCCTCCCCAACTGAGTAACAAAAAGCACCTAATGGCTCCCCATGCCGTGCTTGCTTAGGGATGCAAACTGGTGCACGCCCTCCATCTCCCCAGTCTCATTGGGCCACCGGCACCCATGAGCCATCCCCTTGGTCCCCTCGCCCCCCGTACCCAGCCCAGCCTGGCAGCCAGCACTCCCAGCTCCGAGCCGTCCCTGCGCGGCAGCCGGTGGCGGGGCTGGGTGGCCCTTGGTGTCCCCCTGGTGCAGTGCTGGTGACAGGGTTGGCTGTGCCTCCCGCTCTTGGTGCCAGGAAGGGATGCAAAAGGCTCCTCGGAGTCCCACAACAGAGGACAGGAGGGGACATGGTCGCTGTGTTGGCTCCAGCAGCAAGACAGGGGACATGGCTGTGACTCTGGCACCTGGGGAGGGAAAGAGAAAACACAGTAACAGCTGTGATGCTCGGCTCAGTGCACACAGGGGAGCATCAGAAAATGGGTTGCACGTTGGCAGCTATTGGGGTAACCCCCTGCCCAGACCCCAGGGATGGGGGGAGGTGGAAGTCGCTTGGTTTATTTGGGATTTGGGGTGCCCTTTGCTTTTGCAGGAAAGAGGAGAGAGTGGGTGCTCAGCTGTGGAAGACTCAGAGCACCAGGGAGCTGGGCACAGACGGCCAGGAAACCTCTGTGTTTGTGACAAGGGAATGAAAACTTGAGGGAAATGGAGCTTTTAACTTTTTTTTTTTTCTTTCAAAGTGGGGAGGAGGGCCCAAGAACTGGAACAGCTGAAACAAAAAGACCCTTTTTCTCTTTTTCCACTGGTTCCTCCAAAACCATCCCTCCGACTGATATTTCCAAGGGGTTGATTAATCCAGTCTGGGGCCGAGCTCAGACTGCACATGTTTCCATCTGCCCAAGGTTAGGAAAAGCCTGATTTTCATCGACTTTCCTCCCCAGGCCAGCCACTCCCTTCCAACGCTGCCTGATAAACTGGCTTCAGAGACAACCAGCTGCTTGGAAAGTGCAGCAGAGGCAAAAACTGCCCTCCCTGTTCATCCGGCCTTGCTGTTAGACGCATGCAAATAGGTTTCCCCAGGAGCCACCGAGGGAAACCAGCTGTGACTTTGTTCCAGCAAAACCAGCGAGGCTGTAACAGGTCGCAAGGAACCAAGCCGGCAGCAGGCAGGTGAGCTGCAGCATTTGGGAGCTGGGAAATTATCCTAAGGTTTTGATTTTAGGCTGCTGTTTGCCGGCACCTAGGGCTTTCACACAGGAAGATGTCCAGCTGGCAGCAGGGTGACAAAACCCTACAGCTTCTCTCAAGGTAAAAGTTGGCCAAGCACTGCTCCACGTGGAAGGGAAGCCAGACCAGGCAGCAGCAAAGCCATCGCTGCAAGAGGTTTGTTAGCCAAGCTGTAATTAAGTAATCTGGAAAAGTCACTGAACTGGCCGCAGTATCAGAATACAGAATACCAGCTTGGCACGCTGCCGAGATCCTTGCAGGAGCTTTGGGGCCAAAGTTAAGCTTTTAAGGTGCCAGAGCTGCCTCAAAACCTACAGCCTGGGTGGTGTGGTGCCCACCCAACAGCAGGCACCAGCTGCTGATACCACCTCACAGCCTTTACAAGAGGCAAACCCACCAAAGGGCTCTGCTGGGAGCCACAAAATGGGCTCTGAGCTTTCAGGTGAGCCCCAGTAGTAAGTATCTCAGCAGTGCCTGGCCACCAGTCTCTGCTCCCTGCAGCCCAGACCATGAAGACTGAGCTGAAAGGCCCTGGGAGGAACCCCTGGCTCCCAGCTACTATGGGATTTGTCTCATCCCCATTTGTTTTGAGACAGGAGCTTTGACATCTTCACCCCAAGGGAGCGTTTGTGGCTCAGGAACCAGCACAGAGGGATGCAGCAACTTCCCTCTCCATCTCACCTTCTGTAGCTGGACCATGCAACCTGCAGCTCTCCCATCCCCAGGGACCATCCCAACCCCCAGCTGAAGGCTCCACCCTCTGGCCCAAGTCCATGTGTCGCTCTGCCCCCAGAAAATGAGAGCATCACCCATCACAGACAGTTTGGAGAGGCCACTTTTAATTGGGAGACAGGCAGCTGGGAGAACCTGTTCCTGCTACTGCCTGAAGTCACCTCCTGGGAGGTGTGGAGTTGTCCCCATCAATTGTCATTGCACAGAACCACAACAGACCACCCAGCATCATCCCTGCCGAGCTCGGGGCTGGGCTTTGTTTGTATTTATAAACACAGAAAGGCTTTATAAGTTGAGTGCTCAGTATTTTATTTCCTTTTCGTAACGATTCGCCTTCTCACGGCTCCATCACCATGGGTGGGAGAGAGAGCGGGCTTTCACGTTCCGTATTGCTAATCACGCTTGATCCCTGGAATTAACTGCCAGCAGTAAGCCTTAAATTAATGTCACACGGCATTCTTGGTGGAAAGATGCCCCAGCTCCAGCTGGGAAGGCTGAAGGCCATGCCCTGGAGGAAACGTTTCCAACTGATCAGTTTTATGTTCTGGATGAAAGGCAGGCTTGGTGCTTTATGATCAGCAGTTTCCAAGGACATATTATTTGGGTTTCAGGGCCAGTGTGAAAGCAACCTCTCCAGGTTACAGGCAAGAAGGTTGTTTTTTTCATGAATACAAAATAGTATTTCCTACCGTGCAATTGCCCAGACCTATCCTCACCAGCCCAGCTTGCTCTGCTCCAAGGACACCTTGGATGTTCCCTTCTGAGGCTTGTCTAGCAGCAGGGGGTACCCAGAGGATTACCATTCCCAAAGCACACCACCACCACCCAGGCACGTGCTGGTCAACCTGCCTTCTGGGTGCCCCTTCTTGAAGAAGGACCCCATAGGGACCAAAACAGATGTTGCAGCAGAAACCACACAAGGTGGGAGCTGCAGTCCAGTAGATCCCTCGGCCAGACCCGCTGTAGGACAACAGGGTAGTTGTAAGACCCTAGAGCCAGTTACCCCAGTTTCTGAGCCCAGTTTCGAGTCAGGTACAGCTTGAGGCAAGTATGTGGGATGTGGCTGGTAGAGCACAGGCAACACATTGGGGTCTGGCCTTCACTCACCAGTCTTGGTGCTGTATTAAACCAGCTGTGACAGCGGCTGAGGCCATAACAATAACTTCAGAGCAGTTTTTTTTAGAAAAAAAAAAAATCTCTAGAAAAATGAAGTGAAGAGACATTCTGTCTGGCAAGAGCTCATGTATATTTTAAATACTTCTTGTAACTGAAGAGTGTAAGCGAAGCCAAAAAAGCACATAAAACCCTCACACAGTGACTTTTCACCGGTTTTATTTGCAGGTTGGCATATTACAGCTCCTAGATTTCTTGCACTTGTGCCAGACTCTAGATTACAGAGGGGAGGAAGGTAAAAAAAAAAGCTGTTTATTAGGTCTGAACAACCCAAATACAGTACCAGGGGAAAACGTTGGGAAGGAAAATAACACCTCTGTAAGTTCAGAGGCTCCTTTTTATTCTGTAGCTGAAGAGTCAACTCCCACCTCAAAATATTCCCTATTTCTATTCCCAATGTGGCTGCTGTTGAGCTTTAATATTCAGACACATCTGCTACCAGAGAAAATTAATTTTCAGCTCTAGGATGACTCTTAAAGGGAGGCCCCATTGACCTGAGTTGAAAATGATGGAGTCCTCACACTCTTTGCTGCAATATTTAATAGTTAATTAGATTACTGAGCCACTGTGACAGATGCTAGGCAACGCCTGAGGAGGAGAATTTGGAAAGGCCATTATCTTCCACTGCTGGGAAAGCTCTCAGAGATCTCCTTTTAACCCTTTCCACTCTTGCCCTGCCCTTGGTGTGGTCCAACCCATGTTAAAACCAGGTGTTTCACAAATCAAAGGCCGGCATAATGTTTTGGATGCTTTGCTTTTTTTTTTTTCCACCTGGGAATAGCAGGTGGTCACCTTGGGCAAATGCCCAGCAGAGGTGCCAGGAGCTCCTCCTCTATTCCCAGCTGGCATCAAAAGAGATGATCACTGGGAGATGCCAGCAATTTCACCCACTGGGCAATTCCCAGGCGCACCAACCACACCAAGTGGGAAGCAGGGACGTGAGAGGGTGTTAGAGGCTCTGGGCAGCATTCTTTCTTCCCTGTATTAAGTGAAGTGGATTTTGATGAGTCTGTGGAAGAATTTCCCTCCCCGCAGTCCCCACCTTCCAAATAAAACCATAAGTGATGCTTGTCAACCCCGCCCCCACGCGCAAGGGTTTCCCAGCTCCTTCAGCTGGCTGCGAGGTAGTCTCCAACCACCAAAGCAGGGTTGTGTGTGTTGCCAGCACTTTGAAACCTGCAGAGTCTGCTAGCAGAGGTGATATGGACTTCCTGCAAAGATGATGTTACCCACATCAATAATCTGCTTTCACGTGGCAAGGGGGAGAAGAGGTTTTGGCCTTTGCCCGGCCAGCTGCATCTCCAGCCTGAATTGGTGAAGACACACAAGGCTCTGTAGAGCAAAACTGGTAACCAGAACAACAACAAAGCATCCCACTGGCGATGAGAGAGGGGGAACCAACAGCCTCGTCCCAGTGTCGTTGCAATAGCACCTTCTCTGAGCAAGCAAGAACTGGAGCACCAGAATGAGACAGGACATCATGAGTTTCCATCAACTATCTTAACTCTCACACACACCAGAACACTGATAAACACATTCTTCTGGTTACAAAACCCCTTCCCTCCCACTCAGGTCTCACACAGAAGTCTCAGAAGTTCTGATTTAACAAGCAACGGTTTGGATGTTAAATAAACACCAGGACCATCAAATGCACCATGGCTTCTAAGCTTCTGCTACCCACTGAAATGTAAATACCAAGCATAAAAAGAGATCCAGGATTTGCCGGCATCCCAAGGGTCTGTTGCCTACGTATTCATCAGCTCCAAATAAATCACCCCAAGACCCAGGAAAAATATTGAACTACTGAGACTTTTTCCAAAGCACTTGCTGCCCTATTATCTCCCAGGACTCATACACAAGTGTTTTTAGAAACCATAATCCCCTCAACTGTGTGGGGACAGGATGTGTTCTGTGGTGATGGCCATGAGAGCAGACAGGGATGCATCTGCCCTCCCATAGCCACCCACCCACCCACCCAGCTGGCTCAGAGCAGAGGAAGAGAAGCTGTGGCCGGCTTGCAACCATCTGTGTAGATGTATTTCTTAAGATATTGAGTGGGCCACCTGGAGACCAGAGAAACCTTGGAGCTTGCCAGACTTACAACGTGGCATAGCTCATTACTTTTTTCTGGTGCTGCATCCCACCTTTAAATGCACCCTCCTCATAAAACCTGGGCAACCTGGAACCCACAGCTTTTTGGCGCAGTGTGTGGAGATGTAGCTGAGATGAGAAAGCAAGTTTCAGTTTAAGAGGAAACCCTTACCTTATTGACCTCCTGGATACAAGCCCCCGAGCCCTGAGCCTCATCATGATGGCAAGTGCTTCCAGGTGCTGACAAAAGCTGTGGGGATGAGCGAGTAAGGCACCGTTGTGATACAGTTCCACGTGTCTGATGTAGGGTCATAGCAGTCCAGCGTTTTGCACCTCTGAGTCCCAAAGTAACCCCCTACCACGTAGAGTTTATTCCCCGAGGCCAAAGCGTGGCATGACATGCGTTTGGCTGTCATGTCCCCAATGCGTGTCCACTGGTCCGTTTCGCAGTCAAAGCGGTAGGCAGATGCTGCTGTGAACTCCGTGTCTCCTCCCATGATGAAAATCTGGCTGCCCAGGACAGCGGCTGCCGTGTAGCGCCAGGGCTGCGGGCATTCGGCTTTGATCATCCACCGGTTCTCAGCTGGATCATAGCACTGGACTTTAGACACCATGTCTCGGTGAATGCTGGTCCCACCAAAGACAAAAAGCTTGAGCCTGGCGCTCACCACCGCGGCGTTGCTCACTCCGTCTCTCAAAGGGGCCACCATCGTCCATTTGTTGGATACGGGATCGTACTTCTCTACTTGCTTCAAGGACACAGAAGGAGAGGCAGGAAAGACTCCAGCTACTGCAGTGTGCCCACCAACCACGTACAGACAGTTCTCCAGTTCAGCCGAACCGTGCCCAAACCGAGCTATTAGCATTGGAGCGGCTTTTGACCACTCCTCATGAACAGTGTCATACACCCATACATCTTTAGAGACCCCGTTCTCCGAGCCCCTGCCTCCAGTGATATATACTTTGCAGCCGATGGCACAGGCACTAAACTCCTTCCGTGGACTCGGCAGGTCTGCTTTGGGAATAATTTCCTTTGCTTTGTGATCCACTTGGTAGATCTTGTCACACATGAAGGTCTGCCCTCCCAGGATCAGCAAGGTGTGCCCAGCTTTGCGAGGCCTGGCACAGGGACTGGTGACCACCCCGTCATTCTGGAGGATCTTCTTCTTGCACTGAATAGCTTCATCCAAAACAAGCTTGTTCCTTTCATCCACCATGATCAAGTCCTCACAAGCCAAGGCTTCCTTGAGGCATTCAGAAGGAAGCAAGGCCAGACGAACATTCCTCAGGAGTTCAGGGAGATAAGCCTTCCGCTCATCCAGATCGTATTTCACCCATTGGATGACAGCCTTAAAGACCTTTTCTTCATCCTCAATTTCCAGCTCATCACTGGAGATGAGGTCCAGCAGAGTGTCCTTGGACAGGTTGTTGAAATCCTCACTCTTGTGAACAGTCTCAAAGTTGACCAGGCACATCCTCCAGGAGAGCTCATAGAGACGCCGGCACTGATGAGCATCCGAGAGCAGCATCATGCCCAGGCAGTTGGAAGGGTAGAGGTTCTTCTCCAGGAACTCAGCTGCTGCATCTCGAACATCATGGAACTGTAGCATGTCTCCAGCCTCCAGGAGGGACTCAGCATTCTCCTCATTGATGATGATCCGAGAGGAATAAGCAAAGTCCAGCAGCAGCTCCAGCACCTCCGGATGGAGGCTGTCATGGAAGTTCACCTCATCATCCAGGCTCTCCCGGAGGCCGTTGCTAAACATGGCTTCAAAGTATCTGCTGGAGGCAGCCAGCACTGCTCGATGACATGGGAATGACCTGTTTCCTGCCCAAAGGGTGACATCAGTGAACATGCAGTGCTTCCGCAGGGTGTTCAGATGGGACAAGACACAGTCCGGGTGGGAGGCTTTGTGAAAAAGCAAGATGTTCATGGAGCCGGTGCTGGTCCGGGATTTACGGTTCTCGTGGACGCTGACTGACATGATGATGGAGCTCTTGCCTGCAGAGAAACAAACGGAAAAAAAAACATTATCCTTCTTGTCCTTACTGACCTAAGGCACGGAGAACATACGCTTTTGCTGTCCAACCCTGGTACACTGTCAAGGGACCTCAAACCTGAAGCACCAGATGAGTGCCTTGCACCCCAAAAGGGTGCTCCTGCACCCTGGCTTGCAGAGACCAGGCCTCTCCTGCACCCCCACATCCTCCAAAACTTTAATTTGGGCTTTTCCCTTCAGGGTGGGAAGGCAAAGCAGGAGATGAGGTCCTGCTGCACTTTGGTTGCAGCAACGGAACAACGAAATGAAGCAATCCAACCTGAACCTTGATGCTACATTGCCTCAGTAGTCCCTAGAGGGTATTGGCAAACCACAGGAGAGTTATTTTTCCTTAGAAAACAGCAATAAGAGTCTATCCAGGATAAAGGGCATCGGTCTGTTCTTCGCTCAGCAGAAACCAAGTTTGGCCTCTAATTTTCATAAGGATTATTCCAGATTTATGAAAGACAATTGCTACAGGTTTTACTTGTGGAATATCTAGCTACCAGTACAAGCCAGAAGTTCTGAACAAATTTTACCAAACCCTTTCATTATAGATTTTTTTTTTTTTTGATAAAATTCACCAGACACTTCATACGAGTAAAACATTTTGCAGGACAGATTCACATCAGATAATAAGACAAAAGGGACGGCTAAATTATGCTTTTTAACAGACAAGCAAAAGCAAACAGAAGGCTTTTATTAGCTAATATTTCATTTAAGTGCTACCTGATACCTACCCTTGACTGTGGAAGAAAACCCTTTAGACCAATCAAATTAATAGCACTTGGATGATAAAAATCCAAGTCATTTGCTCCAAAATATTTTAGCCAGCTCAATTTTGTCCCCCATGTAACTGAAGTAGACACACAGATATGCACACAGTCCTTTCTCACAGCAGAAAAGTCAGTACTGAAGTCAGTGGCATAACTGTCCTGAGGTTTGAAAAATGAGCCCAAAGAGAAAGAAAAATGGGGTCAGCCTGATGAACGGGAGCATTTCTCAAGCACAGGGCTTGGCTCTGCTACATCATCTCTCTCACCCAACACTCTTTTTCTATGCCTTTTCTACCCCCTCTTCCCAAAAACACCGCAGTTTTGCTTTGCTTTGCAGACTGCAGACTGGAGACACCAGGGCTGAAATCTCACAGCATCCCACTCCAGCCACCTAATTGTTTAACAATCAGTAATTATCCACACAGATAGAGTTGGGGAAGAGGTTTCGGTTGAGTTCTTTCAGTTGTTTGGTTTGTTGGCTTTTTTTTTTAACTTGCTCTTCACAGCCTGAGATTCCTCAAGAGTCTTTCTCTCCTGCAAGCACGAGGTCTACAGAAGAGCCCTGTCTTCCTCAGCTATGCTGGGCTCACCGCTGTCCCCTGGCACTCAGGGTCCCAGGGGAAACCACGACACGCTGAGAGAGGGGACGCAGGTCACAGCCCTGACCTGGCAGAGACCAGGAGCCACACAACCCTCCCACGCTCCAAGGGTGGATGACCTCCAGCGGAGGCTGATGGCCAGATAAGTTGCTTGACTCACGCTCTTCCTATCCCCTGCTTCTCCAGCACCTCCAAACCAGCACAAATTCGACAAATAGTTGTGGGCACGTCCCTCCTTCCCCACACCCTGCCATGAATTGTTGAGGTTGGTGTTCCCGAGGCCTCACTCATTCCTCAGGGCTGTGTCACAGTCCAGGGAAAAGGTCTCTCTGTGCTCCTCTGTGCAGAAAAGACAGCTTGCCCAAACAGCCACAACTCCCACTGCTGCAGGCATTCAGGTTGCATATCCATCACCAAAATCCCTGCAACCCTGGGGTTGAGGACACCAAGCTCCTTTTGCTTGTGATCAGAGGCTGCGCAGAATCAAGGCTCCAAAACAGGAAGGAAAGTGCCATTACGGAGCAGCACTTTGAAGTGCATCTGAGGGAAATGGTTTCCAACATCTACACCCAGCGCAGGGACAACACTAATTTAAGAGGTTATATGGATTCCTGTGTCAAAGCTCTCTAACGCTGAAGCGAGGAATACAAATGAAACATTTATGAGTCTGCTAAAAGCTATTGATTTAGGTTCCTATTCCTACATCCCCAGAAACCACCCTGCTATTGCTAGTGCTTTCTTTGCTCGCAGGTCGGGTCAGCTATTCAATGTTAACCTTTGATTTGCTTATGCACTGAAAATTAAGCAATTTATATAGGACAGCTAGGGAAACAAAAAGATTGCAGGAAGGCAGCATCACTTTTTCTAGCAGTGAGAGCATCAAAGCCACTACTCGGAATGGAAGGAACAGGTCATCTAGAAATGAAAAATGTCTATATAAAAGCTGCAGTTGGACCAATTTATATACTCCACATACATAAACACATATATATAAAATACCTCAAGCTTCCAGCATCAAACATCTTGCCTGAGGCACTGGGTAGCCACATAATATTTCTATCCAACGGGTGTTAAAGAGCATCCAGGGAATAAGTTGTCCGGTTCCAGTCCAGCCCCAATTAGGATTGCTCTTCACATCACCTTGTCCCACAACAGGCAGTAGCCGGTCCCCAGTACTGCTGCTGGAAAGATAAAGTGGCCACAGCACCTTTAGTTGGCCTTGCCTGGAGCCAGGTTATGACACTGGATGTCACTCGTCACAGATCACGTGGGCTAGACAGACCAGTAGACTGAACCTGAAGCAGCCTCTGAACCCTGGTGAGCAGCCACCTCACCAGCAAAGCTTACAGCTTTCAGCAACTTCCAAAGAGTTTGTTTTGAGGCTTCTTGAATTCTGCTGTAGGTGGGCACAAGCAGAAAAGTGGCAGGTACTAATTCTTCCCCTCCCAAACACACCCCAGCGCATCTCCCAGCCTACCTAAGACCTTGGCATCATCCCACCTGTACCGGATGAACAGAAATTGCAAGCAGCAGCTATTCCATCTGATGGGTTTCTTCTAAAACCTGGCAGCCTTATGAATCTCAGAAGCCTGTAACTAAAAAGGATCTCAATTTTTCATGATGTCAACAAGTACATGCTTCTATTTAAGCAACGTTTGACTGCATCGATGAACAGGCTGAACCCTTGACATAGGCTCCCACAGGCGCTTCTCAGAAGCAGATGCATGCAGAGTGCAGTTTGGCCCGCACCACATTCCCTCGCTTCCCTTATCCAGCTACTGAGCTAAAGAGAAAAACCAGAACCACTCAGAATGAGAGTATTTTACACAAAGAAACCTGTCTGTGGCTCCTGCCTAGCTCCCACCTGCTCTGCGAGTGCTCAGGGGGTTATCGGAGCTCACAGCTGCATCTTCCATCACGCAGGAAGCTGTCACTGGAACAGACGCATCAACATGAATAACAGAAGGCATGACCTGAACAAACAGGGTCTTGGATTTCTCCATGCTGCATTTATTTTTTTTTTCCCTTTGAAAGGCAGTCATTGAAAATTTAAATATCTATTGCACTGCCTTTTAGAAGGACCTTACTGCACAGAGAAGCAGACGATAACCCTTCTTCCATATGGATGAGGGCAGAGGGGCATCAGCTTTTTGCCAGCTATCCAACGCTGTCTGCTGGCTACAACAGTCCCCCAGCTCTCTGCAGCCTTCGTACAGCAGATATAGGAAATAAAGTAATTTTCCATCAGAGCAAGATAAGGGCGCTTCATAAATGCTTGTGCTCGCCCACACAGATCAGGCAGCAGCCCTAAAGGAGAGTAGGAGGTGGCTCAGGTGAAAAAGACCCCTTGGATTTCAGCTCATGAAGAAAAGACCCCAGCAGTTCTCTCTGGACAGGATAAAGCTGGTAAAGAGAACACAGGGGAAAAAAAAACAAAACCCCAAAGTCAGCCAAACTCCCCAACCAAACAATGGCCACAGTTCTCCTGTCCAAGCACGTCCTGCTTCCTACAAACCATGCCCCAGCAGAAGACTGTCCCTCCCAGGCTGGTGGGTCACCATGTCGGAATCCTGCTGTAGTGAGCTTGTACAGGTCGTTTAGGAGAACCTCGGGAAACAGTCTATTACCTCTTGGAAAATCCAAGCAGCACTTAGAAATCAGGTACCTCAAAGCTGTATCAGGCCCCAGTCCTCAATCTCAAAAGAACAGCATGTGAGAGGACAGCTCAGAAGGACTATTGATAGATGGACTATATTTAGCTAGCCTTGGGGTTCCCCTCTCCGTCTTAAACCAGAAGATTGTACACAAATCTCCAATTTCCCTCATTATCTGCAGAGAATCGCCAGCTGAGATGCTGCTTCCTTTCAAGAGGACAATATTTGAGAGTGAATAAGATGTTCCCCAGTGGGATTTTAGTGGATCAAGAATCATTTCTGCTAAGAAGGGCAAAACTAAAGGATTTAAGCGTTCTCCCAGGACCGTAAAGGTTGGCTAAACACCAACAAAGAGCCCAAATCCCATGAACCAAAGCTGGCATTTTCTGGTTGCCCATCAGACTTACCCAGAAGCAACAAGCAGTACACGTTTATTTTTTGCCCCACTCGACCATGAACTTTTTAAAGCCGTAAATAAGTAAATAAATAAGCAGTAACGTTCCCTGCTGGCTCAGCTCAGGAGACCTGAAAGAAGCTTCTCATGCCGCAGCGGAGATTCAATCCCAAGCAGCCAGCCACAGGGGCCCTCCACGTATGGGCTGTGATCCATCCTATAGCAACTCCTTCCAAACCAGAGCAGACCTGCCTCGAGCGGCCAGCGATGGCTGCTTGCACAGAGGGGCAGGCCTATGATTGACTTTTTATTTTCTTTCCCATTTCCCAGTATCGACCCTTTGGGGTGAAATGAATTCAGCCAAAGTTCAGCTTCTTCCTGGAAGCAGTGGGATAAATTCTCTGCCCGTTAGTAAGGGAGTATCTCCCTCGTCCCGAATATCTGTACCTGTCAAACACCTACAAGGACTCCACCACCTGGTGCTTAGGCCACCAACGCCATCCCAGAACAAAATTACTGGTATAGAACCAATTTCCTCCCATTTTCACTGTACAGAGTAGCGAACCGGAAACCTAAAGTCACTTACTGCCTTGTTTTCACGAGGAGGAGCTTCTTGCAAATCTGCTTCAGTGAAAGATCAGTGTGGCAACTCACTGTCAAATGTGGAACCCAGATACAGCTGGGTTTCAGATGCAATTTCCCAGCACTGGAGACCGTCAAAAGGTTTCAGACGGGGGATCTATTGCATGCAGGCATTCACGTACTCACAAACACAACTCCAGCTTCAAAAGGAGGGAAAAAAAACCCACCAGAAAACAGGAAAAGATGGTGGGGGAGGGAGACAGAAAACAAGAAAGGGGAAGGAACAAATGTAAGGATGCTTTCAGATTGTTTTCATGACCTTGCATTAGCACAGCGGACTATCAACTCAAAGCTGCTCGAAATGCTCGATACTAATAATGCCCTTCTGTGAAGAGTGCTTGAGATGAAAGGAACGAAAATACCACCTGGCATTTGGTGAGCCCTGCACTTGTTGAACTTGGAGCCTGGGCTGCTGCCAGGTGGGCAGCAAAGGACCTTCACCGCATCCTCTCCCAGGCATGTTCTCTGCTCCGTCCACACCTCCCGCGTGCCTGGATGCAGACTTTGCTCTCTAACAAACCGGGTTCAGCTCCAGCAGCGCTGGTGAATTTCGTGGTTTGCCCGTGTCAGCCAAATTTGTTCTTGTCTTCTTCAGGATGACTAATGCAGCAAAGATGCAACCGTGATTTTGCAAGCTGGAATCTAGACAACGTAACTCTGCCGTGAATCAGCAGGTACCTCAGTAACAGAGCAGGGTTTGGCCTTCCTGACAAACTCTCCTTGTTCTAGCATATTTGCACAGGGGCAAGCAAAGACCATTGACACCATCCCCCCCAAAGGAGAATTCCTGATCCTGCCTCAGCCTTTGAGAATGGAAGATATCCTTATCGTTTTCTTCTCATTTTCCCACTTTCTCGTCTAGTCTGTATATCCTCGACAGAAAACAGAGAGCTCATGTGAAAGGCTCCTTCTGTTGGCTGAGACAGAAACTGGGAGGTTTTCCAAGCCCAATTCTGTAGGCTCCAGGAGATCAGATTGTCTGGAGAAGGTCCGGGCACGTATCTGAATGTGCTTACTAAAGGAAAGCTGAACTGAAAAACTTGGTCTGTCCATCACTGTTTCATATCCCATTCTCACCAGTACCCACCATTCCTCTCTTTAAATCTGTGCTCCACTCTGAGCCCAAAGCCACCACAAGAATCTCCTGAATGCCACTCACCATAGAGAACAAAAGCAGTATTGCCAAGCTGTACCAATTAACAAGGTTCTTGTTCTGTCTTGCAAACACACTGGTAAAAGGGGCAGCAGCACCTCAAATCCATAAGACCAGCAGTAATCTAAGCCAAAGGCAATTGCATTCCAACCAAAATATAAAAATACCCAGAGGAAATTCACTTTGCATGCAATATATGCAGTTTTATTTGCAATCAGGTATTGGACTTGCTGCTCCGCAACTGAATTACTCCATAAAGCTTCTTGAGCTACCTGTGAGGCAATCAAATAAAGTTCATGCTCACCACTAAGCACGCTGGCTTTGCAGTTCCTGGGAATACCACACCCTCCCACAACCACTATCCAAATTGGGATAAATAACGCTTTTAGCCACAGTTCAGGCTCCAGACAATAGCTTTTCATTGCTACGCTTTAACCCCAGCGGATCTTTTCAAAGCTCGTGATTCATTTCAGAGGCTGCTGTGGGGTTTTGTCCTCCCTGCCTGCCCTCTAGCTCCACCAGTGAATAAATCCCATTCTGCCAGATCAATCACAGTCGCTTTGCAAAATGAATGCAGGGGCTGCAGAGCAGGCAAGCGAGTTTGCGGTCCTGTCTCCCGAACGATACTCCAAAAGGCTCCAGAATAGAAACAATCTACTTGATCGCAGTATCTACCCCAGCCCCATCTGGGCAGGATAAAGTCCTTTTCAAGCAAGCCAACTTGCTAATGTGCTGCAAAGGCAAAAGGCCTTTGGTACTTCAAAATACAGAGGAGCGGAACCACATGCCACTTCCCAGGGAGGGTTTAGAAGATGAGATGGGGTATACGTCAAATTAATGCCAGAGTAAACCGCTGCAGCTGCTGACTCCAGAAAGCACATTCAGATCCTCCCACTCTCTCTCTGCAGACGGTGCCCGGCTCCCGACGCTGAGGTTGGCAGAGCTGATTGCTCCGATGGTCAGGCTAACCATAAACCCTGCTACGGCTGCTCATACTAAAACAGGTCTGTCTGCCTGCTGCCAGGGCAGGATTTCAATTTTGTGCCGGGCCAGTTAACCTGGGGTTTTGTTTTGTCTTCGCCGCTCCCCTGCCAGGCAGGAGATTGTGGTTGCAACTGCCAGGTTCGATTTGCAGGAGCTCATTTGCAACCCTGGCCAGAGTTCAGAGCCGTGGAGGTGGGAGGCCCTCTCGTGCCCCCCCTGAACTGATTAGCCCCTGATGTTGGTGGGCGTGCAGGACAGCCATTTCCACCGGGTTGTAAAGCACTGACAGTTATTGCAGGGTCTGGGGCTGCAAGACAGGGCATTGCTCATTGCCCTCTGGCTCTGGACCAAAGGAACACGTGACACCCATCTTTGATCTTTTAATTTCTTTACACAGCATCAAACCACGTACTCAGCTTGCATATTCTGGATCAACATAGGAGCACTGCAGCAGCCCAGGATATCCTGGGCATCTGCGTACGCATCACAAGCGAACCAGAGCGATTCCCAGCGTGCTACAGTAATAAATTCACCTCACCACAATCTGACAGGCTGTCATATAAAACTGGAAGTCTTTACGAAGTCTAATGGTCAGCAAGCAGACAGTGGTTACAGAACACACAACGTTCCCAGGCTCAAGCGATGGGGGGAAGCCAGAGCTGCATGTACTGGCTGGAATGATTCTAATAGCCACTGCGGGGATATAAACTTGATAAGCAAAGACAGACCGATGTGACAGTGGTTAAAGGTCAGGCCAGGGGGCTTGGGGCAGCTTGTTACAGCTAAATGCTTCCTAGCCAGCACTCCTGCAGCCGCTGTTTTCAGCGATGCCAGCTATGTTCAATGCAACTCAATTACAGTCTATGAAAGACAGGAATAAATCTACTCCTCTTTTCAAGTGCTGACACTGCTTCTTCAAACCCGCCCCTTCCACGGTCCCCGGGCACCATGGTGGACACCCCAGGCCAGCTCTGCCTGTCCTGCTCCACCTACTCACGCCCAAGGCCATGGCACTGCTCAACACCCTCTTTTGTAATGCTGCCACTTCCCTCCCCATCTCGCAACACACTGCCCATCCTCTTCCACCTCCACAGATGGCCACATCCTGCCCTTCCTGTTTCACTCACCTGCCTGGTAAACATTGTCTAAAACCTCCTCTGGCTGTTTAAGAAGGATCTGAACTCCTGCAAGCCTTGGGGAATGCTTGGTTACCACTGCAGGGACAAAAACAGTATCATCATTCACAAATACATATGTACCACGTAGACATGCACACACTCCTCCTCCCTGTCCAGGACCATGCCCAGCACTTTCTCCAGCACTGGAGGGGACATATTGTGTATCAGACATACGCTCATTTTCACAAGTTTGGAGTAAGTGTCATGCAGCGTCTTATCATCTGTTCCCAAGCTGTCTGCCTTCACAAATTTCGTTTGCCTAGCTCCTTCAGTTGAACAATTTTCAATTGGCCTTATCTCCTCTCCAAAACCACATCCGAGACACCATCCTCACCGCCCAAGTTACTTGAACCTGCTCCAAACACAGCATGGGAGCCTACCACGAAGCACGCTTCGCGTATGTGCTGAGGCAGAAGGACTTCAGGCAACAGTCCCCTAATACTTGGGAAAACGAACAAGAAAAAAGATGGGATGCTTAAGTTCCCCAGTGCTGAAGCTGCTTACAGTTTCCTGTGTCCACATTAAGGTGTGACTGATTGGCTTTTGCAGCAAATTTCACTCCAGTTTTAGTTGTGAGAACCTCGTGCCCACCCCACATCTTCCTGCCGCAGAGCAAACTCCCACCGGTGTCTCCTCCCCGGCTGCTTTACTGAATATATACAGCCTTATCACAGAGATAAACCAGGGCAGATGGTTAGGGTTAAAGACACAAAAGAGACAGAATGTGGTTTTGGGTAAGATTTGATCTGAAGCAGCAAACAGGACAAGGAAAACAGAGAGGCGCCAGAAAGGGTCCCGTCTCACTAAGGAGTCAGACCCCTTGAGAGATGGGCAGAGAAAAGAAAGTACACGGGAGCTCAGACCTGGTTTATACTACTCTGAAAGGAGACTGTTACCAGAGCAGCCATCAGTAACACAGCTGAGATAACAGGAGCAGCTGGACACCACCAGAAACGTGCAGGGTGTGTTATAAACATCTCGGGTTGCTCATAAGGTAAGCTCAATAAAAATAAGCGTCACAAGACACGGGAAGGAGGGAGAAGACAAGGGAAGCTGTCAAAGTATAAAGGTTATAGACTTGTTTGGTTTTGTTGGGGCTCGGGATCTGTCCAGAAGTACATCTGGAGGAAGAGTACAAAAACTCCAGCCCATGACACCCTGGCCGGGGAAGTCACTCCGGCAGATCACAAGAGAAGACGACACACAGAGACTGCCAGGAAAGGAAAACAGAAACCAGTTACAAAGCTGGGGCTCTTCATATAAATAGTATGAAGCACTTAGGCATCTGCTTTATGAAAAGCTGAGGACAGAAGATTTTTCCAAGTGTGGATTTGGCTACTCTAAGCCCTC